>WOFM01000341.1:172061-624561 GCA_011428145.1 Ericerus pela
TGGAAGGTAAAATTGTTCAACGCCTTGAGTGCAAGCCATATGGTAATGATGTAAAACTGGTAACTGCAGATATACTGTGAAGATATTTCATATTATCTAGAACGATATACTTTTTTTGTTTAGCTGATGATGATTATATGAAAATGAAACTTGAAAGTTTTAGAAAAGCTCATCAACCTCTTCGTTATGTGAAACAACTGGACCGTGTTGTACAGAATTATAAACCAGTTGCAAATCACAAGCATTTGGTAAGAGAATTAGAATTGAAATTTCTCATCGGCATTCGTATAGAGTTATCATTTTGCTGTATCTCGCAGAAAGAATACGAAGAGAAGAAAAAGGCTGAAGGGAAAAGATCACGGGATGATAAGAATGCAGTTCTGGATATGCTTTTCAAAGCATTTGATAAACATCAGTATTATCATTTTAGGGACTTAGTTATGATAACAAAACAACCTCCGGTATGTATTTCCGTATTATGTATTTATATCTTGTTGTCAGTGTGTTGACCTTTCAAGCCTATTCTCAAGATGGATAAAATTACTCCTGCGGTAACTTTGTTTACCCCTTTCCGCGCAAAATAAGCCATTTCTCTTTACAAAATCTTGTTTATCTGCTTTTCTTCTGTCCCATCTTAAATTATGTTTTGGTTTAAAACTTGAGGCCTTATCTTTTAAGCAGCTCTTTAAAAAAAAAATTTGCCTTGTGTTGAGGCTTGGTTGGCTGATTTATTAGTTTTCTCTTGGAGTCAGTAAGGACAAGTGTATCAGTTCAGAAATCTGTTCTTGATCTGGGAGCAAGATTTTTATGGAACTGATGAGCAGAGTATTGTAGTTTTATGATAAAGCTAAGCTACGGGCTAAAGCTACTGCTATGAAAAATTCAAAGCTAAGCTATCAGATATCAGGTTACCTGTAAACATAAAATTAGCTTTTAGCTAAGCTATTGACTAACTTTTTGAAATAAATTTTTGTCTTTTTGATGAAAATCACTGTGTGGAACCGTGTCAAAAATTAGTTAAAAAATAGCCTAAAAATAAAGCTATTACTACGCTAATGGCTATTTGAACATAAAGCTAGCTAAATAAAGCTAAGCTATTTTCGCCTAAAAATAATGCTATTTTACAGTTATTGGCTAAAGCTAAAAGTTAGCTACAATACTCTGCTGATGAGACATTACAATAGATACTTCGGAAATTTTAGATAGTAATTTCTAGATGGAATTATGATCGGTGATTTAATGAAGAAAATTTATATAACCAAATCTCGTATTCATAGGATGAAATTATAATTTATTAAATTTTGCATGAAAGCAAACATTATTCTGCCTGAGTTATTTCTGTTTAGATATTTTACCTCATTAAAATCAGGGAAGAAGTTTTTCTTGGAAATCTGGTAGTTTAAAGTGACCTTTTAAACATATTAAAAATCTAAAAATTTGAAACCAGCTTATCACGCTACAAGAAATTTGTTCAAACAAACAGTGAATAAAATTTTCTACAAAAAAGTTCATTGGCATTTTTTTGTTAATGCCATTGAAAGCCCACAAAATGACTCCAAAATTCTCACCACTACGGAAGGTATACTATTCTAGATGAAGCCAAATCTCGCTTACATATAATACACCAATAAATCCTGTCAAGTTGATAGTTCTACCAGATATTTTATGCACATAAGAAGAAAAATTTTGGTGTGTGGGTGCGCGCGCGTTAAATGCGAAAATCAACCTTTTCCAAATATGCCTTGGTATTATATATAATGCGCATCACTCTCGAGCATTTTCTATAATTTCATTATAGAATTTGGCCAAGTTTTATCAATATTATTCGTTAGTCAAAATCAATAAACCTTCGAATACTAATAGTCAAATTAATTCAAATGTACCTATTATTAATAAATACATGGAAAAATTTCAGTCTTTTCAATCCATTTGTTTATTAATAATACTTTTGAATTAATTTTTTTATTAGTATTTGATGGTTTATTTATTTTGACTAAACCAATAGTATTGGTAAAACTTGGCCAAATTCTGTAATGAAATTATAGAAAATGCTAAAGAGTGATGCGCATTATAGCCTAATTTCATTCAGTCAGAAGTTATGCAAATTCTTTATAGCATTTAACAGCAAAATACTGCCTAGGCATTTTTGATAAAGTGTGATTTGGAAAATTGACTGTGATATGTACATATAAATATATAGGTATATAAAATACTAGCCCCTCTTGTTACCAGCTTCGCTTGGGTAAATCACGAGAGTATGAGTAGGGGGCTATTTTATCAATATAATTTCTCCCATTTTTTTCATTTTATTTTTTTTTATTAATAGGTATAAAATTATTACGTACATTAAGATCTAATGCAAATTTGAAGCTGAAATTAAGATTTTTGCAGTACAGTGATTGAAATACTTTTTTTTTTCAAATTTATTTAGACGTCATTTTCATTTTTTTTTTTTAAATTTACAAAAAAAAATTAATTATTTTCAGTATTCAATAATTTAAACTGAAACCTTCGACCATATACTAGATAGATTGGCTATGGCAATGGAAATTGAAGCACACATAAATGACGTCACAATGTGGTAAATGCATGTTAAATCCTATAAGGTTTTTTGAAGAAAAAAAATCTAAAAAAGTTTATTTTTTCTTCTGAAATGAATTTTTTAATAGAAAAAAAAAAAAATGATTATGTACAATTTAAAAAAAAAAAACTCCAACCTGGCTAAAATCAACTTCAAAAACCTAAAAATAACAACAGTATAACCTGGGTAAAACAACTTCTTGCCACAATGTGGCGTCACACTCCGTATTTATCACTGCTTCAATGGGAAGCATTGTACAGAGCCATTCTATCTAGTATATGGTCGAAGATTGAAACCAAATTAAAGTACCCGTTATCACCTCTTCAACTTCAGCCAATAAAGAATGTGGATTTTAATCTTACCTCAATGATCACCCATTTGCCGAAATTGCAGCGCTATCTACTTCCACATTAAATCCTGAAGGATAAAAATACCCTACAAAAAAACTACCAATTGTAGAAAAATTATTGGCTGTCAGATTCTGCCCAATAGTTTCTTTAATTTGAAAAGAAATACCAAATTCCAACTGTAGAATTACAGAGAAACAAAGAGAGAAAAAGATAAAGTGTAGTAATAGGTGAGATAGAGATAGCAATATTTTTTCCATTTCTCTTTTGTTCCATCCTTCTTTAATCATTCAGTTGACAAAAATTAAAATAATATAATGAAAATAATGAAAAATATACGTCATATTTTACAGTACTGCTCAGGTAATTAGGAACGAATCATAATAATAAATAGCCTATTTTACCAGTAAGAAGATGAGCTTGGTGATGATAGAAGAATAAAAAAAATTGGTTCAGTAGTTTTAAAGATTACTCATTATGCACATACATAGGGAACACTTTCATAATATATTAGCGTAGAAGTATAGATGTAGATATAGATATATGTATATCTATGTAGGTATGTATGTGTGTAAGTTTATTTATAACATCATAATTTCAAAACCACTCAACAGAACAAGCTGAAATTCTCTTTACATATTTGTGTTTGCTTTTGGATTAATTTTGTGAGCTTTCTGTGGTATTTATGAAAAAATGCCAAAATAATTTTTTATTTAAAATTTTATTTACTTTATTGTTAGTTTGAACAATTTTTTGTGGCTTAATTAGGAAAAGATTAAATCACTAAAAACATATTTGGGGTAACAAAAAGCGGATTTTTCGGGGTGAAGCTGCCATTTGATTTTAGTGGATTGTTAATACGTTGATAAAAGGATTTTGAAGAAAAACATTTTTCCTGACTTTGTTGAGCAAAACTTGGAAACATCATTTTTCAATCTAATTTGACCGATCTTAGGTACCACAAAAAAAAAATTCCTCTTACAAGTTTCTCTTGACTGTGTTATTGTAAATTTGAAAATTTATAATATAGTGATAAATAAATTTTAAAAAATTGTGGGGGAGAGCTTTGAAATTTTGGATCTACGTATGTTCTAACCGGATTAAGAAAAAAGTTTATCTTAGCTTATTCCTTATTTTTAAAACTGACGGAGTTATCGGCTTTGCAAATTTGAAAATTTGTAAGTACAATTATGTATTGTCATAACAAAACACTAAAAACATCTATAATTCCAGTAGGTCATTATGTCTGAATCGAGATCAAAGATTACTTTCCAACAATATAAAAATGAAATTATCATGACCGTGACTGCTTTTTATTATCAATGATGAACTTTTGACGCTTGAAATTCTTTCTTGAAAACAGCTGTAATTCTGATTTTTCATTCTGTTCTCGATACTTTCACTTATTAACAAATAAAAATATAACAACAATAACAACAATCGTAATAAGTTCAATTTTTTGTATCGAAATTACAGATTTGGTGTCATAATATTTTATTCACATCCCTTTTTTTGTATTACGTGATAAGTATTTATTAATGCTCTTTTATAACAGAATTAAGACTTATAAAAAAAAAAAAAGTCAACACACCACGTGTACTTCATTCGTAATCATGTGTTGACCACAACGATAACAACAACATACAACATAACTATTAAGATTGAAGTTATTTGACAAGCGTCTAAATCTCACTCGGAACTCCGGCTTACAATGTTGTTATTGGACTTTTTTTTTTTGTATTTCTCCCGTGAAGTCGATCCTATACTCGTCAGCTAATCAACATACATAAACATCCTCAAAAACAAAAACATTGTAAAAATAAACTCATGAAAAAAAAAAATTCCCTGCCATTAGGATTTGAACCACTGACTTCCGCAATAGATACACGGATTTCAGGAGAATGCCACACCAAATGCAAAAATGTTTAAATTTGATTTACTATATTGTGGAATACCTTGTCGTGAGAGATATTCTCACCAGAAGGAAATTCAATAGAATTTAAGCGTGTTCAACCACTTCGTACATAAGTACGGGTAAGCCAAAACCAAGGCAAACACTGGCGATTTTAGAACCGGTTCGGGTGGTTTATATACGGCTTATTTGCACGCACACAAACACACGTATGTAAGATAATACATACGTTGGTGAGAACGGCCAGGTTGCATCATCCCCTATCGAGATAAGAGATGGCTGGTCAGTTTGTGTATGGATCGTGACATCTCTTATTGTGTCACATTTTGGTACTCGTACATTACCTGCAAGTACGTACAGGTAATTACAATTGAACGTATTTTGTGTATTTAACGTCACAAGGACGATTGTTTGCCTGCCCTTTGGGGCGGCAACTGTTGTCAAGGGGTCCGAGCCCCTATACCTCATACGGGAGAGTCCCCACATATATAAATGAAAAAATACGTAAAATCAAGCAGTCAAAATGTCCTAATGCCAGAGTCCCGAGTGAGGTTTAGACGCTTCTGTTATTTGCCTTTATTCTTTCAAAAAATCCTAAAACTTAAAATGAATAATTTTTTAATTTTGAATCATCTATTATGAATGTTTTATTTTCAGGGTTATTTAAAAGAAATATTGAAAGAAGTGTGCAGTCAGAATATGAAAAATCCTCATAAAAATATGTGGGAATTGAAACCGGAATATAGGCATTATAAAAAAGAAGAAACTGATGCTGGAGCTAGCACAAGTAGTACCTAACCTAAAAATTGATTGAAAAATGTTTTGTTTTTTTTCTCTTTTTTCACCATATTTAATATCATTTTGTATTCGAATAAATTGTTTTCAATATTTTATTTCATTTTGTTTTATAATTTTTTTTTTTTTCGAATTATTGTCAGTTTTTTTTGTGGTGAGTTTTAACCAAGTATGGTTTTGACTAGTTTAAATGCTAAAGATTGAATGAAATCTGAGCTTAACGTTCCCTTTAACATCTATCTGTGTTTAAAATTTTGGACATTATTATGTGCTCTGTTTGATAGAATTACACCATACACTGAGAAGGCTATTTCACCAATATTGGAGTAAAACTTGGCACAAACACATAATATTCTTATAGTACTTGTGGAATAGGCCATCGGGTGTAGGTTGATTTAAGTCGGTTAGTTCTATCAAATAGCCTTTTTGTGAAAAATTAATCTCCAATAAAAAGAAAATAAGTGATTTAATCTGTTACCTTACAGAAATTAAGAATGACCTAAACTTTTTTTTTGGTCATCGTGCATCGTGAATTAAGACTTATGGTCATGTTCTGAATAACTTTTTTCACGAAAATTTGTTTTCGAAACAAATATAGATACATAAAGTAGGTTTGTTTTATTTGCCACGAAAAGTGACCCCGAGGGCTTGCGATCTTTTTTTTTTTCTTTTTTTTTCTTTTTTTTTTTTTTCTAGTTCTTGACTCAATCCCGGAACGATCGCTGTTCCCATTGTGGAGGTAATTTGAGTTTGTAAATTACCAAACGTATGTACTTTGGATTGAGTTGTCTAAACCGTACAAAAAATGTCAATTTTATTTATTATAAAATGTTTGATTTTTGCTTCTGGATCATTCTTAATTATAAATCTTCATCTTTTGCCTTCTGATGTTGAGAGAAACAAGAATCACATTCATTAATAATAATAATGACTAATACCAACTCTGTTAACACATTTTTCAGTTTTTTTTTTTTTTTTTTTTTTTCGAAATCAAACAAATATTAACATGAATATTTTTTTCAAATCTTCAGTAACTACCTACGTATAATAGGTGGAGAATCGTTAATTTTTATTTCAGAAATTCTTTATTGTGCGCAATTGGAATCAGTTAACAATTTTTACACATTATTAAGAACTGTATTGGAATAAATTTCTACGCGCCGAATTCTTGTGAAGTAGCTGCGTATTTTATAATTCGCACTTTATCGGCAATCTTATTCAAATTAAATTTTTTATTTATTCTCTCTCTCTCTCTCTCCAGCGGTGGCGTAACTTTTTGCTCAAGCATTCTCCGTTCTCAGCAGTTCATTTTGCTTAGTTTTTATGTATTCAAAGATTTTTTTTTATTGCACTTTTAGTATTTGAATTGGTAAAAGTTTACTTTTTCGAAAGAATTTAACTTCATAAATACGGAAAACATCGAGTTCTTATTTTCTTTTAGGGTAAAAAAAAATTAGGTTTTTTTTTTATATCTTCCTTTCCTCCATTAAATATTTTTTCCACTTAATCACATTTAAGAGTTTTTCCATTATCAAATCCCCGGGATTTGTTTTTACTTTTTTCATCCCATGGTGCTTAAGGGAAACTTCCATTTTATTATTCCGTTTCTTCATCTTACTTTATTTAAACCTATCTATAGGCTTTTTTCTACATTTTTTTCTCTTTTCTTTTCTTATATGTGTGTGTATTAAACAATAAGACTGCAACTTCCATTTTTTGTGCTAAAAAAAATCTCTTCTTCACGCTTCACGAATATAAAACAGGGTGAAAAAATATAAAAAGCTTATCCGAATCTCTTACTAAGTAAAACAGTTTTAACGCTTAAAGAAATTCCGATGAAATGTATTCCTTTTATGGCACTTGAAAAAAGCTATTCTTCAATTTTTATTTCGGCTATTTATTTATTTTTAGAGTTCAAAGGTTAAAATATGGGTGTAAATGAATTAGCCTAGATACTCTTCCTTATTTAGGAAATTCAGTAGATGAATTTTATATTCTGTATTGCATGAAAGTATTATAAGTGCTCTGTTCTCCACAAATTCTGTTAACTAAGACGAGTTGTCAGTTCAATCATAAGGTCTCAATTTGTTAGGTCTTACGAGACCTCTACGTTTGTACTATTCTGTGTAAGTTCTGTTAAGTAGTTTCAGAAGTGGGGGTGGGATTTTTAATATGGTGTTTAGTCGACCAGTCCCAACAATTTTCCGAAAAAATAAATTTCCTTTCGAATAACATATTTTTATTTTTTCTTACTTGCGTAGACTAATAATTGAGCTGAGTTGTGGTACTTAAGTTCTTGACAGACAATTTTTCAAGAACCCTGGGCTCAAGTGTAGCACTTTTTTGACATAAAGAACATACCTATGCAATGTTTTCTGTTTTTCTTTAGACGTAATTTCTCTCAAAAACGCGTTGGCCATCTTTTTATTCGACTTTCCCCTTTTTCTATCGTTTCGATCTTCAGATCTTTTGAAGTAATTCGTGTGTAAAGACAAACATCTTGTCAAAATGTGTTCATTCTCGTCCTCAATAACAGCTGAAGTGTCCAATTATAGTAGGGGCGATTTTCATCGCAAAATCACGATAAGGAGGAAAAAGTTGAAGGGCTAAATAGCTTTATATAAAGTTTTGTTTTTTTTTTTTTTTTTTTTTTTTTAAGATAAACGGAACGAAAAACGACAAAAAATTTACAAAGTTAAAATCCCAGAACGAAATTGCGGCAATTTCAAGGTAGGCTGATTTCTCTGTAGCTGGCCAACTAAAATTACACGCTTCATTTCGAATTCGCTTGTATTGTATTTTTGACTATACGGAAACATATTATAAAGTATTGTGAATGGAGTTCTGAAGAAAATGGTGTACCTAATATATTTTGTTTGGCGTTGAAAGGAAATGTGTTTGGAAACAATTTTCAATTTCAATACGGAGAAAAATAGCGTGGTTTAAATTGCCTAAAGTCTTTTGGGAAACCATTTTGAATAATTACCTATAGTTTTTGAACCATTTAACAGTAAAGGGTAGGCCTGTTCATCTGGAGTTACACCAATTTGTGAGGCTAAGCACTCGGCAATAATTCTGAAAAAAATTAAAAACATTGTTGGTCTAAATATCTAGAAATTATGTGTTCACTTGATTTCTTATGAAAATGGCATTTCACTTTCATTATTTTGGCGAAAAAATATATTACGAAGGTACTCTTTAAAGAAGAAGACGAAAATTTCGTTATACGTTCAATTTATTTTAGTTGAGAAAATTTTAAGAAAAAAAATATGCATACCGTATATTTTCTACGAAACCAAAATTTTTTAAATTCTTCATTTGTGTGAAGAAGATGAATTTAGAAATAATTAAGATCAAAATTAGTGCAACAGAGAAGAAAAAACATTTTTCTCTCATAAATTAACTTACGAAATGAATTAAAATTTATAGAAAATTTTCCTCCATTAAGAACCAATCTTTCATCCAAATTTTAAGAAATTCATCGTCGCAGTAATTCTCAATTATCACTTGGTTGCTGTCCTTGTGGGTAGGTTCCTAACAATTTAAACTCTTAACAAAAGATTTCAATATTTTGAACGTAAAAGTAATAACTTAAGTTTATAATTATATCTATTAATTTTGATATAGGTATTCTATAAGACAAAAAAGTAGGGGACTCAAGTTCTAGGTTCTCGAAAAGTTCTGTCAAGACTGAGAACTCAGTATCGTAAGCCTACTCCTATTAAAAAAAAAAAAAAAAAAGTTGATTTAACAGTTTAATGTTTACCCCAAAAATTGCATGACGAAATTTTAAAAAGTCCAGCACAGGGTGTCCCCAGAATCGACGACTAAATACCCTAATTTCCGTGGTTGGTAACTTTCTGGTAATATGTATTTACTTGAAAGACCAAGTAGCAACAAAATACCTACATGATAGAGATTCTCTACATTTGGGATTTATGTGTATACAACGTTGTATAGCAGTTCTTAGTGGAAGTAATAGTAATTTTAAAACTGAACTACATAATTAATTGCTAATTTTCAGCGGTAGGTAAGTAATAGGTACTCAATGAGAGGAGTAAAATATAAAAAAGGTTATGCAGACATGAGGCTGGCCTACATTCCATTTTGAAGGAGCTATAAAAGTTTCGAGTACGAAAAATTGTTTTGAAAAATACATTAAAGGCCATATTAAGCATGTTGTAATATAACGTTTTTTATAAGCTTTTATTCTACTCACTATTGCGATTTTAAAATATACCAACACTGCAGCCAACCTTCCGAAACAAAATAATGTTTATTTCGCATGAAACTAAGACCAAAAAAAAAAGAAAGAAAGTTCACCTTTTAATAACTCGCTCTTAACCTAATTAATTACTTATTTTTTCCAAATACTGCCAACTACAAACATTGGCAGTCGATTCCTAGTGCACTTGATGGTATAAATCATTTTTTCGTCTTCAGCTGCAGTTTGACCTCTCGATAATATTCAAATTCTCTTGGCGTGTTATTTCCTTCACTGAAAAACCTATACCTACTTCAATGACGAATACGATTTTCTCTCGACACGTCGGGATTTCTTATCTGAAAAAAAGTCTCCAGTTTATAAAACGTTAATCAAATTACGTTGAAAATTTTTTCTTCTTTTTTTTTTCTTCTCCAAGTTCGTCGCTTGTTATTCGTTCATCGTTTAGGCGAACGCGCGAATTCGTTATATAGAAATGGAGGTTTAAAGGCGACTAAATACAAAATGGGGAAATAAATAACGTTTCAAGTGTGAAAATGCGACCAACGAGGGATATCAGAAGTAAAAAAAAAAAAAAAAAAAAGAGAAAGAAAAAAGTTCATTTTCCAGCCGAGTGGGAACGACTGAAGCGTGGTCACTTTAGCAAGCGTACCCAGAGTAAAAATTCGCATTCAGATTTCCTTTCGCTGTATTCTCCTTTATATCCTATGATGATTCTAACACAATGGAGGGATTTAAGTTAAGGATGCTGTACCAATTACATTATAATAGCGTGCCAAATAAAATCGTTAATATAACCCTATTTATGCCATCTTTGCGTTTAACTTTAATTTAGATTTTTGTACATATATATATATATATGCATATTATATAACTGCAGTGTGCGTTAAACGCCTAAAAAATATCTCTTTTTTTAAGTAGATTTTTGAAAAAAATCTACTAATTAAAATTGTCTGAGTATTCGGACCCAGGGGTGGGAATTGGTACATTTTTCGTTTCATGATCTTCTGAACATTTTGGCACTATTTTTGAGAACTAATTTTTTTTTATATGTACTCCCTTTTGCGACGAGCCCATTTCCAAGCGTAATTTTGATTAGATGGTTTCGAAATTTAAAACAAATATTCGGATCCGCTTAAGGAAGAACCCTGCTGTTTTTGGTCCGGATCGGACGATGGTCAGTCCAGTAGGTCAGTTTGTATGAATGTTTTATTGAACAGCGGACAGGTCGCAATTTTCAATCGATAGGCCTAAAATTTGGTGTACAAATGTGTTTTAGGTCAAAGACAATACCTACAAAGTTTGGTGCGAATAGGTTTTACGGTACGTTTACATTTCGCTGCATTTTTGGCAAATTAATGGCTCTAACAGGAGTATTTTCAAGCTATAGTCACAAAATTTAGTACAGGTATTGATTTGAAGTATTTCTAACATGCACCCAAATTTGTTTCTTATTGGTATTATGTTTCATCCTTTATCAGCCTGTAGAATTACAATTTTATTCGATAATCTGAAAATTATTTTTCGTTTAAGAAAAATTTTGCAGTTGAAACCCGTTGACCAAACCGAGCCCAATATTTTAAAATTTTCTTAAAGGTAAACTTCGATTTTGTTAGAACTATCACAACCATTATGGTCTCGCTTAGCAGGTTTGAAAGTGTGGTATTTGAAATCGCGCTGTCGAAACTTGAAATAATTTTTCATTCTACAAAAAAATAATGATTTTTTACACAAAAATTGACAATTAATTTATAAAATAATTTGAAAAAATAATACGAAACCAGTAGATTTCATCAAATGCTTCGTATTTGTGTGATATTGGTGATTTTTTGAAAAAAATATAAATATTATATACATATAATAAATACTTCATTAAAAGAATGCTGGTGATAGAGGTGATTTTTAAAGAAAGAAAATCTACTTTTTCTTGCAAAGCTTGCTGCGCAAAAATTTTCTAGTTTTTCTTTCTTTTCTTTTTTACTGCTTGGTAAGGATATATACACTTATTTGATGGCGATATTTTATTTTATATTTTATAAATGCGATTTTTTTCTCTGTCCTTTTTCGTTCTTTATTAATGCATTCAGTATTCTGTACTTACATTGAAAAATGATTTGTTAGGGTTCGCATAAAAGTGTAATGAAAATATGTCTTTTTTTTTTTCTTAGGAAATTCTAATAGGGAAAAAGTATTGGTAGGTACACGACAAACGCACTAATTCATCTCTGAGAACGTACGGACAACAGCTGTTTTATACAGGGTATCCGGAAATTAAACACCATAGTTTCAAGCGTCGATTTTTAAGATGAAAAAAACTATAAAAATCCTCTCGAAAAATGTGAGAAATTTTTCCTTTCTTAGTTAGGTTATAGACCTAAAATTTGATTTTGAGGGGGAATAAATCAATAGGTACTCAACTTTCGCAAAAATTAACTTAAACAAACGAAATTTGGCATAAGGGAATAGATATAAGTAGGTATTTATGTTATTTATTTTTCTGTAGCTTTCAAAGTTTGACCATACTGAAGAGGAAGATTGGATGTTTCCAATTTTGACATGGATATGTCTTATGGCTGGGGGTTCACCCAAAATTTTTCTGACCCAATTTTTGTCACGAAGAAGACCGTTACGGAGAGAGTTATGATGTCATAATTGTGGAGTTGAAAATTTTCGAGGCATGGCGAGGAGTTTTAGAGGCTTCATTGGCTATAGGCAGTGACAGGGGGCACAAAAAGGGGATTATGACGTCATAATTATACACAATGAAATTTTATCGAGGCATAGTCAGGTGTTTGAGACATATATATATGAGCCAGCGTTTTTCACACGAAAGAAAAAATTTATCTTAATTTTCCAGAAAAATCGATTTAAGGAAATTCAGTTGGCTGCTCGTCATTGTATAAATATTTAGAAACTTTTAACTCATTATCAGTTCACAGTTCTAAAGTACAGTTTTAGTTTTGTAGTGTGGAGAAACTCGAAAAATTTATATCTTAAATAGAATAATTATTTTATTGACGAGAAGGGCCAATGCCAACTCTACTTCAAGTCTTGAAATAGAATTAAAATAGTGAAGCTGGCAACTGATGAGTAACCATTTTTCACGTTATTCAATGATAATTAGAGAAAAAATGACGAAAATGATCCAAAATTTATGATGAATTACATTTTTGGAACTAAGCAATCTGAAAGTCATCTCAGAATATCTCTGCATTTTTGAAAATATGTGTCGAGGAACCGATTTTTGCGACGTTGCGATTTTCACTTCAAGGCTTGATAAGTAGTTGGCTTTGGAAGGGCAGGTGATGCAAGCGTGCTCATATCCTTGAAAAAAACAAAACCCCTTACCGCTCATTATTTGCAAGTGGATACAGCTTTCCTGAATGGAGAGAGCGAATTTGACAAGAGAAAATCTGGTCTGGTGAAGGGAGGGCTGCAAAAGAGAAAAAAGATGGTATGCAGTTGAATTTTTATTTTTATTTTTTCAGGAATGGGAAGGGTAATGTTGCTCGCTCTGCCACACCATTGTTTCGACTTATGCCGTGTATGTATACAGACTATTTCAAGAACGGACGCCTAAAAAAGTCTGTGTGATAGGCAATTCTTTATACATTTATATAAAAATAGTTGCATAGTCTTCCAGGTATTGGGCGTTATAAAAAAATCATATGTTCCTGTCTTTTTAAATAGGTACTTACTTTATCAATAAAAGTCGATAAAATTACGTTTATAATGACAACAATAATTGGGGAGAAAATTAGGAGAATGAAACATCAGATTAAATGAGACAAAAAACGAAGAGATTGAATGATTAGGAGTTGAAATATCAACAGACGAAGGTAGTAGAGTTGATTGGAAGAAATAACGACAAGATCGATTAAAGTTGAAGAAGTGTAAAGGTGCGTATTCACTAGGCAAATGCTGCGAACTGTCGCAAACGAAATGTACCCAAAAAATACGAATACTTCGTGGGCGTTAGGTAAGAATTTTCTTTGTAATCTCACCAGTTACTGACTTCTGATGGGAAACAGGATGCACATTCGTGGTAGGTATTTATGGGTGTTTGCAAACAGGTATTTACTTAGGAAATTTTTCCTGTTTTCCCTGTTTGCGGGTACTTCTTCGAGACTGTTCGCCAAGTGAATACGTAACTTAACGAACATCAATATAAAATGTTATAAAGTACGAAAGTACAGAGTATGTGATCACGTTTAAAGTGACATTAGGCACGGATTAATGTAATAAGAGTTGAAATGTCACATGGAGTGTAGGGTAGATGCACCAGTTTTCAACAGTCTGATGTTTATGGCTTAGAAATAAGAAGAATAAGTAGATTTATCAGCTGGAAGTACTTTTATCACAAATATTAAAGCATGCTCTTTGATTCCCATCTATTTTCAATACGTTATCTGTGACATAGATGAAATCATAAATCAAAAAAAAATTCCGGCTGCTGTAAAAAATGCAAAAAGTGTTTTTTCTTAAAAGAATTTGTACAATAGGTGATGAATAATGCTCAGTTAAATGGGAATAATTGATATAGTATGAATATTTTAGTGTTCCAAGATAGTAAGTACATTTAGGTATTGATGAAAATCAGTGTTTTAGATTAATTTAGTTAAAATTATAAGTATTATACACCTGTTGCAAAATGGTTCATTGAATGTCATCATTTTCAGTTTGCAACAGGTACTTTTTGGTTCAGTTAGAATGATAAAATTTAAATTAATTTAATCATTTGGGTTTGATAACAAGAATTACCATCTGTGAATTCACATTCCTTGTTCAAATATTAAATTTCTCAAAGAATTCTTGTTTTACAACTCCTATAAAAAAATACCATTCGCCCAGGTTGCTACACTTATGCCCCAGTTGTGCAACACTTATGTTTCAATACCGATTTGAGGATGTTTATCAGCTTTACTTTCACCCAATAAAAACTTTGTCTAGTCCCCCCGTCTTATGGAAGGGAAATATTGAAATTTTTGATTGATATTACCAGTTTATGAAATAAAATACACGTTTTTTCTTACATGTTTTCCTTACATTATTTGTGTGTTGCAAACTGGAACATAAATGTTGCCAACTAGAGCAGAAGTGTTGCAAACTCGGGTAAATGGTATTTCCAAATAAAAGTAATAAAAAAATAATATTCAGAACTATAAAATAAAAATTTAAAAAGGAAATATTAATTTAGAGACCATAATTTATGTAATGAAACATTCACATAAGAAATGCCTTCATTCTACATCGAATTGTGCCACTTCAAACTCAACATTTCCCTTAAACTGTTATAAACTGACGCATCTACCCTTTAGCCATGGACAAAGGTATTTAATACCTATGAAAGTGAAAGTATTATATACGGAAAGTGTTTGTAGGTGCGAGTTGAGGAGGATTGGAAGTACCATACCCAATAGTATACCTAAGGGAAAAAAAGTCTTGCATTCACCTTATAGGTTCATGTCAAGTTCAATAAAAAGTGAGTTTTCAGTTTATGTCGAGAGTTTTATAATTCTGTGTAAGTAAGTTCTGGGAAAGATGATGCCTTATCAAAAACACTTTTTCTGTTGACTTTAAATTGTTTCAAGGACTAGATATGAATATTTGATCAAAATATTTTTGTTTGAATTATTAGGCTACCCTTGAGAATTATTTATTCAAATAGGCTACACTGCACGGATGTATGTAGATAGAGAGCTCCTGGTGGTCTGAACCCCCTCAGTTAAGAGAAAAACGCTTCACATATAAAAATATTATTTTGTAGGTTTTGATAATTTTTTTCGAGAATGTGTAAATGGCACCATGAAGAAATAAACAAAAAACAATCACGTAAAAACTCCATTACTACACTAGTGAAGGAATGAAAATCATTATCGACATTCGGAATCGACTCGCTTCGAAATCTATCACTTTGCTAAGAAAAATTGATTTAATAATAATCGCTTTTTGGTGTATGAGTTGAGAAAAAAACTTTACATTAATGACATTATCTCTAAAGTTTTCCCACCAGTTTTAAATAGCTTTCAACGTGGTCGACATTACTATAACTGTATTTTCGTTCTGATATCAATTTTGGTGAATGGTTACCTAATCATAGATTAAGATACAAAATAGCATCTAATACGTGAAAAAAAAAAGAAAAGAAAGAAATAGCGTTTTCCTAGATAACGTCTATTTTCCACTAATCAATAATATATTATAGTTTTAATTATAATATTTTATCTTGTAAACGTATATTTTCCACTAATCAATAATATATTATAATTTTAATTATAATATTTTATCTTGTAGGTAGCTCTGTTTTTATACCCAGTCAAATTCAACTTTATAAACGATTTACAAAATTGATATGGAAAAAGAAAAAGAGGAAAAAAAAAAAGTTTTCGAGAAGTTTAGCAGATTACTTGAAAACAAAATTCGAAGTTCGTAAAACCGCGCGCGAGTAATTTAAAATGGCGGTTGTATTCGTTAAAGGGTTAATTTGTCTTGGAGCTAATTACATTAACAAGGGAGCGAATTTCTTGACGGTGAACAGGTAGCGAGGATAAACAGTTTGTTAAATCAGTGCAAAGATTAACTGGTAAAATCTTTTCTTCTATTACCTCGACTTATTTTGTTTCATCCCCAAAAGCTACAGCCTTCTTACTAATAATATACTTTATCTTATTCCAAGAGTCAACCAACCGTTTCTAAAGTTATCGTTCGTGGTTCTGCTTTTAAGAAGTTCTCGAGTCTTTTTGGAAAGGGTAGAATTATACGTTTGATCGCGAGCCCGAAGAAGTTAAATAAAGTTTAAAGTGGTTCTGTGTTATGAGTTTCAATTTATAAATGAAAACGAGATGCTGAAAAAAGCAATAGAGAAAAAAAAAGACCTACCAATGTTGAAATTAATTTTTTATGGCAAATTAATTGTATAATTTATTCAGGCAATTGGATCTTAAGTTAGGTAATTCTTTTTTGCTGAGGGATGGAATGTTGGTTTTGTTGTGAGTAGCATTATCACATCTTCAGTTCTGATAAGGCTTGCAATAAATTATGGGAATACATAAATATCTTAATTTCGACTAATTATTATTATTATTATTATTATTATTATTATTATTCTTATTATTATTATTATTGTGAATCTTAATTACCTATTGGTTTTATAAATTCAAATATTTATATTATTTTGCTATACTGTATCCCCTGAGTATTAAATATTGGTAATAAAGGAAGAACAAAAAATTAAAAGTGCAGTATCTGTGGAATACCTTCCGTCGTGGAAAGTAAACCAACAACAGAAGGTGTTCAACAGAACAATTTGCGTGTTTATGCCAAATATACCTAAAAGGTGTAAGGGAGCCAAGACCTCGGCAAACACTGGCGATTTAGCCTAAGATTTTCTGGTCTTACATACCTAGCTCCCTACACACACACATACACACTTATGTAATATTTACATAAGTATAGCGTAGATTATTCATCGTACTTTATAGTTGCTATGGCAATGGTAAAGTACAGAGAATGCATTTCTGTATCAGTTTGTGACATCGCCGAGATCGTTATCTATCAATTTGTCACGGACCAAGATTTGTAACTTGTCTATCAGCAAAAATAGACAAGTACAAACAAACAAACATTCTGATTTGGTTTATCGTACAATGCACAAATAATGTTCACTAAAGGTAACGACTGTCACCGATAGGCCGAGCCTATTTCCTCATACGAGTGATGGTCTAATCCCCACAGTATCATTTTCAAGATGAAATATCCCTACTTTGAAGGAACTCCCTTACAACTTTCATTCTCATTTTTATCAAAATGTAATTCGTATTTATTATGATTTCTGAATTTATAATTAATTAATTATTGGTATTTATTTGTATTCATTTACGTAATTTAATTTATTTTAAAAACTATTTTTCATTATTCCCTATGGGCCTGAATGCTAAGCAGACAAATTTGAATTTGGTGCTTAGGTAGGTACCTTAAAAATGGGGATAATAGCTACAAAAGTGGTGTCATTTCTCATAACAGCATTCAGAGTAGCGAGCTTCATCCATTATATTTAATACTCTGGGATTGTATCTTTGTTGATTTGCAGTATGTATGGGCACTGTATCCCCACAGTACCACCCTTTCTCAGGCAGTGGAGGTATACTGCAAACACCTTAAAGAGATAAATCTTTGATTATATAGTACTGGACCAGTAAAGCTCCTTAAGACCAATGTACTTTTTGATGTCAAGACACACCGGCAAAAAAGTAGATAACTCTAGGGTACCTTCCACGTATTTTTGACGTTTTGCTTGAGTTCAACAATTTTGATAAAGACATATCTTAAATTCACAAGGATAGCACGCATAAACACAAAGCAAGGAATGTCAAAACGGTACACTCTGGTTGCCTATTTAGCACTGGCATGTTTAATCAGAAATCTTTGTTCTTTACGGGTCCAGTACTGTAATGTATTGTCAAAAGATAATATGCAACCAGATATCACAAATGCAAAAGTAGCTGCCTATCTTCCCACTCAGCCTGCCAAATTTTGATGCTTGATGGAGTTACATTAAGTAACGTCGCACCAAAACTGGAGCTGTACCTTTGTGGTGTATCCTAATTGAAGCTCTATAGATACAAGTATGGGAATAAGCCATTTTGTGTGCACCATTTAAATTTAATTCACTCTAATCCCTTTTAAAATTTCAGCTAGGTATATTTCAAGAAGGAACGGTACAATTTCAGGGAAATTTTCACAAAATCTTTAGCAAACATAATTCTATTAATTTTTCACCAAAATTTAGGTTTTCTATAAACGATGGTTCTGTTGCAATTTCATTTGATAACTTTGATTGTACAGTTTGTTCCCGTAAAATTATGCATGAAAAGAGGCTTGTTTCACTGGCATTTCAGTGGGTTAGGTGAAAGTAGATTTCAAGTGAAAAAATGAAAAAGCTCTATAAAATTAGTAAAACCATCTAAAACTATGAAAATTTTTGAAATTTAACATATATATCGATGAATTAAATAATTAGCTTTAGGATACAAAATTTTGATTTGCCAGACTTCTATCTTCAGGGCTTTACGATGATACACAATGAAGATACCAGATTGAAAAAGTATACAAATGTGAATCCATTTCTATAGATGTTTCTTAGTCTACGAGTTAAAGTATCATGAGATCATAAAAGTGTTAAATATAATAGAGGACGCATGTCCCTTTAAATGCTGCTATGAGAAGGGGCATCATTTTTGAAGCTATTATCCCCACTCCATTTGAATTTGCTTGCCCTTCATTTGGCCCCAATAATAATAATTAGAATTCTTTTTCAAATAATTAAATTAAATGAATGAATAGTATAATTATTAATTCCAAAACCAGAACAAACACTAATATTGTAGATTGTAAAGTTCTGTTTGAGTGGAGATGTTTTGTATCAAAAATGATACCACTTTTTTTTCACATGCGTTCTCTATTAGGGTGCGTATACATTTGCGAGCAAAATGCTTGCGAACTGTTCGCGAACCGTTTGTTAGATGCTCGAGAACCGCTCGATAAAATATTATTTCAGTGAACAGTTCGCGAGCATCTAGCGAACCAGGGAAAAGAGACGAACTAACTGCAAACCATCCTCAGTTATCGCGAACCTATAGAATGGAAACATGATGACTTCTCGTGAAGAAAATAAAACAATGTTGGTGATGAGTGGTGCGGTTTTATTGATGGCTGCCACATGCAACCAAAAAAGGAGAAAACGACGGTGGTGGCATACTAATTTGTATAAGAAACGTTCAGGGACCGAGCTTATGTTGGATTTAAAGTCTCAACAAATAAGTGGCTTATATAAAAATGTCACGCGAATGTCGCCTTCTGATTTTGAAAACCTGCTGCAGAAAGTTGGACCGTATATTGCCAAGAAAGAAACATATTTATGCACCCCAATCTCCGTGCAAGACCGGTAAGCAATGTTCATGTACTTGGCATGCAGGTTGTTGAACATCTCGCGAACACAAAAATGAATAAACTGCACACGAACGCCGTCCCAACTGAACTGCGAACATCCTTTGTGTTCGTCAAAAAAACCGACTTCCGGCGGTTCACAACGAGCGACGAACGAACGGTTCGCAATCAGTTCGTGCGACGCAAAAACGTCGTATCAATTACGCGAACATGGTGCTTGCGAGCAGTTCGCAAACGGTTCGCAAGCATTTTGCTCGCAAATGTATACGCACCCTTATATTTAAAACTCTGTGCATGAGACACATGTGGGCCATATTGACATAATATAAGGTGTGATAATAACATTTCCCAACTGGTTTTTAATTTTAAGAGGTTAGTCGTAAGACTAGAAATTCTGTGGCAGTTGCCATCCATAAAGTATGGTATCCCTCCACAGAAATTAAGACAAATTTAATTTCTCATTCTAGGATGTGTTCTTTCTGGTGTAGTTTCATTTTTGCAAACATAGTTACATTCAATGTAATAATTAACTCAGTCAAAAGCTGTCAATCGAGCAAAATCAGAATGATAATGTGGGTGTGTACTAGAGACCTACACGAGTACATAAAAAAGTAATCGTGTAGGAATCACCGATTACCTTAGAAAACGATGCGAGTATGTAATCGGAAAAATATTACTCGTAGCAGCGTGGCATCGTAGGCATCGTAACAATTATACTCATATGTAATCGCCGTGAGTTTCCCCAAAGTTCTGCAACAATAATGCCACGATGCGATGCCGATTACTTACTCGCATCGTTTGCTACATGAGTACGAGTACATATGGGTAATCAAGTTACTCGTCTGACGAGTATTTTGTACTTGTAATCACACAATACCGTATGTACTCGTGCAGGGCTCTAGTGTGTACGTATATTAATACACCACACCACCACAATAAAAGAAGGGCGGAGTGTGTTTTTCTTGATATCAATGTGTGTGAGCCTAGCTCAGTATCAAATTTGGGCACATACAGTGTTGGATAGGCTATTCTTTTCCTACTGGGAAAATCTATAAGGGACGCCAAATTTTTCTCCTAGCAAGGGCGCCCAGTTTTGTTTTATGACAATGGCTACCCTAATGAGTAATGATCCCCTTTACCAAAACAATGTCTATACTGGTATAAAAAAAAAATAGTAATAGTCCTTAATAACAAGTTTTTTTTTTTAAATTGTACTCGAAGTATTGAAATTTTTTTGTTTTAAAGGCAAAGGGTGCCAAAAATTTCTTGGGGAAAAGGAGCACCAGGAAACTCCCGGTAGCCGGGTGGGCCTATCCAACACTGGCCATACAGACAAAGTGTAAAGCTGTGACCGCAAAAAGTAAGTTTGTCGACAATAAGTCCACTAGTCCACTTGGTGATCGATGAGTGCAAGCACCCTTGTTTGTCTCAATCATCCGTCGCCACAGATAAAATAATTTTCTTGGAATGTTACGACTTGCTAGAAAATTAAGACATCTTTGATTTTATAACCTTCGAGTGCAGTCTATAAGCAAAAAAAAGGAGAGCATAAAGTGGAAACAGACAAATGATGTTACAAGCTAGGACAGAAATATACATGTTCAGAACTCAAATTGAAATGCACCTCCACTTTTATTTTTTTGATTTTCGAATAATTATGATCGAACCTTGTCTATGCTCATGTAAGGCCAGCTTCATTTATCAAGATGTGAAGTGAAAATTTCAACATTGCAAATTGACAAGCGAGGGACCAATTTTTGACAGAAATAAAGTTTTTTAAGCTGATTTGTAAATTCCTCATTTCCAAAAATATAAATCATTATAATTCCTGCTCATTTTCGTCATTTTCTCTCAAGTTATGCTTAAATATGTGTGAAAAAAGTCAAGATGGCAACTGTGTCAAGGAACTAATTTTTATTCTACTTCATATGGCTTGAGAAGTCAAATTAGGCTTTAGTTCATATTTTGAATCTGTTGAAAGAGAAGATATGAAAAAGGGAGCCAATTTATGGAGAGAGAAGTAGGTAAAGACAGTGACTACAACTCCCTGCTGTCCTCTCTATTCATTAAACCTTCTACTTGCCATTCTTTTTTGTTCCTATAAGAAAAATTATTGAAAAATATTTTGGAGGAATGAGAAAATAAATGCAAGGGTATAGATAAGGAGGGGAAAGAAGGTGATTCGCGATTACCTGCCTCATGACCTAATTTTTATTTATTTATTTTTGCCAGGAACTATTGACATGTGGAAAAAATTTTAGTAATAAATATGCGACAGTTGATTCCATAGATGCTACATTTCTCAAATTTTATAAATTTCAAAAGTGACGAGCAAAAAAAATGTCATCCAATAATTTTTTTGCCCCCTTAAAGAAATCTTTGCCACGCCCTTGAATAAATTGTGCGTAGTCTATGATTCTGAAGAAAATTACGGAAAATCACCTAAAAACTGTTATAACAGCTTCAAAAAACAAATGGTCAATTGTATTATCGTAGGAGAGGATTATTTTGAAGGTTGTAACCACTGATTTGTAATTTTTGTTTAATAAATGAGTCTTCGGAAAAGTAGTTGACGAACTTTATTAATTATCATACGTAAATTGTAGCTAAAAAGAAATGGATCTCTGTATTTAACGTCTTTTTATCAACGAAACTTAAATGCGAACTTTCAGTAGTTTCAAAATCATTTTCTAGGTATTGTTGTTAGATTCTGGCAACGTTAAACTCTAAATAGGTATACTGATTCTGACGAGAAGAAGTATAATATACATTTTTTTAATAACAGTAAACCACAAAAAATTTTTTGTACCGTTGAGAAAGTTTAATATTTCTTAGATGAAAAACTAAAGTAAAACCTAGGTCTAAACCAGTGATTTTCAAATTGGACATGAGACACTACCCGAAAAAAAAATCCAATAAAATTGATTTGTGAGCAAAAAAAAAACAATAACAATAGGCTAATATCTGTTTCGAAATACCCGTGTGTGTTCCTTTTGTATGAAATTATTAATTGAGTTGAAAATTTGTTTGAGAGGGGGCCGCACAAGTGTTGAAACTAAGCTATGAAGGCATGATCAAAACTAAGTTTCAGAACCACTGGTCTGAACAATGAACAATTTTAGTCCAGTATGTATCCTCGAAAGTTATTCGATTTTATTGGAAAATATAGGCCTACTAAGTATTTAACCAACGAACGTATCGAAAAACCGTTTTTTAATAAAATTAAATATTAATAGAAAAAAAAAATTGACACGTATTACATTTATAATTCATAAAGATAATAACTAATATTGTATCGATAATATATCATTATATTATTTCTGGTCTTTAGAAGATAGATCTATACAAGGATATCGATTTATTTATTTATTTATTTTGCTTTACCCTATTCTCTTCTCGCTTCATAAATATTTTGGTATAGAATATGTACCTAATTATGAGGTTTGATTTTTTTTTTCTTTTACACAGCTTACACGATTTAATTTAAAATTTGCCAATACTATTTCTTAGATAATCATTAATCAAAATGTTTAACTAAGGCGAGATAAGTAATTTTCATTTTTTTAAACGTGCATAAAATTCACAAGGGTGTTAAAAAAGAAAAACAAAATAGAAAAAAATGAAGGCAACTCGACAAAGAAAGAATGGAAAAAAAAAACAAAGAAGGGAGAAAAGCAAAAAAAAAAAAGAGAAGAAAAAAGAAGGGGATGGAAGTTGAAAGTATAGCAAATCCCTAATTGTTTGAAATTCTCCCTCCGTTGTTTTCTTCTAATCGCGTTTGTTTAGCCTCCAATTGTATTCCCATTCAGTTAAAGCTTAGATCAGTTTTTTAAGTCCGCGATAAGGGACAGTCGACGATTGGGAACTGAAAAGGCTGAAAATGATGGAACCGACTCGACCGCTATTCCCAACACAATATGCTTTTCACTCGAATTCCCTTTAACTTTTATCTAAATTCCAAACGCCTGTTATTCTTTTCGACGTTTTTGTTTCCACTTCTTTTTTCCTGCGGCTAAAGTCTTCTTAAAATTCAATGCTGAAGTTTTTATTTTACTCGTATTTGGAAATTTTTAGAGTGGTATAAAACTAACGATATTTTCTTTCCTTTAAGGACATTTTTGTCCTATCCTATAAAACGAGCAATAATTGTGTGTGTGCGCGCGCGCGCGCGTGTGTGTGTGTGTGTGTGTGTGTGTGTGTATATCTGGGTAGGTATGTTTGCATGTAAACGCGTTCTGGATAACCAGACAACAATGTATCTGAAATTTACAGTATTAGGGTTTTCTGGTGTGAAAAAATGATCCAGAAAGGTCCCAAGTTTGAGAGAATTGGTTGAAATATGAGCTTCTCAATCGCGATACCACGTTTCACCCTACAATTGGGTGTTATTTCATGCCTTCGCGAACGATATCGAAGAAATGATTCAATTTAAGGGGTCGTTACTTTGCGCATTTTTAATTTCAACTCTTCCAATGCATAAATTTGAAAATGATTTATTCAATAATTTTGATATCGATACACCTTTTAAAAATATGGATTTTTGTTTTTTTAAATTAAGAGGGCTTTGCCTCCAAGCTGCCTTTTCTTTTTTTATGGGGCTTCGCCTTTCAAACCTCCCTTTTCTGTATTTTTCATAAATCCTAATCCTCCGCACCTTACCAACCATTAAATATTATATATATATATATATATATATATATATATATATATATGTGTGTGTGTGTATAAAAAATACCGGTATGTTTTCTGCGCGTGGATCGGTGAGAATTTTTTGTGCGAGTGCTGATAAAGTTTTGTAAGACCAGGACTATCAACCTGGAGGTTGCTGGTTCAAATCTTAATATCGAAGCAATGAAATTTATTGAATAAATGAGAGCGTGAACTCTTGTGAACAAGTGCATCTCAAAGAGTGAGAGCAGTATCAAAATTGTGAGGGTGAGAGTGAGAGCAAGAGATGGAGTAAGAGAGGAAACAAAAGTGAAAGAAAGAAGAGTTGAAAATAAATTTTTCAATTTTAGTCATTTCTTCAATATTGTTTGTGGAGGGATGAGATAACATCAAATTATAGGATGAAATGTGATATTGCCACTCACTCTGTGCATCAGCAGTAAGTAATTACAGCTAACAATGAAAAATTTGCTTAGAACAAACTTTTTTAGATCTGCAATGTGTCAATAATCAAATTTTTCGATTAACAATAAACACAACGGATAGAAGATGATGTCTCGAATCATATTTATACTTTAACATTGAATTCTTCTCTCTCTCTCTCTCTCATATTGAATTTTATTAATGAATTTTGTATTTGGTCATTACAACAAAGTTTGTTGGGCCAGGTACTTATCTTTTATTACTACTCATATAAAAAGATAAGGCTTTTTTTTTTGTTAGATCATCATGGTGTTTATCTTACATGAATTGATTTCAGATTTTGCATGCAGATTCATATGAATGACTAGAGTAATCTTAGCCAAAAAAAATCTTTAAAAGTTTGATAGTTTGGTAGTGATTTAGCTTTAAACATTCAATGATGTTGCTAGGCACTTTATTAATTTAATGATGTCACGCGACTTTGTCAATTGAGGAGAGTGCTGCATTCGAGTCTTATCTGATACTTCACTCTTGGAGTTGAATTTTTTTTCAAACAATAAGGGCACTGATTTACATCTTTGTGTAAGGTACCAGAGATAAGTTTATTTTTTTGGACTGGTTCTAATGAAAGTTAGTTCTCAGTTCTGATTTGCGGTTGTAGTTTGAGTTTTGAGAAATAAAAACTAAATAAACTTGGTACTTCAAACAAGTTAGAAAGTTTTCACTGAAAGTTTTAGTTTTCTACCTGTTCTTTTCAAAGATAGTTCTCATTTCTGCTACAGGGCTATACTCTAAATTCTGAGATATGAAAACTCAAAAAACTCAGAGTTATAAATAAATTACAAATTTTTCATAAAAGTTTTTATTTCATATCTGCGCTTTTGAAAGATAGTTCTGATTTCAGCTTTGGGGTTGTAGTGTGAGTTCTGAAAAATTAAAATTGAAAGTTCATCATACAAGATGAGATTAACGAAGGTAAAAGAACAAGTACGAGGTCAAATGATAGTTTAATATTCGTCACGTTGAACAACAGTTTAGGGTAACCATGAGATAAAATAAATGAAGGGTGTGTTATAGTTTGAGATTAATACGTTTGCGGGTGTGAAGAGAAAGGACTGGTATATCCCAATACTTCTGTTGAAAGTTAGTTCTCAATTCTGTTTCAGGGTTGTGGTGTGAGTTCTGATCAGAAATGAAAAATCAAGTAATTCGGAGCTGTAATCAAGTTTGAAAGTTTTCACTAAGAGTTTTAGTTGTGGACCTGCTCTGTTGAAAGTTGGTTTTAGTTCTGCTTTAGGTTTGTAGTGTGTTTTGAAATTTGAAAATACAAAAACCTGGAGCTATATGCAGGGGCATAGTCAGGGGGAAAAGGGTAATTGACCCTATGACCTAATTTTTATTCATTTTTTGCTTGTGACTTTTAAAATTTGAAAAAAATTTTACTCATAAATATGCAGCAGTCCCATAGGTGATAAATTTATCTTATTTTCTAAATTTCAAAAGTGAAAAACAAAAAAAAAGGTCATCTAACAATTTTTTTGCTCCCTTCTTGAAGAAATTCTGGCTACGCCTCTGGCTATAGGCTTATAGGCTAATTAATTTCGAAATTTTTTACAAAAATTTATGATTATTTTAACCCTTGCATTGATTAGTTTTATTTATTTTTCAAATGAATAGTAAGCTTAGGTCAGTCCGAAGGATGGGTAATATTTGGCTTTAATTTTATATAATATTCTTGTGTCTCCTTCATTCTTGTTTAAAATATTATAATCATTTGGCTAAATAATTGCTGCTTATGAATGGTGAAAGCTGCTGAAAACTGAAGAAAAAATATCATTTTATCTGTTATAGAATACTCCATTCTCATATTCAGTGAGGATCACAGGTTAGAAAAAAATGGAAATAAAAATAATCAGCTTATTTTTTGAGAAAATTATGTTTGAAAATTTTTCTATATTGTTCATCCTATATGGGGTCAATAAAAATGAAATGATTAATGTAATCCAAATTTTGTGTAAGTTAATTACAAAGTACTAACATCAGAACTGTGCTCGATAGGGACATACTTACCTATTAAATTTTGTTTTTAATTAATACTCTTGGCTACCTGAATGATTTTAATCCACAAAAATTATGGTTAGTGATGAGATAAAGTGATCTTGGTCATAAATTTTTTTTTAATTTTATGAAACCACGACAAAAACACTAAATGTAAAGTATAAAAAAAAGTATAGAAACTAACTGTAAAATGTTCCCAATCTTGCTTCATTGATAATTTATTTGCATTATTTAGTTTTTAATTATATTTTTCTTATATATGTATAAGTATAGTCTGTTGGAAGTAGGTACACCTACATTAATGTTAAAATGTTTACCATTAATAATATTAGTACTTATGATGCAAATTTTGTGAACAAGGTGGAGACTAAAATCAAGACTTGACAGTGAAAGACAAAGACCAAAACAAAAACTTGATTATGTAGGGTAAGGTTGTCAAAATCATACAGCTTCCTAAATTTTATCACTGCTGATATTTAAAAAATGGGAGAGTGAATTATTGATATATGTGGTGAATAATGAAACTAAAAACTAAAAAATTTTCTCAATATACCCATTTTCCCCTTCTTTATGAGCTTAAGAAATACAGCATACCCAAGGAAAAATAATTTACATATGTTGTTTTAGTAAGCTTAGGTTTGAAAAAAATGTTTCAGCTTTCAAAGTTATTAATTTAGTTAAATTTAAAACCCTCATCATATTTTTTTTTTAATTTTAATTAAAATTATAGTTTGAAAATGGAAAATTTAAGTTTTATTAGAAGTGAATATTGTTTCCTAAATCGTACCTAATTGTATAATGGAAGTGTATACTGTTTCCTAAATCATACTACTGATAAGGGTGATGAGTTTCCTAAATCATATCACTTTTTGTTCTTACGGGTTTCAGAACATTTTGATGAGTCTATTGCAATCTCTGTATTAAAAAAATCCCAAAAAATATAGTAAAAAATAAAAATGAAATAAAACTAACTCCAAAAACAATAAAATAAGCTATAAAAATGAAAAAATGATCATAAGTACAGTTTAGGAAACTAGTTGCCTAAATCGTACCATTTAGAGTTTGTTGATAAAATCAGCTGTAATTTTGACAATATCTAAGTGGGGCTAGTGTGAATGAAAGTATAATGGAATTAAGTATTGTGACATCTGAAACCCCACAGCCTTCCTTTCATGTCACCACTATAAATAATCATCCTATATAATTTTACTGTAGGGAACGACTAATGAGTTTTAAGGTTATACAATAATAAAATCACGGAGAAATACATCGAGTTATACACAAGATAAAATTCCTGTTCTACAAGATATCAACCACACGGATTTTGATTTCAACATTCAAGTCACCTTTTTAAACAGTTTTTACTGAAATTACTTGAAAAGTGAACACCGTTAACCAAACCTGTTCCTGTTCAATTCAAAACCATTTTTGATTCCAATGACAAATATACTTAGTTGGAATCCGTTGGTTCATTGGACACCAAGAAGACCATGTGGCAATACAAATTTTGACAACTGCATGACCAGATATAAATGTTATTCGACTGTAAGCAACTTTTACTGTATTAAACGTGAATTGTACTGATGAGTCGGCCTACTTATTTAATTCACCTGCACAAAATTGCCCGACACACTACGTAGGCCTTGGGAGCTTTTGCTGGTAGGCTGATGGCCTAACTGTTTGAGCTGACTTGTCGTTTCAACTCTACAATTTCTCGAGACTCCTTGGTATACTTTGCCTTTTGATTTCAAACCCCAATACTTGGGATTTACATTGTTTCAGGACGTCACAGTAAATAAAAATTAGAAAATATATTGTTGGGAAAACCAAAAATATTATTTTTGTAAGTATGGAAAAGTGGTAAGATTTTGGAAACCTTACCCTACTATGCAAGACTAAGACCAAGATTTAACTGTGCGAGACTAAGACTAAGACTAGAACCAAGACCAATATTAAGAGTATGCGGGTGAGATTAACACCAATATGAAGAACATGACTTGACTATGTAAGACTAAGACCAATACCAAGACTTGATTGTGTAACAATGAGACCTAAGACCAAGACTTGTCTGATTAAGGGACCAAACCGAAGGCCAAGAATATCAGAACATGGGGATGCAAGACAAAGACCAAAATTACTACATTTTTGGTGTAGGTTTTGCATTTTTGCTCATCACAAATCAACGTCTCTATTTAGTTCGACACTTATGCTCAGCAGTTTGCCAAAAACAGAGAATTGAAAATTCGGTGATAAGTGCAATGCAAAAAAAAATCAATTCGCACGTGTTTTTGAGGGTTGTCAATTAATGAATGAACCGACGCAACGATTGGGGTTAAATTTATAGATAGGTAGGTATAGTATAACCCGCCACCACCCTTTCCTTCCTGTTCTACCGCATATAATCTACCTTTAATAGCAATCGATAGTTTGCGATGAAATAATTAAACGAGCTGTACGATCATGTTACTAAGAATGCTACTTGTCTGTTTAGATTTTCGTCGACACTTGTTTAAATAGACGACTATTAAACGGAAAAGCAGAGCAAGTTAAATTAGAATCGGCTAACTGAATGGGATCGTTCGAACGTAAAATGATTTAAATGGAAAGGTTCCCCATGAGAAACCAACTTACGTACCTATATAGTATATACCCATTTTACTGAACCAATAAAACGAGTGGTAAACAAATCCCCCATGTTTTACGCACTCGTAACAAATAGAAAGTTAATAGATTGTATTTTTAACTCGCCCATTGAAAATCGAGCTCCCAAGTTTTCCAAGTCGTTTAAAACGTATTCGTCTTTGCAGTGAAAGGCGAATAAAAAATTCTATTTACCACACCTACACGACGTAGTAGTAGACGATCATTAATCAGTCAGAAAATAGAGCACTTTTTTTCCTCCTCTTTTTTTGTTTTATATAAGTACGTACAACCTTCAAAAGGATGTTGCTTAAGCATAGGTAGGCGGTTATTAAGGAAGCGCAGGGGGTGATACCCCTTCGTTCCTAAAAAGAAAAGGTAAAAAGAAAGAGAAAGAAAGAGAGAGACGTTTTCAACTTTTTAACACTAATAAGTTATGTACCTACCTATCTGGTTGTTGATACAAAATTTGGCGACGATCCCCCCGGCCATGATTTTCTCTCACCAAATTTTCCCCCTTCGTTCAGACAGATTGTATTCCCCTATAGTTGCAAAAGACAGTACGAAGATTTTTGATTGTATAGTATTATCAGCTTTTCCTATGATCCTCGTATGCCCAGATGAAACTATTTTTTTTTTTTAATTAAAAAAAAATGGACTCTATATACAGTTTTTTCCCAATTCACTGACAAAAATATTTGGAAAAAAATTCAAAACTTTGAATTAGGATCTAATTATTTGAGTTGCATCGATTATGGGATTCAAACTATCAATCAGCATAAGTAAGACCAAGACCAGACTTTAATGGTAGTTTTGGTTTTGATCTCGGTTTCGCATAGTCAAGTATTGGTCTGAATTTCGGTTTTGCTTCTAAGTTTTTTTTATTATCATTGATGACTAAATTAAACTTATCATTGAAGTCCCTCTAAAATTTTACAGAGATTTATTTCGGAACAATCATCGCAGCGGACGATCAAATATGGAGGAAGAAATAAATTCAAAAACAATAAATATTTCAAATAAAATTTTTTAATTACTAAGATGGCAACTCATTTTACAATTTTTTGATACTTTTCCTCAAATTCTATTTTAAGTTCGGATTATTCAATCAAGTCTTGGTCTGAATATCACCAGGAGTGGACATGATCTGCAAAAAAATTATTCAGATCGCGGTTCCTTTTCCTTTTTTTAAAAAGTGATTCGAGTCCGGATCACGAATCACTTATAAAAAAGGATTCTAGTCCTGATCACGAATCTTCTGTGAAAAAAACGAATCTGCCCAAGTTTTTTTTTTTGCGGATCCTTTCAAGGTTGTGCAGGATTAAAAAAAGAAAGATTTTTCACCAATTTCATATAAATTTCAAAGTATTTCATCACGAATTCTTCTTATTTTAACATTAAATTCTCCAAAATACGAATTTTGAACCAAGGTTAGGCTTCTACTCCCTTTTACCTTCATTCTCCACAATTTTTTAACCAAATCTAAAAATCGAATCATTAGAAAATTGATCCGAACAGATACTTCGGATCCTTGACCAAAAAATGATCCGAATCACGGATCACAGATCAACAAAAAAAAAAGAAGACTCAAGTCCGGATCACTCATTATAAAAAGGATCCGTGATTCGAAAAGTTCAGATTCTCCCCATTATGTTATGATACATGGAAGAGGTCAAGATTTTTTTCAGAATGCAAAAAAAAAAAAAAAAAAAACATTTCCAATAAAGAAGAAACAAATCTATGAATTTTGTTTGAATGCGACGATTAAGGATTATTGGAAATAAATATTCAGGTCACAAAAATTTAGTTAGTAAAATCTCAAATTTTACTTAATATCAGAATTCTTTGATCTGAGAAATCGAAGAACTCTACATGGATACCGGGGCAGCATGCAGAGAGTACAAAATAAACATGAATTTTTAAAATTATGCTTTTATAGGAGTAAAACGAGTGAAGTGAAACCTAGCGAACTCTGTAGCACTCACATAGAAACACCTAACCTAACCCGCAATTACGATGCTAGCGCTTCGATAATGCTCTAGTGGTAAACTTGGTAACTATTCACGGGTCTATCTGTAATCCGTATGCAAACCAAAAACTAAGTTTGAAATTTTGGATTCGGTTAACATAATTTCCGTGTAATGCGGGAAGTATTTTTCCAATATTTAAGGAGAAAAAATGCCTTCAAACACCCTGTACTGCGGGAAGTATTGTTTATTTACGGCGCAGCCGCTTTATTACCAGTGTTCTTATTGATGCGAATTCTTACCAATGCAATTTAGCTAATTTTACAGATCATAAAATCTCTCCATTTGTAAATCTTCTACATCGATAATTTATATCAAACATTATTTTTCACGTGTATGGTTTTCCATATGTTTAAATATTCACATCAATATGATAGAGAATGTTTATGAACTTTTTCCAATAAGCAATAATTGCACTTTTTACTGGTAAGCAGGCTAACTCTTTGTGCTCTCGAAACTCATCTTGTTCTACTTTCATTCGAATTACATCATGAGAAAAGTCTCAAATTTTAAACGAAATTGGAAATAAGTGCCAAGAACGTGTATTTTAATTTTAATTTTTCTACTTCAAATTACTTTTTTTTTTAATTTAAAATTTAATGCATGATTGACCAAAAGCAGCTGAATATGAGATTTTTAGCGAATTATATTATGCAAAAGGTACCTTGGTAGTATATGAATTTCTAAAACCATTTTTTTTCCCCCAAAAATTCATGCTCAAAATTTTTAGGACTTCGTGCAATCCTTTCCATTACAAAATTATATTCACTCCCAAACATATTTTCCTAATGATTTTCGATAAACACATTTATAATAAGCGTCTTACGAAAATTGATCCATGAGACGAAACGCAACTCCCATTAACTTCACAATTTTACATTGGTTATTTGTGCATTGTTGCCATACATCCTATTGTTGAATTGTTAACACATGAAAATTGGAAAGCAAAATTGAATATATAAATATTGATGTAAGTGTATGGATCATATTTCGTTTGACGGACTATAACACTGAAATCGACTTCGTTAAATAGGGGGGGGAAGGTGAATAGAAAATTATTTAACACAAAAAATGTAGGTAAGTATATACATGTAATTATACAATTAGTTGTTTCGTAGGTACCAACATAAAATTATACTATTGAATTTAAAACATTAAGGAAGTGGGAGTGTAACAAACCTACGTCGGCGCCTATGATAACTACAGTGTTACCTTTTAATTAGATAAATATGTATGTAATGAAATAAGAAGTAAAATTTTACCCATATTATTTCGGAAAAATTTGATTTCAACTTTTTTTTCTCCTTTTTTGTTTCTTATTTAATCAAAAGCAACGTTGAACAACAAATATCTGTCCAATTTCACCCATAATTTAATCTATCAGCCTCGAAAACTTTCGTTAATAAAGTTCAAAACTTTTTTTCTTAAATGAGGACGGGCCATTCAACCTTTTAACATTGATAATTGTACCTTGAAATATTCAATTTATCTTCACCTTCACTCTTTTAATAATAATATTTAAATTTTTTTTTACTTTCTTTTCGTTAGAAAATACAGGTTTTTTTTATTGTAACAAAAAAGAAAAAAAAAGAAAGGAAAAAGTTAATACATAAATTAAAATTATTAAAACTCGAGCAGCGTTAATATAGAGATAATAAAATAATGAATTAACGGTAAACGTAAACAATTTACATTTAATGGGTAAAAACGATGTGGTCCTTCATTCTTTTATAAGGGTAAGTGGTGTATAGAAAGGGTAGAAGATTGAAGGGTAGATGAAAAATATAGTGCGGTGTATGTAAATAAATTCGGGCATTATACGTTCAACTCTCAACGGGTGAGCGTAGGTTGTGATAAAATTAATAGAGTTATAATGGTGAATTAGTAGCAAAATTTTGTTTACTTAGTCTGGTTTTGCCTCGAGCTCAGTGATTATAAAAATGCGTTTTCGTTAGTCGTCTTTTCACAAAGAGGAAAATGTTAGCTATATCTAGCCAGCAAAAAAAAAAAAAGATTGGTATAAATGGAACCATAAGTGGGTTTACATTTTTCCAATTTGTCAACTGATCATCGTCGTAGCCTCGACGTATAACTCATTTTAATAATTTTATCTTCATTTTAGTGGAACAGAAGGTACAAATATTATTCGAATAAACTTCACACTCTCGCCTAGGCTACACGAAAAAATTTCCACTTAGAAGTTTTACCCTAGCGAGCATTTTTTTTTGGAAAATGTATTTTTAATATTTCCAATGAGGTTTCTAACCCCTTGTAATCCCCTGGCTACACCAATGGTAGGGATAGTTTGATACATTACGTTTGAAACGGTGCTAAGCTCTTTTTAAATAATAAATAATTCACTATTGGACAATTACATTTAGTAAATTTTTCTGGTTTTAATATTGTCTATACTTGTTCGGACGAAAAAACGTTTAAAGAATAATTATTTTTCATCAAAATGAAAAAAATATTTTTTAAATAAGCATTTTCCATTAATTTTTGGCTTATCTAGAACGATTTCGTTTACCATACACTTCCTGAACATCAAACGAACGGCTCTTAAACCACTGACCCAGCCCCCTAAAATTTCTATATCCAAAATGTTATTATGACGTCATCAGCCCACCCAGCCGCTTTCCATTATTTCCCTCAACAGAGTGCTCCACAAGCCACTTGTCTACTCGTTACTCATGTTCGTTTCTGCTCATCATTAGGGCACCTCTCAAACCCTTCACGCCCACTCACTGCCAATCACCAGGATGTCAATCAAGTGCGTCACTCCCTCAATATAATTAGAATTTTTGTTACCCCCTTTTTTTTTAAGCGCAGTGATGGCCAAAATTTTCTGAAGGCCATGGCCCTTTCAGTACCACCCTTAGCTTTTTGTTTTTGCCTTGTACTTGTTTTAAGAAGTCCCCTTCTAATACAGTTTAAGTTCTTCCTTGGAAGGGTACAGTGGGCACCAAAATTTGTTGAAGGCTATTACCTCTTCAGGCCCATCTGTTGCTCCGTCACTGCATTAACGGCGTACGTCTAATTAATCCTCCCTTTCATCAAGTAGACCACCAAGGACGTATATAATTATATACACCTCGATCGTAAGAGAGGGTCCACATTTTAACGACCTTCCCTTCAAACCTCCTCCCCCTGAAACAATACCATTTTCACTAGAAAAAAATACATTATTTTTTTAGGTCAAGACCCCCAGAACCTCCTTATATGTATATGCTCATGTAGTCTACTCTATAAATTGTAATTAGATTTTTTACGTATTGGGTGTCTAATAAGTTTAAGTGACTAAAAAGCTTAATTTAACTGTGCTCGGAATTCGTACACGTCGGTATCTAAAAATCTTGAAAAGAATTTAATCGAAATTAATTCGAATTGATATTAAGAATGAAGATGGAAATTTAACGTTAAAAAGATACAGCAAAAGATGTGGATACGTTCTCATTAGATACGTTTTCTCCGTATTTGTACTCCCTGATTTTTCGGCAATGGTAGGCACTTTAAAGATGAACATCCATTCAATTAAAAAAAGAAAAAGAAAAAGAAAAAAGGACGCTGGAAAACCCATACGCGCGTAAGCATCCGCTGCTGCTTACGGGGCTGGAAGGCGAATACAGCGCGCACCCCAGGTCCGGAACGTACTTTTTAACAAAGATCAGCAAGAGTTTGCCGGCAACCACTTTTTAAATATTGACACAAGCGACTTCAGCTATCGTTACGAAATCGCAAAAAGTACATTCAAATCGAAAAGTTTATTAATCAAATAAACCGACCCTCGTCTCACGCGTATTCGTGTATATATATATATATATATATATACAAACTCTAATTTGAAGTTGGTTTTGGAGCAGAAGGAAAACTCACCGGAATTGTGTGCGGCGACGGCGACGGCGTCGGTGGTGGTAGTGAAGGCGCTGAGCAAATCGTATTCAAATTAATCTTAATTCAAATTAAAAAGCGGTTTTCCAAATGGACTGTTTTAATTTTCTTTATTGGCAAATTGGTCTATACGATGGTAAGAATTATAAATCAATTTGGAACGCCCTCTAGACGGTTTTGTGTAAATACATAATTATAAGTATATGTATACGTACGGTTGGCATGGTCGACTTTCTAGCTAGATTTCGTAGAATCCATAGGTAGGGCAGACGGATGTACCATGGAACACTTTTTCCTTTTTGTCTTCGGTGGAAGCTAAAATTTAGTTAGAAATAGGGGACCTATAAATTTGAAAAGAAGGAACCTTCATCTACAAAACAAAATCAAAAGAAATAATTAACATGCGATAGTTTTTTTCTAATTCTATCTTAAAGGGGTTAACCTTTTTTGGTTCCATTGTACCATGGAACTGAGGGTGGTGTATCGTGGTACATGTCAAATTCCATAGAAAAAAAAAGAATGAGTACCTCTACTTATGAAGGATTTATATATAAACATACTCAATAATAATATTGCGGTTGTGCGTGCGTGTGTGTGTGTGTGTGTGTGCGTGCGCGTGCGTGTGTGTGTGTGTGCATGCGCGCACGCAACTACATTTTACGTAATACACACATACAAACGAGAGTTACAATTGTAAGAGTTGCAGTCAGGCAAATTTGACAATTGTAATTCTCGTTTAGCCCCTACCAAAAGGAGACGTTGTTCGCAGGTAACTTTATAGCTCCTCTTTGGTTGTGCGCATGCGCCTGAACTTTTCTTCTTTTCATATAATTTGTTATAATACGTCGTCGACGAATTAACATTAATTTGTTGACGAATTAAGGATGTTAAATGCACACGAATTAATGCTATTAAACGCATATAAATTCCTTTTGATTCATTTCTTTAAGAACATTAATTTGCCGATAAATCGAAGGGAATTCATAGACAAATCAATCATTGAATTACACACAAATTGAAAGGAATCAAATAGAATTCAACGACAAATTCTTTTGAATTTGTCAACGAATTAATATCCATAAACACACACAGATTAAAGGGAATTTGGGTGTATTTAACAGCCTTAATTTGTCGGATTCGATTCCTTTTGATTTGTGTGTAATTCAATGACTGATTTGACGATGAATTCCCTTCGATTTATCGGTGAATTAATGTTCTTAAACAAATGAATCAAAGGGAATTTATATGCGTTTAATGGCATTAATTTGGGGGGATTTAACACCCTTAATTCGTCAACGAATTAATGTTAATTCGTCGACTTTTTATAACAAACTATATGGAAAGAAGACAAGTTCAGGCGCATGCACATAACTAACAAGGAGCCATAAAGTTACCTGCGAACAATGTCTCCTCTACCAAAGACCAAGCACTAAAATGTTTACACATAAAAAATATTTTTAATGCAAAAATATTTATTTTATTTTATTTAATATAATATGAAATGCATTTGCATCTAAACAATTATATTTAGATAACAGATGATACCTGCTATTTGAATTGTAATAATGCAGGGTTATTTATGTTATTAGCACCATAGGAAACTAAAAAATAAATAAGTTAGTAAGGTAATTGTAATATGTTTCATCATTCATATTGCATCCAAATTCAAAAGTAAAATATAAAAATAAAAAACAAAATTAGTAAGGAATCAAGATGATGTAATAATTAATAAGTAAAATGAAGATTTTCAACTAAATAATTCAAAATGACCACTAGTAGCTGTGACTTAAAACCCTAGGTGATCAGTAAACTCAGCTTGAACATGCATTAATTTATCATAAGTAATTTTGGCCACACATCTCAATCCATTGGATGTTTTTTTGTGGTGTCACATGCCATTCGTGATTTACAAATATGGACCTTATTCCATTGTGGAGGGATTTGGCAATGCAATGATTCCTGGGACAAAATTACTTATGCTCAGATAGACCATTGTTAAGCTGAGTTTACTGACTCCATGGTATTGTGTCATGGCAACCCATGGTCATTATGAACAATTTATTTGACAATGTTCATTTTGTATTATCTGGATTCCTTAATTGTGTATTTTGTTATTTTATTCGTGTATTTTACTTTTGAATTTTGGCACTACGTAAATAACAAAACATATGACATTTATCTGACTATTATTTATTTCATCACACACCACAATGTTAATTTCCTAAGGTGCCTGATAACATGAATAAGCCTGTATAATTATTATTAGAAGATTGATTGTTTTCAATTGTGAAACTTTCTTCAAGAATTTGATAATTTAAGACATAGTTTACACCATCTTCAACTTTCTCAAGATCCTATGTTTTAAATTTTTGTGCATTTTTAATTATGAAAATAATTTCCAAAAAATTGAAAGGTATTTTTCGTATGTTCTTTGGTGCACCAGAAAATTTACACTATGGTACACTAGGTTCACTTTCTTACCAGAGATTAACATTGTGTTTAATCTAAGTATTTTTTAGTGTTGGTTACTCTGAATAATTAATTACTGACTATTAAACTTCTCTGAAACAAATTCGAAAATTTGAATGCTCAATTTCATTTCTTTTGATTATACTTTTTGTGAGTTATCAAAATTTTCGGTAAAATTTTGATAATACCTGCAATAACTTTTAAACAACAAAGTGGATAACAATGGTAAACAAATGAAGCATTACCAGGTGTATGATATATAATTCTATGGGACCAGTTTGTCCAAATATTAAAGGAAAGTCAATTTTGTCCATGATAATCGTGTTCCATGGTATCCCGGTCTCCTCTACTCATTGCGGAGGGTCACATTTCATTGTTGATTTTTCAATCATGGTACCCTGCAGGTTTTTAAAAAAAAAAATCTGCTTATTGAAATTTATTGATCTTATGAAATGACCTGAGGGTGCGACTAAGTACATTTTGATTTTGGCTCTATTTTTGGAAATTCATACGTATATTATTACGTTACAAGCAAAGTCTGAAATGAGGCATTTCATGAAATGTCTAAACAGTTACTCGTTTCCTGGGAATTTTATTAAATTCCTAACTCAGGTTAGGCAAAGTGTGAAATGAAGCTGTTTTACATGTCTGAACAGGCAAAAATTGCAGATACTGGACTAATGACTCTAGATAAGATTCTGATGTCAGTCGTTTCGAATAGTCTTCAGGTAGTCTTTAGATAAACTTTTGATAGATTTTAGGTGGACATTAGTTAGTCCTTAAGTAAACTTTATAGATAGACATTTGATAGACTTTAGATAGACTTTTGACAGACTTTTGACAAACTTTGAATAGTCTTTTGATAGACTTTCGATACATTTTAGGTAGACTTAAGATAGACTTTACGTAGTCTTTAGGTAGACTTACACCAAAATTAATATTTCACCTTTATTCTAAAAATAGCTCAATGAAAAATTTTTAGCATTCAAATTTCTATATATATTGTTATCAGTGTACCAAATATACATAGATGTAAAGAAAAAAAATAAATAATATCTAGCAGTTTTTTTTAATTTTTAACCTGTTAAAAAGTTGAACTCCCCGCTTTCGGCTACCAAGCAGAGGGCTCCACACCTTTGGATTCTCCTACAGAAAATACTTAACAGAAAATTCTTGATACTAAAGAACACTGAATAATTTGTTTCGATATTGAAAATATCTTTCGTAACTTCTCAGCTGGATTTCTCCACCCCCTGCGTCCCGCCATGTATTCCGATGTAACGTATTTTCGTGACGTGACTTAATGATTTTTAAAATAGGATACCTTCGGAAAAAACTTGTTTAATTCCGACGAATAACTTTTATCGTAGAGTTCAGCTACCTAACTACTTATAGCCTATACTTACAAGGAAAAGGGGTGATATTAAAATGTATTTCCTTTCTGTTGGAAGCGTTGCGGGTGAAAATCAATAAATGTTTTTATGAAACATTTGATGATAAATAATTTGTTACTATTAGACTAAACAATTTTTTCGATAAATTCAATATGAAAGGAGATTTACGAAAAAAAAAACGAAAATTGATTAGGAAGCATATTTCTCACATTTTCCGAAGCTATTAATATGGTCTGGAGAATGTTTCTCTCACCTTTAATGTAGCTACATTTTAAAAATTAGAATTGCTATTTTGTTAAAACACAGAAGGAGATGACAGATCATTTGAAATATTCAATTAGGATTAACCCAAACTCGGAAATTTGGCACAAATTTAAAAATGGGTAATAATTTTGATAGGTAGAAATAGGTAACGGGAAAATAGGTTTACTTCGTTGTTACGACTCGACAGAAAATATTATGATATACATAAATTGGGGAAAAACTGGGGTTCAGACATTAAAAATATAGTTGTTCCGGAAGCTCGTCTCCACCTGTACGTAATATGAAGGGATAACCATAGTGCTAATTTAATGTCGAATAAAGTTCATTCTGGTGCTACGTGTAAGTTATGATTCCAGGTTACTCTGCTTTAGGCCTAAAAGAAAATACAAGTTTTGTTGTATAGATGTTTCTGAGTACGAGTAAAGAATTCATCGTACGTATTCGTAAATATCGAAAGACCAAACGTATGAAAATTTTTATGCATGCCGCTACGTTTTTGTTATTGTCGTTTTTTTCTTTCTCAATTTTTGAATAAATCAAAATCCTGCTGTGGTTAAACCGAAAGGCATATACAAGTGCAAAAAGAGAAAAAAGAGACAGAGATAAACGGTTAGAGCTGGGAGTAAAAGAAGACGGGGAAAAAAAAAATGGAAAAACGTGTAGGTACGCTTTTCGTATCGACGTTATACGATATAAGCACTGAAATCCAAAAATGCGATTTCACACTAGCAGATCGAAATAGAATTATAAAAGCGTCACCATAGCGTTTAAACACTGCCACACTACAAAGTTAATAGATGTATGAGAACGACAATTCGAAATCAGTCGAGCAGAAAATCACTTTAGGGCGTCAGCTATGAACCCTTCTCATCCTTCCTAATACACGTAAGCGCAGTTTTTTTCTCTCTACCACCAACCCTGTAACTCGAACCTTCCGCTGCCCCTCTGCATACCCTCTTCCACAGTAACCACTCTTCGCTCTTCTTAAACTTTATCCAAGGACAAACCGCCGCAATACAGCGAACCGTAGCGTGAAGGGGAAAATTCAGCCCCCCTTCATCCACTCGTTCATAACAAGCGCTTCATTATCATTTTTATTAAAACCTTTTTAAACAGAAGCAATCTGTACAATCGTTGGCATGAAAGAAACGATTATCTTATCACCTCGTGAAAATGGATTGTACCGCTTCATTTTTTTTTTTTGCTAGGGGGGTATTTTTACTTGACAAAAAAAAAAACAAAAAAAAACGAAGGCGATAAATTCAGGAATTTAATGGAAAAATTTTTTTTAATTGATATATAAATCCTGAACGTTGAAAAAAAATTTATTTTTTTCAAACAATTCATCAATGAAAATGTCGCCTGAATTTGGTATATAAAGTTTTTTTTTTTTTTTTTTTTTTTTCAGTTTTGCAATTTCACTAACGGATTAATTAATAAAATTCATTCAAATATAAATCTATTTTTTCTGAAAACGGTTTGTCTATGGATGAAAATAAATTATTTCTATTTATTGGAATATCAACGTTATTTTCTACCCTACTCGTAAGTATAATGAGCTCATATAGAACTATGCATCGACAGGAACAAATATCCAAAGTCCATGTCCAAAACTCAGAAGTAAACATTTATAAAAGAACAAAAAGAAAGAAAAAACCTGTCACTAGGATTTGAACTCGATAATCATTAAATGGGGAGCAAAATTGCTACTATGACACCGTGGTGAAGGTCGTTGTGTTCAGAAATCGGAAGAAACTCGTGTTGAAAAATCAAGCACCTTGATAAGTGATAACTAATAAAAACTGACCCTGATTTTAGCGCCCCCAGATGTCAGTATGTCAGTATGGAAACTACCCAGATGTTAGTACAAGAACTACGTCATATTTTGTTGCTTTAGTAAGTGCATAATAAATAATTATTTGTGACACAAGTGTATAAAGTAAATGATTTTGATCTGAGTGTGATTTTTGCGGCACGGCTAAAGGCGAGTGATACAAATCACACGAGTATTAATCACCTACTATATACATGTGTCAAATAAAAATAAAAGAGATAAACAGATATTTTTGCTATTGGGAAACATGTTAAGGTGCTTGCTCTCCAATGTTAAGGCCAGAGGTTCGAATCCCTGCAGCAGGGGAAACTTTTATGGAAAAAATAAAATAAAAATAAGTTTGCATTAGAAACGCGTTTTTAAAAGATAAGTTTCCATTTATGTTTTTTTGACTTGAGTATTATGCGAAATAAACATTATTTTGTTGCGGAAGGTTGGCTACAGTATTGGTATATTTTAAAATCGCAGCAGTGAGTATAATAAAAGCTTATAATAATAAAATCAAAGGAAACAACGAAGTAGGCTATTTGCAGTAAACAGGACCAGTGTATAAAATGACGCATGTGCCTAAGATGATGTACAAATTAAAGACTGATGTATAAAGTAAATACTTTACACATGGGTTATTTACTTTATACATCTGTTATTTACTTTATACATTGGTTTATTTTACACATGGCTCCTAAATGGTTCTAAAATCGCCTGCTTTATACATCATCAAGGTGCGTATAAAAATGAAGTTTATGAACAGGTGTTGCAAGAAGCATATTAAAAGGATGAAATATGATACAGAAAACATTATGAACATCAAATTTTATCTTCTGAACCATAAATTTCCTTAATTAGAGCTGATAAAACTGAAAGTGTGGGCAACTATACCCACCTAAGGCAAGAATAGTAACTGAATTTATTAAAAAATCGGTGATGTCCTATTAATAATAATGAAACATACAGCACAAAAATTATGAAAAATATTGAATTCAGTCTTCTGAACCCTAAATTACAACAATTAGTGACAATAACAAAATTGAAAAAACATAGAAAAGTTGCTCATATATTTATTACTGAGCAAATTCATCCCACCCAACATTATATTTCAAAAACAATAATTTCAAATATCATAATAGGGGAAACTTAATCTTAAAAAGGATAAAATTTCATTTAAAATTATGTATTAAATTTACTTTTTGTAATCTGTAAATAGGTAGTTCTAGAGGAATCATATTTGATAGGTCTATTTTTTCAGATAAATATTGGCTTGTTTTTTGAATCATATTATCGCAGAATACTTAAAAACAAAATATCCAATATTTTTGGCACATTAAGTAAACCTGAACACCTCATTTTCAAACAAGACTTCAGTCAGTATCACCACTCTCAGAGAACTTAAATTATATATTATACATTAAGTTTAAATTTTCTGATCATACACGGTCACCCCTAGATTAAAAAATTGCTCATGTGAAGGTAACATCATAAATTCAGCTAGTGAGTCCCTTAATGTATTTTGGTTTCAATAGAAGTGAGTTTCCGATATTTGGGGATACACAAAAATTGGTTTCAGATTTTCAAGTAGATTGAAGGAGTAGTTCTGCAAGAAAAGAAACTACTTTCTTTCCCCCTTCTCACCCTTTTAATTTTGCAACAAATAATTTCGAATTTTCTTTATTCTTTTTACACAGGGTTGTCATTTTTTGGAATTTATTAAAACCGATTCAATTTTTGGCATAACCATGATAAAAAATTGGTAATTGAAAAAATAGTATAAGTGTCTGAACAATTCTGATATCAAAATTCTGCCAAAAGTCAACCAGGAAGACAACCTTTGGGAAGAATAAACCAAAAATTCAAGTCTTTTTATAAGCCTTTATTCTACTCATTACTGCAATTTTAAAATATACCAATACTGCAGCCAACCTTCTGCAACAAAATAATATTTATTTTGTATGAAGCTAAAGCCAAAAAAAAAATAAAAGCTTATCTTTTAAAAACGAGTTTCTAACATGAACTTATTAAGTTTATTCTATTTGCCAAGTTTTCATGTCAGTGCCAGGTGAATATCAGGTTACCTCGAATAATGCGACTGTGTTAAGAAAATATTGATCCAAAAATAATGCCAAAATGTAACACCGTTAACACCGAACTACCTCATCGCTGATAACAGTGATTTCCTTCACCTACTTGACAAACAAGTATAAGATTTGCTGTCATGTGTTATCCATGGTGTTATCCTCATGTAAAAAAATAAAACCGAATTGATAAACTTTGGTGTTGTTATGGTAGAAAAAGAACACCACTTGACAATGAGGGTAACACCAAGTGTTGAAAGTGTTAATTTTTGTGGCTAATAGAACAGACCTATTATTTTCATAATTCAGTGAGTGAGAAGAGGGAGAGAGAAAGTATAAATTTATCATTGATTTTTGTGAAAATAGTTCAGCTAAATCATGGTAGAATGCGTCAGTATTGAATAACCAAATGGTAGTCTGAAGAATATTTTATTTGTTGTTACTAGTTTCTCTTTCCACTTTTTTTTACCATTGTTATCTATTCCTTCTCATACAATTCAGGCATAAAACATTGGTAAAAATTGGGTGGCGGACACTTTTTCACAACTTGACTGGAGTAGCATTTTCAATGCTAAGGGATTTAAAAATCACACTATTTTTTTTTTTATAATGGATTTCTGGGGAATATTTATAACAGGTCCTCTAACTAAAATCCTGCCTAACTCATGGGTGTGATCTTCACGTTGTGCTATAATTTTTCCATGTAAGATTGTACACACTGAATGATATTATGAGGGGTATAAGTCTTAAGCATATATAATTACGAGTAATGATCAGCACAAATTAATATATTATTACAATTATAAAGGTCTTGTTCTTTGTAAAATTCGACGGTGTATAAGTCTATTTGAAAATTCTTCAATCCTAACCTTTCAAATTTTGTTCTAAATAAAAAAAAAGAAAAAAAGAAGACATTTCAGGCAGGATCAGGTCCAACTCACCTTACCAGCGACCCACTGCCGTGTTCGGTAAGGCTGGTTTTGATTTATAATACCGAAGTGGCACAGCACGTGGCTAAAGGAAAATAACGAGCTGCGTATCTTCATGTTGCTCCAAATGAGCGTCCCTCTTTATGTAGACTACGTACGAATTAATGTGATAATAAAAACAAAATTACGACGAATTAATGAATCGACGACGTCGTATATTATGCTAATGTTTTTGACGCAGTATCGTTGTTGTTGTTGTTTTTTTGCGTTTAAATTCTTGGTTCGCTTGGTCAACCAACCACATGTCGAATAATTTGATTGTCACAAAATACGATATTTGCATGCGTTTAAGGTCGTAGGCGCTATGTAAGCTATAAATTTATTTGAGAAATTTGTCTAAAGAAACCGAAAAAATTTTAATCCCAAAAGGTCAGATTTGAAAAATGCACAGCTGCAATGCGTTTGTGTAAACCAAGAGACAGGCGGTTACTTTCGATTATTATCGCCAATTAATAGGCGCCTACTTGTACTTATACCTAGTAAATTAGACAAGAATCTTCAGTTTATGATATAAGGTCGTAAAGAAGGCTTTTTTTTTTTCGGTTTTCAAAATCATAATATGTATACCTTACATAATAAATATTATTGTCCATTATTGAAAATCTTAAAATGAACATAAACTTCTACATGGCCAAAGAAATTAGCATATCTACTGAAATTATTCGCCGATATGTATTTCATGACTGTATACATGAGCCTACATACGTGGTGTCTCAAATACTAGAAATAAATAACGTGTATAAATGAACGTAATAGAACTACAGTGGTGCATAAGTACTGTATGATTTATTAAAAATTATGAAATTCAATTTTTAAATAAATTTATATGAAAAACTAAGTAAAAATACTATGTAAATTTTTACTTTTTTCTTGATTTCCAGTTTAGGAATCCCTAATTTGGAGACTTCGTCTAAAAACAGGAGCAGTCTATTATAGTAGGATGGGTAGTGTAACATTGAATAGCTACAATAAATTAAATAGAAGTCAGTTCGAAAATACCTAATTATAATGCCAAATCGACATTTTTGAGTTAGTGGTGCCATCTGGTAGAGATCCCGAATCTACAGTCGAAAAGTATCACTCCAGTTTCTATTGTAGTGAGTCTCAAATCCATCAAGAACAAAAAGAAATCAATCCAAAATGTCCTGAATTCGTAGATATTTACTACTGCGAGGATTGTTTTTTAATTTTATGAAAATTCTCTAAAATAACACATACGTATTCTTGTACGTATAAACGAGCATTGAAGACTTTTGAGTTCGTTGTTTCCTTTCATTATTCTACACAGTGAATACCACAAACATCTGAATATATTTATAAGTATAGGTTTACAGCTTAGGCACCTACCTCACTGCTCAATATATTATGTAGAAGGTATATTCGAATGTTTTATTTATTCATCTGTTTTAGTTGACTAATGCCTCAACTGCATTTTGATAAAGTCATTTTTTCCTTATCTCCTTACTAGAAGTTGGCATATCTTTTCACATTCCGTGCAAAATTGATTTTAACATTGAAAATGTTTAACCTATCGGTATTGGGGTATGTTTTAGAACGGTGTAAAAATTTTCCGACATTAACAATCGACAATGTGCGCGCGTAGATACATATTGCTAGGCACTGAAAAAAAAAAAAAAAATTGAAAGTATACAAAAATGACACAAACCATTAGGTAGAATTTATTGATAACTTAACTTTGAATAGAACAGGTTCCAAACTGAAACTTTCGAACTTAATTGCAGATCTCAGAACAGAGCTTTCGGAATGAAATTTGGTAGAAACAATCAAAGAACAGACGTCTACATGAGGTTAAAATTTTATGAAATCTGTCGAATGAGAGAGGCGTGATGTCCTTTTGAAACCTTTGGGGTGGAGAAATGATTCAAATGAAAAAATAAATGTAAAGTTTGAAATCAGCGTCCACAAAAATATGCCCAATGATGTATCACTGAATGAAATATTAGAATTCAAAATTTAACCCTCTTTCGAGGCCCTTAATGATGGACGAATGAGTCGAATTAAAAAAAATTTCGAAGTTTGACCTCTTTAAGTATCTGGGGTCGAATAATTCGTGAATGAAAACATGAACATCCAATTATAAAATTTTTGAAAAATTTCTTTATTATTTAAGACTCATTCATTATAGCTACCTGGCAGGTTCTATGGCTCAAATTAAGCATAAATATAGGAAGGGATTGTTTCAGAATATACATGAATTTAATAGAATTTTTACTATTGACAAAAATTTGTAAAAAACTATAGCATAAGGATAGAAAATTTTTGACATAAAGAAATCATATTAAACGTACAAGTCGTCCAAAATTAATTCGTTCGTCAAAATTATTTCGCTAAATTATTTCGCCAATATTTTCCCTGATATTCGATGCGCATGCGCCACTACTCACACAGTCACACACAGACATGAAAAAAAGTTGTTCGTTACTTCCGTCCAAACAACGAATTTTACAGTGTTACCTGATGCCAGCAAAAATCCGGAGCTGGCACAAGCCAAAGCATAGCGAAGCAGCGTTTCAGGGCTTGTAATAATATAATATATATTAATCTAGGTGACAATTATTATGAAAATCTAGAAACATTATTATAATATACCATGAATGTTATATTTGAAGCAGAGTTGTTCTTCTATAAGTAAAAAAACTTTTTTTACGTCACACGTAGAATAATGTAAAATTACGTATAATAATTATCAAGTAAAATTACGTGTAAATGTATGATAAGGTTCCAATTCTTATCAATCATCTTATTTTTTAAATAATTTTTCTATCAGAGAATTCAAAACTTCTAAATTATTAAACTTTTAGGTTTTAATTGATCTTTATTGCTGATGCGCTGTTTCAATTTCATTATTCAATAATTTTTATCAATTCATTTTACTATGGGATGTCCTAATGGTACTATTATAAATACACCTGTATTCAATATAACTAAAATCGATGGCAAACACTGTGCTGTATGCATTGACTATTTGAAAGTTCTAAAAAATACGGCTCGGAGTCATTTACAAGCATACAAGTAAATAATAGTGTTCATCAGCATACACTTTAGGGGCAGATTTCGTAATATTTCATGAGAGAAACAACTTCACTTCGTCAATAAATTCACGTCATATTGAAAACATTGATACAGTAGAGGTAGCTTATAGAAAAAGGAAAATGAAAGGAAAAAGAGAAAAAAACAGTAATAGAAATTTAAGATCGAAAAAATCTGTTTTACTGTGATGTTAAAATTTAAAAATAAACATTAAAATAAGGTTTTTGGAGGAAAAAATGGAGTATGATTCTGAGTTGATATCAGAAATATGTTTTGAAGTGACTTCATCTGTATTGCCAAAAAAAAAAAAAAATACATTTTAATGAAGTTTGTAATTTTGTATCAAATATTGAATTTGAAGGTATAAAAGTATATTAAGAAATAAAAATATTTCCAAAATTCTAAAACTGTCAATGAAACTGAAGGAATATAATTACATAAATGCCTTACGTATAGATTCTAAAATTGTTGAGTGATATTTCAATTCTTTCAATAACATTTGCACACATAGTTTCAATTTTTCAATATGGTTTTTCAGTTTGGTATTTTCTTGAAGAAGATTTTTTACTTCTGTTACTAAGGATTCTTTCGTGAACATGGCTGCTTTTAAAAAACATTCTAATTCAAATAATTCCATTAGAATTTTTTCTTGCTTCAATTTTTTAGTGATTTCTTCCATTTTAGCTTCAGTTCAGTAATTTAGTTTCAATCAGTTCATCAACTTAATTCAACAATTACATAATTACATTAATTGTTATCTGTGGGTGTGTGTATACGTATGTACATGACACTGCACAAACACTAATGTCAGTCAGTTGCGTGTACGCTGAAGAGTGTGTGCAGGCCGAGCCCAGTAAACAAGTTTAGCTGTACAGACAAAATATGTAGCCGTGAGCGCAAAAACATAGTTTGTGGATTTTACTCCACTGGCCCGCTAGGTGGTCGACGAGTGTGTAATACACACTCGTTTGTCAACGACCACCCGTCGCCACATTATCTTTTAATCAGTTTTCCTCATCAGGAATTTGGAATTTCTAAGAAGCAAGTAAATTTACTCATCCATGTAAAATAATTCTTTTTTCTACATCTGTAAATTTACGTAATTTTACACGTAATTTTACGGTAAAATTACTTGGGTTATTCTACAGCACAACCCTGATTTGAAGTAAGTTTTGAAAGGAAAGACTTGAATTTAATTTTGTCTTCGTAATATCTATTTTCTCAAAATTTCAAATTACATATAGGGGCTCTTCAAGTGCGGAGGTGTGAGGGATTTCTTACTCCCCTGGCTCGTTCTCAGGAAAAATTATGATGCAGTTAGAAAAATTATGTAACTGCAGATGAATTTTTTTCGAAAGTTGGCAATTTTTTTGGAGAAAAGTTTGCTAAATTGGGAATTTTACCCTCCCTGTCTAAACTATTTCGAAAAGCCACCGATTACATATTACTATGCTGGACAACAATCCTGAAAATAGGTATACATTATCATTTACAATGTACGTACTATAAGAACTTCATCGTTTAGGTAAATTTTTTTTTTTTTTTTTTTGCATTTGAACGTTTTTGAAAATGTGAGCTCTTTAATATCTTCTGCATATTAAACTCGGTTCCTGCTGAGTATGCAACCAATCAAACCGTCTTGTACTCGGCCTGCGGCATCGTTATTTCAGATTTTATTGTTCATTCTAAAAATACTAAATGGGCGTGTATTTTATTAAAAGTCTAAAACGTAAGTATACTAAATACTCGACTACGTAGAACAAAATAAGTCGATTAGGTACAACTCTAGTTCGTTGGAATTAAGTCTATAGGCAAAAAACACCGTACACACGACACATTTTCCAATTTCCCGCCTCCCCCTCGCAGCCCCACGCCACCAAATTATTAATGGTTCATTATATTATCGATGATGAACGTGTAATTTGTGAAATACTAACGTAAATTATGGTTCAAAAATCGTTATTACATCGATGAAAAGTCACCCTATAGCTGCTGTACATCCAGCTTGTATGGTATTCAACATGTGTGTCCCAAATGGGCACGTAAAAATAGTGAATTCGAAAACATTTTAACCGCGCAGTGTTTCACAAAACTCTCAACAACCGGCAGCGTATGTATCTTACTTTTTTTTTTTCTCTCCCCATTTTGTTTGCAGCGTGTAAACGTTTGTAATTTGTCAAACTTACCGTACCTAATTACTATATCTAAAATATAAAAGCCGACTAAAAGAAAACGACAATTTGTCGTGAATACAGTTTCGTATTCCAAACATTACCGCCTTTCTTCTCGCTTCGGCGTGGATAATTTAATTTTTTTCTCCCTTTTTAAACGGTCCGATTAAGTTAAATTTAGAATATTTGTATACCCTATTTATTTTTGAAAAAAATTAGCGGTATGGCCGACGATAAGGATAAATTTTTCGATGAAAGTAGGTACCGACTGCGCGAGTGTGTAATGGTCTGTGAATGACCACAACCTACAATTGTCGCACGGTGCAAGAGTAATTTCAAACGGACGGTTTAGCCAAGAAAAAATAAAGATCAAAAATGGATCAACTTGGGGAACAAAATTTGTAGAATCTGACTTGGATTCGGTTATACGGTCTTCAATTAGCCTAATTTTGCTAAGATTTTTGTATGGGCTAGCATTGCCTTTTTTAGCTTCGTAAGTATAACGTCAACTTGCCATACAAAATTTAGTTTACCGTATACCAGTTCTATAAAAGAGTGAGCCTCGTAGCACCTCGTGTAAAAAAGCTGATCACGGTTCAAATTGAAACATATAGGTGAGTATTTCTCTTTACCAGTGGCGGATACGGAGGATAATGTTTGGGGGGGGGAAGATGTCCTAAAATTTTGTGGAATCGAGCTTTTTTGTTGAGGTGAAACTTTCTAAGTGTCGGTAGTAAACTCGTATGACCTTGAAACGACGAATCCGACGATAAAAAATGTTATCGGCTAAAAAAATCATACGTAGTGGAAGGAGCCAATAATAAGGCCTAATATTGGCTAGAAATATTTGATGACTGTGGGCTGAACCATGAAGCACTTGGTAAAAAACCTTTGGGTTCGTTCCCATCGTAATAAAAAATAAAAATTGGGGTTTTGAAGGGCAAAGGCCACAATAAAAAAAAGGGGTTTCAGATTGTTACCTATTCTCCTTTTGAAGTTTATTTTGGGATGCATCAGTAGGTACTTTTTGGGGGATGCTGATTGCGAATTTGACATTCACTTTTTTATTCAACCAATTCCTCAACCACTAGGGGCTCCAAAAAGGAGCTAAATTTTAACTTTCCATGTTTTGTTGTGTGATATATCTGCGGGTATGTTGTTTGAGCGCTAATTTCGAATTTGATACTTACGTTTTCATTCAACCCATTCCTCAACCACCAGGGGCTTCAAAAGGGACCAAATTTTGACGTCTCATGTTATCTTTTGTGTGATACATCAGCAGGTATGCTTTTTAGAGAGCTAATTTCGTATTTGACGTTAATTTTTTCATTCAACCTATTTCTCGACCCCCAGGGGCTTCAAAAGTTGGGCAAATTTTGAATTATTATATTTTATTGGGTGATACATCAGCTGGAGCGTTTTTTGGAGCGCTGATTTCAATTTTGATGTTCATTTCTTCATTCAACAAATTTTTCAATCCCCAGGAGCTTCAAAGGGAATCCAAATTTTGATATCTGATATTTTGTTGTGTATCAGTGAGTACGTTTTTTGGGAGTAGTTCCACAATATCTCGTAAGAAGTTTCACTTCCACCGCGTGTCTAATGACACACACTTTTCTTTTTTGCTTTTCAATAAATTTTTGACAGTTTTTATATGGATTTTGAAGTCGTACTTTCATGTGTTCCCGTAAATCTATTTATTTATTTATTTATTTTTTGCCATTTGGAGGAAATTTCCCGATTTCCTCTCCCACAGGATCCGTCACTGCTCTTCAGCTGAGACAAATTATAATAATACCTACGTTTTGAGATGCCCAACTTGTATTTTTCCCTTTTAATAAATTACGTCTTTTCCAGTCACTGGTCCCCTGTTTTTTTTCTTTTTTTCAAAATAATTTTCTCCTCTCAACTCACGAATTCGCCGAAGTATTTTCATATTGTTATATACGTATTTCTTCGAAATAATACTGTTCTCGCCTACGTATTTTCTCTCGTACGAGGCTAGGCTACACCATTTTAACATGTTTAGCCTGTCCGTACTTTTATTATTCGCCACTTAGCCTAGCCGCTAAATACGTACATTTATACAATAGCTTATGTTCAATACCTGTAATTGCTTGCCTAAACTTCGGCGGTCCGTTCGGTTGCTCGCCTAACGGACCGAAAAATACGTTAAAGTTTAAATTTAAATGCAGCGGCCGAAATAATCTATCTTCTTCCACAGGATTGGCTGTAATTTTATGGTGTGAGAATGTACGAGGCGATGCAATTGGTGGTGAGTTCTGGGGGGAATTTCTCTCGATGCCTGGCGCGATCCTTATAGTTTTAGCCTACAGTTAGTTGAATTTTAGCAGTTGGATTGCGCCGTATAGAGGTTTTCGCCTCGAAAGTGTTTTTTTTCGGCCACTAAATTTTCAATTCAAAATTAGAAAACTTACTCGGAGGGGGCTTCCCTCACCGTTTTATGTTACTGTTATAAATCGCGAATTGTGTGTTTAAAATTATCCTTGATCGCAAGGTTTCATGCCTATTTTTGGAACTCACGAAATATTTGAAATTTGACACTTTTCTTTTAATTTCGTCCATTAGGGTGGCCAATTCGTAAGTTTTTTTTTTGTGTCAATCAAAATCAAAATTACTTGACCTTCAAGGTCAAATTCGAATTCTGGTTAAATCTGAATTCGAAAAAGGCCACAGAGGGGTGCAGAAACCGCACCTCCACAGTGGACCTGACTTCAACCAGATAGAGCAGCGGGAGCAGAGAAGAGGATCCAGCCAATTGCTGTTTCAACCGTACCAGTGTTTGTCAGCGGCGCTACAACAGCCGGGGCGACGAGAGGCAACACAGAACAACACCACCTGAACTTGCATCGTCTCCAGGCCGCTGCGGAGCTGTCACGGAGGATCAGTAAATATATGGTTTTTTTTAATAACTCTGTTTCAGTAACTCCTTTTTTTGGGAATCGAAATTAATATGATAGCCTAATAATCAGGCATGTGGTGGGAGGGGGGTGGTTGGTTATTCTGGCAATTGGGGTGTCTGCTTTAAAATGGTGAATTTTCATTTTTCCTCCTTTTTGTCTTTTCCTACACTTGGCCATGCAGGAGTTTCTATACTCTACCTGCCTTTCTGTTGGCTATTTTTTTTTGTTCACAAACTTCAAAAAAAGGAGGTACTTACTTTGACCCATATGTATTTATAGGTACATGTATTCATATTATTACCTATTTATTTATGTATGTTTGTATGTATGTTTGTCTGTAAGTTTCTAGAGAACTACTGGATCGATTTCAATGAACTTTTTCCTAAATAATTTGATTGCCTTTTTGCACTTTTTTCTAAGCCTTAATTCTATGTTTCGAGGTTTGTGTTGCAAAAATTATAGTGTGACACATGAGTGAAGTAGATGATTGCTATCTCTTACACTTACATACAATAGGTACCACAAATTGAAATAACAATTGGTATTTTACACCAATAATTTGCAAAACGATAGATTGCAGACGAGTTACAAAGTTGCAGTACAAGGCACAGGTGAGTGTTGTAATCGAGATTACTTTCACAGTCGACAACTAAGTTTGTAAACGAAATTTTTTGCATCAAATACAACAGAAATTCGTTATTTGCATTCGATGAAATATATACTTATACACATATAACTAATTAAATAATTAGGGATACAATATAGTAGTTGAATCATTGTTGTTTACGTTCAAATGACTCCCTGTATAAAGTGGCCTTATTTCAGCCGCCATAGTAAATGGCACTCGCCAATTATGATATCTTCATTATTTGGTGGGATACTTACTAGTTTAAAAAATTGCTAAATGGTTGTATAATTTTACGACTGAAAGTGACGTTTATCAGTTGTGCCAGTTGTGTTAAGTTTTTTTTTCTCCAAATTCGAGGATTTACCGACTGACGAAAACCTTTTGGGGTAAATACCCTTGACCCTACCATCCGGAACGCTCCTAGGGCTGGGTCATCATTTGTGACGAAATAAACCAAAATACATGGAGAAAAAATTCATTTTCCCTCTAGTGGAGAAATAAATAATTTTTCGATTAGTTTAAATCGACTGGTTAATTTCTCAGTTTTTTAACCAACATTGATTCAATAAAAACCTCCGTTTTAGTGAATGAGTTGAGAAAAAAATTTTTTTTTTGGTAGGTATCTATTTAAAATAAGTGGACAATGAGAAACTTCTTATTTGTTGGTTACATTTGAATTCTGCCCAGTTGACAGTTGTTCCACAGGGAGTCAAAACTGTGTTTAATTTAACTTTGGTTTAAGTTCATCCGGTCGTATATAAAATTCAGTGGATATTTTCCAGTTTATTATTTTTTAAATAAAAATAAATTTACTGAAAAAACTATGAGCGAGTACCAGGTAGGATTGGTGAGTTTTACCTCATATAAATTTATGTGACTGTAAAGAATAGTTGTCCGTAGGCTCGTTTAATCCAAGAGTTATCCATCACCCCAAAAAATAGACTGTAAAAAATAAGAATTGTACCTATTAGGATTAACAGCTGAACCAGTATTGTACATTTCATCTATGGATTAAATCCAAGCTTAATCTTGAAGTAAAGATCAACTCACCGTTGTACAACTGGGCCTAGGAATGAGCCTATCACATTATGATGACCTATCACTGGATACCTACTGTAGTTTATATCGGTAAAGAGTACATGCAGGCCAAATCCAGAATTAATCTAGCCTAATTAGTATTTATATTAATCAGTCTATTATACAACAAAGTAACAGAATTTATTGATAAATCAGTATATACCAACATAACGTTGTGATTTTGTGAATACAACGACAACGCTCGATTATAAGACCACAAAAATTGTAGACCTATACGTGTACGAAGTTTCAAATTTATTGGCAGAATCACAAAGGTATTATAATCGTAGGATATACACAGTCTTCCTTTTTAGTACTAGGTAGGTTACCATAATTAAAAAGTGACAGTTCGTAAAATTCGAAATGCTATTCTCTTGTCAAACATTTTCGAAAACAAAAGTAAATATCAAGATGTTACAGCCACGTTAAATTAAGACGGATGGCCACATATCTGTCATCCAGCATCTATAATAACGTAATAAAGTAGAAACGCAGCTACTTGTTATGTTTATTTTCCGTTTAATTATGACAATATTTAAACGTGACATTAGTGCTATATTTACGTTGTAAATAGGTTGACATTCGGCTTACGATCTGTACGCACATTGAGGAGAAGGGACGCGAACTGTAATGAAAGAAAGAAATAAAGAAAGAAAATAATAAAAAAAATTGTTTCCGCTCTCAGTTATCACATTTCATTTAACTTTTTAACTAGCGTTGAGAGATCGTTTGGCATATTTATTCGAAAATAAGAAAACTAAATGAATATCTTCGTACACGTTGCCAAATAATTAACTGACGTTCGAAACAAAATTAATAAGAATTTAATTTATAGCGCAATTCGTTGTCGAAAATAAATTTAACAGAGGCCTAAGTCATCCTTATTCATATTTGTCCGCACAATTTTGATAGTTTCGCTTCATGGGAGGTTAGCATATATAGATGCTTACCAATGAAGGATGAAGTGGAAAACCCTTCATACAATAGTATTTTACCCAGTTAGTTAGCAAAACTGCTTTATTTCAGCACCAAACGCGGACGAGTGAGTTCTGTAATCGCAGTGAGTCAATTATAATGAGTGGCTAACTAGTTGAGTAAGATATTTTTTTCAACAATTCCACCAGAGGTTGTTATTTATTCAATTAAATGTCAGTGCCTTTAATTAACAGAATTTTATCAAATAATTAAATAATTATGGAGAGGTGAAATATTTTGTTTACAGGGATCAATGTAAAACAACTTTTTTTTGTCCTGAAATTGCACCACTTGTGTACACACGTGTAAAAGGTGTGTAAAGAAATGAAAAAAAAAAAAAAATTATATTAAGGAAAAACTGAATTTCTACACTAGTGAAGAAATGAAATTTTTTTTCAACTGTTCCAAATCAATTTGGAAATCTCGAACTTTGGTAACCAAAATCAGTTCAATAATAATCTCTTTTTGGTGAATGAATTGAAAAAATTGTTTTTCTCTCATTTTTTCATTCTATTAAATTTCTTTGAACTGATCTTCCGCATTCATCCAGTATTAAAAAGGTATGCCCTACAATGAACCTAAAAATTTTAATATTGGAGGCAGAAAATTAATTTTTCTCAACTCATACACCGAAAAGAGCTTATTATTAAATCAATTTTGATCAGCAAAATACGAGATTTCCAAGCAGTTTTCAACATTGAAAATTGTTTTCATTTCTTCACCAAGTGTAGGAACGGTTTAGAAATGAGTTTTTTCTCAACTGTTTGTTGTTTATTTTTTCACAGCACAGTTTACACGTAAGCAAGTTGTAAAATGTCACAATGTAAAAGGGCCATTTCACATAGTGATGCTTACACACATAACCAACTTCTCTTCTCAATAATATTTAATTATATCCAAAATTCTATTCATGAATAAAGTTTACCCGTTTAATCGAATAAATAATAACCTCCTTTTGGTGGATTTGTTGAAAAAAATATCGTACTCAGCTAGTTAGCCACTTGTGATAAGCAACTCGTTGCACTTTCAGAACTCACCTGCCACTTGTGCTGCAACTATGCAGCTCATAGACAATCACTCATTTTGCTGACTAGTAGAGTAAAATACTACAACATTAAAGTGTCCGAGTCCGTAGTGAGCATCACAATAGGCTAGGTACTATAGTCAACAGAAATGACCATTGTTGTGTGGTTATAAACTTGTAATATTAGGCTCTAATACTTTTTTCTTTTTTAAATTACCTACTTAGTATAGCGGCTTAGTGTCAGGGTAGAAAATGTTGACATCATTAGGATTCGAAGATGATTTTTAAAGTAAAAGCTTTCTATTTGTTCAAAATTCCATAAAATAGCACATTTGAGTCAGGGTGTGTCTTTCATGTATACCAGTCGTCATTATCATGAACTAATGGTTCCAAAAAAATTTATAATTTTTATCCCTATGAGAAAAAATATAGGTAGGTACCGTAGTGGCCTATACCCTAACTTCATTTAGAATCTGAGAGACTAATAAAATAACATTGTCACACTCCTCCTCACCAAAGTGCAATTGTCTGGCCACTGCCACAACACTAGTACAGGCAGCCAGGGCTCTATGAGCTGTTGCCAAATCTCTGCACATAGAGAGTGCACAGAGGAATGTGTAACATATCACAATAGGTACCTACTCTTGAAAAGTACATATCATTAGATATAATACCTATAATTAGGTAGGTATATTATAATTATCATTCATTGTAATTTATGAACTCCGAATAAAATTGTTAATTTTGTCTCATATTCATAGGTTTTTTTTTTTTTTTTTTTTTTTTATTAATTCATTTAAAATACATCCCTTTTTGTATTATCGTTTGAATATAATATAATCATATTGAAAATAAGTTGAACAGTTTTTTAGTAAAGTAATGTCATAAATAGAGTAAATGAGAGTTGGAGAGCTGTTAGCTCTCTATAAGGGAAAAGAAGTAGTTGTGAAGGCTAATGTCATCCTACATTATTACCTAAAGAATTGACCTAAAAATATTGATAACTATATTGAATTCATACAGTTTCTTTACATTTTTTTGAGGCCAAATTTATTGATCTTACCAAAGAGCTCCAACTGATCGAATAGATAAATTTTCTTAATATTCGCAAATTTAATAGGTAACTTACGTTAATTGTTTGGGGGTTGTCTTAATTTCTATGCAGTTGAGATGTTTAAAAGAATGAAAATATCGCTAAAAAGGCATTTTTATTTTAAATCATAACCAAGCATTTATCAATGGGAAATTTTTGTTCCATATAGGGCTACATAGCTAAGAATCTTACACCAGTTTATATACTTACTTGAGATGTTAAAATGTAAGTGATGGATACATATATGTTATAAGTATGGTATACTAGCCTTGAGGCGCCACTTCGCGGTGCTTTGGCTTGTGCCAGCCCTGGATTTTTACTGGCATATAGGTAACTCTGTAGAATTCGTTGTTTCCAGGGAAGCAGCAAACATTTGTTTTGTGTGTCTGTGTGGGTAGTGGTGCTTGCACATCAAATATAAGAGAAAATATTAGCGAAATAATTTAGGTAAAATAATATTGTGAAATAATTTTGAAAAACGAATTAATTTTGGCTGTATTATACGTTTATTATGGTGATACGAAATATTCGAAACAGACGTCAGCAATTTATTGTGCCTAATAGTGGCACTGCTAAAGGACGTGTGAGTAGGAAAACCCCTCAAGAATCAATGACGATTTCTCACCAAATTAGCATTTATGTTTCGGAAAACGTCCTGCGTTTGCTGGTTACCAATAATAATAGAAAAATTAAGTCTCACCCCAGCTTATGTAATTCAACTTTTAGTACACCTAGCTCAATATTTGATTTAATTCACTTTCGTCGAAAATCATTCTAACTGAATTGTTGAGTTTAAATTATTTTATAGTAGCTATACTTACTCTTGGAATCTGAAATTTCGGAATAGCTCCTCTACCTTTGCGGGGAGTTGGATTCATTGTTTTTTGTAATCGGTCGACGAGAGGGTCAAGAAAAATGCACCCTCTGACCTTCTGAAGAGATACTGGTAATAGCCGAACGTGCATAAAAATCATTCAAAAATTTCTTGTTGTTCAATATAAACAGAAAATCTGACCTGGGACTTGATCGAGTTCGAAGATGTTAGATACCATAGCTATATGAGTTCAGCCTTGTCAGCTCCTTTCAACAGTAAGTAGAGAAATTTATGAAACATACTTACACGGAAGTAGGTATTTCAATTCCAAACATGCCTATAAATGTGTGTTCGCCGCGAACAGTAAATTCGATGAATAATATATAAAATGGGTTTCTTTAAATGCTCAAAAAAATTGAACCTGTAAATGTTACCAGCATTTTTTATGTCACGTATGCATAAAATGATATTCACGCATGCTGTTATATCTTTTACAGCGTCGACGTTCGGTTAAATATTTCATGTTTTTTAAATTGCCTTTTTTGCCATTTTGACGTGTTTGTGTTAACATTTTGATACTAACAAGCTATACGAGACCTATATGCGTAGGTATACATTCTCTATAATATTCTTCTTTTTTTTTCTTTTTTTTGTATGTCGTATATTGGTACTTCCCATTTTATTAATAGGTAAAACGTTTGAGGTTATTTTCGAGAAAAAGAAAAATAAAGAATGGGAGAAAATGGGAAGAAAAACCATACACAACTTTTTCCGCAGAACTACTCTTCGGAGTGTATTTGACAATATATACCTACCTATACGGAGTTTAAATTTTAATAGAGTTGCTATAATTTTGTAGGTTTATATTTCGTTTTGTTCGGATCGACGCATCTCAAATACTAGTATATTGTGTGACAAGTGCGTAATGTGGGCTATTTTTTGTAGCCCCCAAGCGCTTGTCGCATACCATACTTTTTGCATCTAATGTACAATACAAAATATAGCAACAATTCCCACGTCCATTAAAAAAAAACTCGTAAAAGAAATAAATTTTGAAAATTATAGCTAAAAAATACAAAAATTGTAAATTTTCCATTATTTTCCGTTTTTTTGTTCGTTTATTTTCAAGCAGCTAAGAACAATTAACAAATTATGAGGAAAGTAGTTTCCAGGAAATCTTTTTTTCTCTTTCTAGCAGTACTAATTCCAGGTTTCTAGCTCAAACAGGGGATGAGGAATCATTGAGTGAAAGAAGAGAGGATTCTGGATTTAAAAAAAAATTTTTTTCCATCAATTTGCGTTTTTTTTATTTGTTTATTTTCAAATTATTACAGACGATAAAGAAATTAAACGAAAACTAAAATCAGATAAATTTTCTCCTCTTTTCAGAGATACCATTTTCAGCTCTCTAGCTTTAACAGCGATTGAGGAATCATTGAGGGAAAGAGGAGAAGTTTCTAGATATTCCAAAATATGGCAAATCTCCTATTAATTTACGTTTTTTTCGTTTATTTGTTGTCAAATAGCTAAAGATAATTAGAAATTTTTTAAATTTTATCTGCTTTCCATCATGACAAACCCCAGCTCTCTAACTTAATTTGAGACTGTGAAATTTTTTTTTTTTTTGAAAATTGAAATGTTAAGTTTGATTGGACAAGCAACTTGACGAATCGTTTTTCACGAAATAACTAAATAATAATATCAAAATGATTATATGTTCGAATATGTTACACTCTGTCGCGCAGGATTGGGATGCGCAAGTGTGTGTAAAAGAGTGTGTGAAGTACTTTACACACTCTTGCGCAGGATTTGGATGCGCGAGAGATTGTAAAATTATCGTCTACGTTACAGACAAAAAATTCGTTTGTTTACATTCGCTGTAGTTACGTGCAGGTGAAACTTATTCTTTTGTGCATGTGTTGCAAAAAATATATAATATAGGTACTCACCTACATTATTTACCCACCTAGGTACCTACCATACATAATATAATTATACTAAAGTATAATAATCCGATATCTTTACGAGGGAAACACATTAAGAAAACAAAACGAACAAAATAAATTATAAAATTTTAATGAAAGTTTTCGTTTCTCTTCAATTTGTGTACAGTTCTTTTTGTAATCGTCGATCGGTGTCTTTCCACATTGAATCAGTGACAGTAAAAATAACTGTTGATATAAATAAATTATGAACAATCTCTATCACGCGTTATAATTAAAAGAAGTTTAACTTATTTATATGAGAAAATAAAAAATACTAAAAAAAAAAAATCTCGCTAAAGTCAAATGCTTTTAAGTACCTATACAATATTGATATCTGCGAAAGAATCGCTTCGTCTGACATTAAACCAAAGGCAACGTCCTCATTTCTTTACAAAATAAACAAATAAATAAATCACTTATCACATATTTGCAAAGATCAATTAATAAAAAGACTATACATACACACCTACCTATATATATATACATATGTATATATATATATACCTATATAAATAAAGATTACTTTTAAAAAAATGAAAGTTTCATCGCATATATTGAAATAATTTTGCACGCATTTCACTGCGCATATAGGACTACGGGGGAATTTTTTCCCCATTCAGTAAGAAAGGTCTGCAATATAAATCGGAGTATGACCCAGCCATCGTTTTGCTCGCACCGGTGTCTCAGCTTGGGCACCGATTTCTGGCGCCGGTTGGTCGTTGGACTCGGTACGCGTTTCAGCTGTCGTCAGCACGCCAGCCGCATCAACAGCGCGGCCATTGATTACCATTTCTGCGTATCCGAACCGTTTTGGATTCGACATAGATCTACGAAACGCCGATCTATATCGATCCTTTCTGGGAACGTATTTCAGCTCTTTGTTGTTGGCATTCGCGTAGTTTTTATTGGAGAATTTCGTTTCAGACCACACATTGTCGTTGACCACTGCGCTCGGACCGTAATCCGACGAACCGATATTGCTGTCCATGGATGGGGTCACCGCTGCGGTGGTTATTCTACCGGGTTGCTCCTCTTGCTGATAAAAAAGTCCGTAACTATCGGTGGTCAGCGAAAATGCCGTTGGATTGACACCTGCGCAGAAAAAATATCCATTAACGACGCGATGTAAAAGTGGACGCAATGGCGGTTTAGAGGCTGACTTTGCCATTTGCCACTGCGGTACTCGTCCCCTAAACCGTTTTAATTGGGGCCCAGCCTAATTAAGGAACGGATTAAGCAAAAATTGTAATGACGATACGAACGATAAGCTTAAAACAGTCGATATCATAGTTTATTATATATTTCGTTAAATTGTTTTATTTGCTCATGTGATTTAAAATAAAAAAAAAAAAAAAAAAAGTTGAATCAGTAGGAAATCTAATGGTTTTTTTTTTGTTTCTGTAATGATATTTCTATACGAATTATTTCAAATGTACATTCTAAATTCGTATTCTCTTATATCATTATTCGTATTTTCGTCTATTTATTCTTCCTTTCATTCACATCATGTTAGACTAGTCCAAACTTGTCTTTCAAGTTTTGACTTGTCTGATGACATCACCTCCTGTATACGCTAGGTAAGTATTTCCATTGCGCGGCGCGCACGCCATCTACCGGATTTTTATTTAAGAAATGGGATGCCTTATAATTACTAGTAAAGTTGTGATTTTATATCATTCTTGCATTCTATCGACGGATTTTTCCATAGTATTTGTTTTGTGAGAGGCAATATCCTGAAATATTTAGAATATTCATGACTTGGACCTTAAATGATGGAAACTCTAAGAATATTTGGCATTCAGTGAAGATAAGTCTGTGATCGTGAGCGTATTCTTTCAAATATACTTGGTATCTGCGCCTAAATCCGAAAAGCATTTATTTCAGATTTATCATCCTCGTATTCTTGGCTCGATTAAATGATTTACATCTTATTAAAATACCTGAAACAAGACTTTGAAGAATTTTGTGACTTCACTAGCTGTTTTGATCAGTGTCAAAATTTGGATAACATAAGGTATTCATTTTTTTTATTCTCCAATTTGAGGGAGTTTGCTGTAACCTCTACCATGTAACATCACTAACTTCTCATCTTGTTTATTTCATGTTGCAGTACTTTACTAATAGCCGCAACAGTTGGCAATTCTATAAGAAATAAATGAGTAGCAAGATATCATCAATGCTTTGTTTCCTCAAAGCGTGTTTTGTAGAATCAGGTAGCATTTTGTTCATCTAAGTTTTTTCATTCTATTAAATTACAACTCAGAATTAACATATATCGTTTATCTGCAGCTGTTATAGCAAAAAAATTACAAAATAAATGCTGGGGACCTTGTACCATGCAAGAAACGGAGCAGTACTTGAAAATGTTAGCATTTTATTCTTCTCCTCTCCTCAATTTGATACTCTCCTCAAACGGCTTCATATATTAAAAATTGTTTTTTATATTGCTGCAAAGGAAAGTCTGTGGTGATAAAGAAGAGTTCTACCACAAACTTGGTTATTGAAATTTGAACTCATAGCGATGAATCGAAGAGAATTCATCTACAAATTCTTTTTGATTCATCGCCGTTAATCTAATTAGGATTCGTCGCCGTTAAATTAATTAGGATTTGTCACTAACTTATGATATTAATAAGGCAAAGACAAAGTAAAAATTGCCATTACCACACACATTCCAGAAGCCAGAATGCCGAGTGAGATTTAGGCGCTTGTGAAAAAAATTAAATAAATTCTATAGCTTCAATACCTCCTTCCTTTCCTTCAAAATATTACACACGGATGAATGCGAAGACAAAGGTACAAACAAAACACACATTTGTCATGTATATATCACATTTCCAACCATCCCATTTCTTGTAACTTTTGCCACTAGGTGGTGCTCTTGGAGATGCTTACCTACCGTATACTACAAACTGTTCTCATCTATATTCTATGATGTCATCCTTTTTATAAATATATTTCAATACCTTGCACTAATTCCAATTCCTATTAATTTCTTAAACACTTCTACTTTATGTCATTTCCTTCACATTTCATTGGTTTTATCCAAATTACGTTTTCCTCAAACATCCAATAATATTCATATCTCCCACGACACCCAACTCAAATCACTCGAACTTCACTCTTATATATAGTCTAATGTTCTGTACACATTATTCACTTCATTAATTATTTTTCATTCATTATTCTTACATTGTACACACTCTTATAATAATCTGTTCACCTTTTTATAATATACACATAAACTATTGTCGTGTTTTGTTTTGTAACAATTATACCGTTACAGTTTCCAATTGATGAAACTGAACAAAACAAAACAAATTATGATAAAACACTGTTTAAAAGTGCAAAAATTAAGGTTCATCAACTGGATTCGCCACCTATCTATCTCCCACGCTGTATTTTTTTTCACCAGATTAAACAAAAATTACTCCTCTGTTTTACAAAATTTCATAACTTTATCTGAAAAACCGGTTTAACAGGCGACTGATTAAGTAGCGCCTACTCGTATTTTAAGAGTTCGTGTTGGTGAAACCAACAGACAGATCGAGTATTTCCAAATGCGGGGGCAAAGTGAGTAAGAGAATATCCGGGTTCAAAGGGTTGGTCCTCAATCAGATTTTTATCTTATCTCTTTTTTTAAAGGAGTGACTCTTTCAGCTCCTTGTATCCATCTATATGGGTGAACAAACAGTATTGTAAGCCAAGTAAAAGAGTAGAAGGTCAAAAGAGAGGTACCTGGATACCCTTTTTTATACTTTTGCATCTGTGCTCAGATCGTAGGGTTTAGTTTGGCATAAATTGTAGCTTCTACATTGGAGGAAGACTGAAGATATGTCAGTGAATCTCATATTCTTAAAATAACCTCATTTCTTGCATTAAAACTTTCATGTTTAGAATTAATTACCACCCCCACGGCCACAGATCGTCAAATTTTCTGTGGTGACTCATTACAGTTTTCCCTATCTGGATCTGAGGTGTGTTTATGCTTCTCCAACAATCTTTCATATACCTTCCCTGATTGAAAAATTTGATTCATACATGAGATAATGTTAGTGCTCTTATGAGAAAATATAAATCTTGGTAGGTGCTCTCTATGTAGATAAGGTAGGTTCAGAACCAAAAAATAAGACAAAACTTATGGCACGCCTCATTATTGATTGTTTCATTCCAGATAAATAGACTACTTAACTATGCAGAAGCAATAATATGATCATTATTAAGAGTTTGTTAAGTCGTACATGGGTATCTTAGGAGGCCAATGTTGGAAAAACCTGAATCAAAATTCATGAAGAGTTAAGTAATGTATACACTGTACCATTTATTCTTAACCTGTGGTCCATGACACTTCAGGAAATGGTCCACAGAGCCAGCAGTCATAAAAAAATCGTTCGAAAACGACGTAAGTTAGGAATCTATGTGTTTACATTTTTTGAACTTTCTACTATAAAAAAATATAATATAATATAATTTCTTTAATATTTTATGAAATGGCAACGATCCCTATCCCGATTAAAGCCCAGAGTGGTCTCTGACAATATTTTAGTTTGTCTATTGAGTTTTGATTTAAAAATGGTCAAGTACTGCTGCATTAGACGAAACAGCAACTCTGCAGTTTATTAATTAGGTGCAGGTTCGAATTGTTGGTGGTGAGAATGTGAAAATCTCTACGAGCATTGCTGCGTTAAAAGAATGTTTCCGCTCAACAAGGAACAAAACCCTCCTAAAAAAGTGAGTTTCTGATCGAAAAATGAAAACTAGAACGAATTACAGAAACCCCAATAAAGCCTGATACACACTTGGCTAGTTTTGTAGCTACTCGTGAGCTATTTAGGGTACTATTTTGTTTATAGTTAAAGTCAGTTTGTATTTTTAGCCATTGAAGTTGACTTTAAAAGGTTAAAACGACGTGTAACTTTAACGGTTAACAGTATAGTACCACAAGTAGCTGGCTAGTAGCCTGAAAACTAGCCAAGTGTGAATCAGGTTTAACATACAGTTCGGCCTACACTCACATAAACATCTCAAGAAATAAAAATTCACCTACGAACGGCATGACTCTTCTATTTGAGAGACAACAAAGAGTAAATTAAAAATTTTGCGAAAGTAAGAAACATAAATGTTTAGGTTCTTCTACTAGTTTCTCCTTCGGCAAACTTCTTCAGTCTCTTCCTTTCAGATTGATATTAGGCCTATTTGTCTGAGGGAAGGAATATAAATCATTGTTTCGCTGTTCCATCTTATTCTATCTTCTGTACCCATACAGTCTCGACTAAATCCATTTTATTTTACATATGTAGGCTATGCTATGAGTAATTATGGTCTTAAAACCTGAAATACTTAATTTTTAGCGATAAAAAAAAAAACCGAGAAGCCTGTATCATCGGAGTGAGTTTTGATAATTTTTTACTCTTTCAAGAGCTGTTTTTTCATTTTATTTCTGATCGTTAAGCCAGGATTGGATTTGAATGAAACTGACTTAGGCCCATATTCTCAAATGTCACTTTAAGCTCCCTTGACTTAAATTTCACTTAAAAAATTTTTTTTGCACAACTTTATACTTGAAAATGTGGAAAATTTGTATCTTTTATGAAAGTTCCAATGTAAAAATAAAATGTTACCACACTCTTAACTATAAAATTGTGCTAAAAGTCATTTTCAAGTGAAGTTTAAGTGAAGGGAGGTTAAAGTGACATTTGTGAATATGGGCCTTACGGTGTAGGTACCGATGATCTTATCACATTGGTCAATTTTCTTTCTCACTGGCATCTATTTAGCAATGCCCATTATATGTTAAAGCCTCGATTCATTTTGAGCCTATGTATTAAACTGGTAGGGGTAAAACTGTACCATTCATAATGACAATGAATCGCGACTCTCATGAGCTCTCAATGTGACCATTAAACTTTAAACGTCATGTGGGCTGAAAGTATTGCACCAGTCAAATAAGTATGATGTTTTTTCAAACAAATGCATTGTCAAACAATTTTGAATTTCCATTATAACCATGTTCGATGGATAGGTCTATGTATACTGTGTTATATAATTGCAGTACGTCACGTACTTCATCTTACCTTGTCTGTATGAACCGCCATTCGGAGGGTTACCGTAATTTTTCTTCGTATACGACAATAATAGTGGTAAAATTGCCATTTTCGACAGAATTACTGACATCACGCCCATAACTAAGCCAAATATTGCTTTCGCAGCGATTACCTTCAGTAAGGTTGGCAATAACATCAACATTTTCACTACCAAAGCTGAACTTAGAGCTACCGTACTTTGATCGCCTCTATAGCAGGTTGGATCGGTTGCTGCTCTCTGCGTATCTGAAAAACATAACAAATACTTAAATTAAACCAATTAACAACGTTCTGCACCGAAAAACGAACAAACTATGTTTATTCGAAATATTCAAGGAAAGTTGCCATTTTAGGAGAATTTAGAAATAAGAAATGAAAGAAACAGAAGCAGTAAATTTAAAAATTCACAGGTTTCACACTTTGTAAGAATGAGGGGAGGGCATTGAAAATGAATAAAAAAAAATATAGTGTTGTTCATTTTTTGTTTTCTTTCATTTTTGTATTTGCTCCATAAACAACGAAACAATATTACCACCTCCCATTTTATTTTTTATTACCATTTTCTCCATCCACTGTTTTTACCATTGTTACCTACTCCTTCTTTTATTCTTTACGTATAAAACATTGTTAAAAATTGAGTGGCAGAAACTTTTTCACAAATTGACTCGAGAAACATTTTCAATGCTAAAGTGAAGAGCTGCAGAAAAAATTATTTATAAACGATTTAATACAAACGCAGGTGTCATAGGGGTATGTGATAAATTGGAGAACTATAATATCTTCATCATATTATACTGAAACTAGCTCAAGTCCAAAAATGCCATTTTTGTGTTGTAGGTACATATCAACATTTTTCTTATGCTGCCCTCTATTATATTGCTTTCAAATTCAAATAAGCACTATATCATACTATCTTATGTCTAGGGATGAAAGAATTAGTTTGTATAGAAATAACTTAACCCCACTTATTTTTAAATAATTTATTCGTACAGAATGATCTCAAGTCCGAGATAAGCGAATATATTTCCTAGGATGAAAGAATTACAGCAGGTGTTGCTTAATCGTCAATTGTTAAACTAGTTTTTCGGATAAAGTGGCAAAATTTCCATGAACAGAACAAATAGGACCTTTCCTATATGTTTTTCATTTGATAATCTGGAAGTATGTTTCGTTTAATCGGGTGAAAAAAAAAAGAAAAATTGAAAAAAATAAGGTCAAATTATGTTGGTGGTTATTTACTCAAGAAAAAAAAAAACAAAAAAAAACCAGCTGATATAATATGTTATATTTGATTAAATTTTAGATTAAAAAAATGAAAAACGAATCACTAATTTTATTTAAAAAAACAAGAAAAACATCATTTTTCTAATTTGTTGGATTTTTTAATCTACTATTTAACAAAATACATATGATAGATTATATCTACAGTTTTTTTTTTGCTTGATTATTTTTTGTAAATATGGTTATTACATTTTTTGATTAATCCGTTCCAATTAGTCTTGGACCGATTGAAACGGATTGAGTGGTGTCTGCTGTAGTTGGTGCAGAAATAACCTAACTTCATTGTTTTCATTAATTCATTAGTGTAGAACTATCTCAAGTCCAAGATAAACTACACTTGAATTCAAGTTTTCGTTCAATGTTTAGTGCAAAAGTAACTTATGTGGGACTTATAAAGGTACCTCTGAATGATACTTCTGTTCAATACTACATTGTAAGTCCCTTAATTTGGAGGAAAATAATAGAATTTAAACATTTTTGTGAAGAGTATCGAAACAGTGCTCCCTTCATTGATACATTATAATCCAGGTCTATGCAACCTACAGCCTGAGTGCCTCATGCAGCTCACAAAGGGTTTCAATGCGGCCCAATTTCAGAATAAAGAGAAAAAAAAATTAAAAAATAGGCACTTCTACGGGCCTACAAGATTAGAAATGGTATCCGGACGTTTTACAGAATACTTTTAACAGAATGACCATTTCAACGAATGGTCATTATTCCAAAATCAATTATACCGAAACAGTTTTACCGAAAAAAGCTTCTGTAAAAAAAAAATATTTTAAAAGCCATATCTATCTTTTTAAATTTGTTTTTCAAATACTTGAAAATGGGCATTTCTTTATGCCTTTATCATACGGAGGGAGGTTAGGTGAGGTGGGTTCTTTTTTTTTTTTATAAATTAAAAAGACTCAAGTTGTCATTTTTATTTTCCTTCATTATTTGGTGGTTAGTTAGGTGAGGTTGGTTAAGGGTTATTTTTTTTTTTAAATAAAAGATACTGGGAAATTTGTATTTTTCAGTTCCTTCTTTTTATTAAAATTCAAAATGGTAATTAGTATTTGGAAAAATGTGTTTCGGTGAGAACTCTCTTGGTAAAACAGTTTTGGAAAATTGGAATTCAGTCATTTAGAAATTCGGTAATTTTCCATTCGGTGTTTTGGATTTGGTAAAATTGTTTCAGAACAAAATAATTACCTACCTACAAAATTTTATTTCGATCGATCTGCTTGCAACATTTTTAGGTAAATTTATAAACCCTCTGAAGAGGTGAATCGTACCTGCATACGGCCCTGTACATTACATTTGAAAATTATACGTCTACATCTATTGTGCAGCTGGTAAAAGCATATTGAAAAGTCAGAGTGGCCTACCGCCAGATTTGCCATACCTACTTACTGATTTTTTCCACTATGAAACGGGTTTTTTCAATACATTAAACATATTTCACAATGGAAAAAAATCCCTACGTATGGCAACTTTACTACTGCTCAAAAGAGGTAGCTCATGCCTGGTATAATTGGTTCTATGTCCCACTGCGATAACTGAAAAATTATACTCCTCTGAAAAATAGCATTTTCGGACATAGGCTAGTTTCGTTCTAGGGTCACATCTTGTTTTTTGCACTGCTACGTCTTATTTTCACTTGAATTTTAAAATTGATTTCAAATGGAAATCTACTGTAAACAAATCAGCTATAAATTACGAAGTCTGGAATTCAACGGCCTAATGGTAGCGTTTCTTGTGGTTTTGAACCTCTACATGAAAAAAAAATTGAGCATCACAAACTATACAGATCCTCTGACTCCAATTTATGAGAATAACCATTTCGTATTGAAATTTCTATTCGTAAAATTTTCAAACTGGTTTCATTATTAATTTTTTTTTGTCAACCAAAACCTGGCCTAAAATAGTAATATTCATCTGGTTCAAATTTTAAAATAAAAATAGGTACTATTTTCCGTACGTATTCTTCAAATTGGGTTATACACATGTAGTGACTCGTACATTTGTCAGAAATTACGGTATAATAACCTACATTCATGCGCATTGTTACAGTTTAAATAAGAGAGAAAAAACTCATTTCAATAATTTATTACTCCCTATATTTACTAATTAAAAGAAAGTACCTTAAATGTGTACTTCCACGCTAAATGAATGTGGAACATCAAAGAAGAAGTGAAAAGTTGTCGTTCGACACAGAATGATATTTGGTAGTTGGCATAATATCCAGAATATTGTATTTTTATTCGGGGATTGTGTTTATCAGAATATCAATTCTCTCCCTATATAGCAAAAAAATTAAATATTCAATAAAATATTATTATTAGATACAGTAATTATAGATTAAAACTAGGAAAAGTCAACTAAATCATAAAATAAAATTAAAAATTTTTGTTTTGTTTTGTTTTGTTTTTTTTTTTTCTAATTTCTGTTTAAGGTAAAAAAATGGATTTCATAGATTCTTATAGTTTTGAATTACCTAGACCTTCATGATATCTGATATTATATGATCCATAAGTTAATTATTTGAAAAAATAGAATGTTCTAAAAGTTACTAATTATAAGTAGAGCGAAATGCATCTACATGGGGTAGGCTAGGTAATCTCTAGTTCTCTGCAACTGATTGACACATAAATACGAATTTTGCAAGAGAACAAGACAGCAAAAAGGTTTTTTACGCCGGAAGAAAGTAGCAAAGATACCTTCCTAGATACCTACCTAACTTTGTCATTTGATTTCAGTACCAGAATGAACTTGTACACGATAGGCCATGTTAAACCAGACTTACTTCTGAATAAAGTAGGCTAAACCTAAATTCTATAGCCCAGTTATTGCCTATTCAAATAGAAAAATTTTTTAATTCACTTTTTTTTACAAAAAAATTTTTTTTATGGAAAAACTTCGACATTTTTTCCTTAAATGATAATGAGAAAAAATTTTAGCATGTTTTATGTGCTTAAAGATACAAGGATACTAGCCGAGCTAATTATTGTCACCATTATGTCAAATATTACTACATTTATATTAATGGTCGTATTACCGCTAACATAAAGAAAATATATTTCTTTTGATTACGCCTGTACCTGGCAGTAGTGATGGTAAATGCTCTAGCATTTATTATTGATGAGCAAATGCCTAAGCATACTTAGCATTTACTCAGCACGTGCTCATGCTTAAAATGCTCAAGCATTTAATATTGGTTAATATTGATTCAAGCATGCTCAGCATTCGCTCAGTATATTTTCTCTTAAAACAAAATGTAATCAGTTGCAAACTTGTAAGTTGCAATAATTATATGCTTGAGTTGTTGAGGGAAGATAAAATTCAGATTTTATGGATGCTCATTGGATAATTTACTCACTCGAGAAAAAAATTTAGTATGAGTAACAGCCGTGTGAGTTCACTAGATTACAAACAATGTTTTAATCTTATAATATAAACGTGTATTTTAAAAGTTGATTTTTTATAAAATTATTATTCACTTGTTAGGCCAGAAACCAGAACTATTAAAAATGCTCAGAAGTTCTTTAAAAAATAAAAAAAACCAATGCTCTTTACCATCACTATTTGGTAGGAAAGAGACTGGAATAGAAAATTATGAAAATTATAAATGTCTTGATGAAAATGCAATCATTATAAGCTCTTATTCTACTCACCACTGCAATTTTAAAATATACCAATACTGCAGCCAACCTTTCGCAACAAAATAACGTTCATTTTGCATGAAGCTAAAGCCAGAAAAAAATAAAATAAAAGCTTATCTTTTTAAAATTTGTTTTTTAACTAAACTTATTTTCTATTGTGCCTACAAGCTGGAGAAGTGCTTCAGTGCGAAATATTAGCAATGGTTATGTGAAGATACGATGATTCGAATTATGTCTAATAGCTACAGAAAAATACAAAAAAATGCTGATGGCTCGCCAGTCAAAAAGGTAGATCTCATTTAGAATACGTTTTCAAATTATGCGAACAGCACGTTTCAGAATACAATTTTGTACCTGCTATAATGAAAATTTCAAAAAGCTGTAATTCGGAAGCTGACGGACAGATTTGGCCCATCTTTAAACTTGAATGATAAATAAGCACACGCCAAATTTTGTCCCAAACCATAAAGAATTACGTCCTACTCTCGTTGTCTACAAATTTCAATGTCAAACAGATGCCATTTTGAATGATATTTCACTTACATTCTAATTGGGAAGAAAATAGCGGATGAGCACGCCCATGAGAAAATATTAGAGCCTTAGTTATATCCCATGTACACGGGATATGACAAAATTATAGACCAATCCGTCCATTAGTTTCCGACTTATAACGTTTCGAAATTTTCATTATAGTACAAAATTATTCCGATAACCTATAGTGAACGCAACCTGCAACACACATAATTTGAATTTGATCTATTTTAAACGAAATCTACCCCTTGAACTGGCATTCAGTCGGCATTTTTTCTATATCCTGATGAAAATATGATCATTTTAAATGCAACTAGGAGCTACAAAAGAGCTTCGAAGAGGAAATGACAGCAACTATGTAGGATGGTTTCTATATCTTTATGAAAATGTGATCATTAATTTTGATTTCGTCCACAAAATGAAAAAGATCCTTCAGTGAAAATAATAGCAATATTAATTAGCCCTGTTATTTCTTATCTTGATGAAAGTGAGATCATTTTGATAGCATCTACAAGCTAGAAAAGACCCGCTAAGAGAAAATGACAGCAATTAATTAGGAATGTTACTATACTGATGAAAATTCGATCATTTTTATAGCGTCTGCCATATGGAAAATAGTCTTTGAAAAGAAGTGATAGGAATTATTACTATCTCGATAAAAATGTGATCATTTTGATTAGCCTCCATCTACCAGATGGAAAAGTGTTTTTGAATAAAAATGATAAACGTTGGTATTATTCTATATCTTGGTGGAATGTGATCATTTTGAATATGTTTACAAGGAGGAAAAAAGCCTCCAAGAAAAAATTTCAAACAATTATTGCAATGAGAATATGAGAATTTTGATTAGTCTCACCTCAACAAGCCGCGAAATAATTCTAAGAACCTCTAACGCAGCAGCAGCTCCGTTTGAAAAAGTAGGTTTTCGAATAATAGAAAACTAGTTACTAAAACGTTATTAATAGATCATAATTTTTATGATTGTATTAAATTTTGTAACTATTGACGTAAAATTACGAACTTAAAACAACAAATTATAGAGAAATTTTCTCGAAATCGTGACATCAATCTATTATGTTTTTTGAAGCACTGAGTTAAAATTTTCAGTTCATTTTTGGATTGAACCATTCATTGTGGGCCCCTGTGACCTCTAAAAAAGGTGTAGATGATTTTGTATTACAAAATTAAGTGATACGTCGTCGAAAATGTTTTTTGAGGCGCTGACTTCAAATTTTCAGTTCATTTTTGGATGGAACTACTCACTGGGCCCCCTATGATCCCAAAAAGTAGTTAGGTTAATTGTCTCTTAACAAAGTGAGTGATACATTGTTGGTCACATTTTCTGAGGCCCTGAATTCAAATTTACAGTCAATTTTCGGACCGACCCCTCATTTTTTCACTGTGACCCAGAAAGGGTTGATAGGGAAAAGTTTTTACCATTTCAATGGATGCTATTTATTGAAGAAAAAAGTTTCACTTTCAACATGTGTAATGTGGCCTAGGTATACTTCTCTTGTAGGCGTGAGTTCATTGAGGGTGACCCACTTCGCTTCGATTATGGTTCCAGTGTTCGCATGCAACCTGCAAATCCTACCTTGTCTTAAAGTGAAATATAACAAGGCTACAGAATGTTAAAGTTGCCTTATTTTTCGCATCTATAAGATGCCTATACTTTACTATAGAGGTTCTCAACCTGTAGGAGAAGCTGGTGGTTCATGAAGTCAGAGTGAAAGAGAAATTATTGTGTCAATATTTAGAAAATGACAATTGATTCTGAACATACCTCTGTGGGGACATTACTCGTATGAGGTTTTAAGGGCTCCCACCCCTTGATGATAGTTGCTGCCCAAAGGCTGGCAATTAATTGTCTCTATGATGTAAAACCATATACACACTTGTGCATTTGTACGTATAGGTAAAATACATTACACGGGCCATGATCAATTACCTGATAACAATCTTGGTGATGTCACAGCCTGGTACCAAATGGGTTGCGTTGTTTCTTATCACTTCAACGGAGGCAAGAAATGACGTAACAGATGACATAATCACATACATATACGTATGTATGTGTGTCTGTGTGCATGTGCCAAATTTGGTATATAAACTCTTAAAACTGGCAACAAAATTGCCAGTGTTTGCCGAGGATTTGGCTCTCCCATACTTTATGGTATGAAGTGGCAGAACATACAAACTCTGTAGAAGACCTTCTTATGTGAATATCTCTCACAACAAGGTATTCCACAACCTCTTTCTTACAAAGAAAAGTATTAGGTAAAAAATGACTTTTATTTATCAGATAGTACGCAAAGCTTTTTGAAGAAGATAAGTGGTAACTCAAAAAAAAGTTACTATATAATGTTCTCTGGAGCAACTTTTGAAACATTGCGTAACTTAAATGCTCTTTAGTGGCGTTGCATTTCACTTTACAAGAAATGTGTATTGAACTTGTTTTGCGTAAAATTTTATACAAAATAATTTTTGTTGTATACTTCTTCCCCTTATAACTTATAGTCTGCGAGATATTCGCAAAAAAAAAAGAACTTTGTGGTACATTAAACCTCCCGAGGGGATATTGCTAGACTTTTGATACGTTTATTAGGACACCAGTCGGTGGGGATTTACGCAAAAAAATCTGTGTCACAATTACCTACGTTTAACTTTGATTTTTTTATGCAGCTTTATTTCCTGCGTTAATAGGCTAAAATACATCTCTTTCAAATAAGCTTGTATTTCAGGGAATGTTATAGAAGCTATATGATAGACTATATTTTGCATTTGGCTTATAAGCTACGCGTGACCGATCATGCAGCCATTGTATCGAATACGAGTGATAAGAATTTCAATATTTTTTTTACTGTCTACTAAAAATGACGAGGATCGGTTTAGCAGTTTAGAATCTTAGGTATCCAGGTATTGAAGAAATTTGTCGCAGCAGCTGTAAGTAAATTTCACAACCTAATTCGAAATCTTCTATCCGCGCCGCTAATTGGCGCCAAACTATACGCCAGACGATCGCATTAAAAATAAATGAAAGTATTCGTTTTCAACGCTTCGTGGTTTTCTGCGAGTACAGCCTACGTACAGACTATTGTGCTATAACGAATGCTAATGCTCGACCAATAAAATTTGAGAAACAATTTTTCATCTCTGTATCGTTAATGAACGTACCTATAGTCTAGGCCGCAGATACATATACAGATACACGACGCTATCCAACGTTATATACTGCTTTAACGAAGTTTCGAATGGTGTTTTTTGGCTAATAAAATTCTATACCTACGTCATTTGAAAAGCACAATAAAAAATCCGATAAATAACACTACGCACGCACATAAACGCGTGTGTGTATATATACATATGTATATGTGTATATGTATATACTATATTATACCGTAGACCTTATATACGTATAGGTATCTACTTTTATTTTATTTTTTTTGGATAAGGTAGGTACTATAGATACCGTACCTTTCGTATCGTTGCTAATTTTAGCATCTCCTAAACTGAAATCGTAACAATGTCCTCGAGCACTTCTCGCGTCCAGTCTGGCGTTTATGACCGGCACCGTGATGCGTAAAATATGACCGTCGACGAAGTTGTCGAACAGCTCCTTTAATAAACCGCCCAGCGACATTTCGTCCGTAATATGTCTGGAGGCGAGCATTTGCTCGGTGATGGGCGTCGAAACGCCCTGCGACACCCTAACGAACGATATGTAGCCGCCGAACAAATTGATTTTGTCCACTCGATTCAGCGAGTCCAAATAGAAGATGATCTTCTTCTGGAAGCAGGTGTACGACAGCGAGCTGAAGCAGTTCAGTATGTCGCTGGTGTCCAACTCCATAATGTCCATTTCGGAGACGTCGGCCTTGCGGCGGTACGCCGGCCTGTTCTTGAAGGCGAACACATTCAGCACGTCCGGATCTATGGCTTCGAAATTGTGCAGCATATCGGCCACACCGTGTAATTTTATGGCGGCGACGCCGCCGCCTCCGCCTCCGCCGCCGCACCAAAACCACCAACAAAATACGTACAGAATATTATATTTTAAGAAAAACTTTTTATACGCATAACACGATATTCGCGACGACATAATTATTATCTATTTATTATTGTAAATATTAATCGTACGGAAATGCCAAAAAAAAAAAAAAAAAACCATATACGTATAGATAGGTATTCAAAACGCCGATACGCTCGTGCGAAGACTGATCGTTACGGGCGCTCGGCGAAACGAATGCTCGGCAATAATGATTATCAAAACTTCCACAACGACAACGTTGCCCCCATTTCATGGAGGAAGAAACATACGCACGCATACAAAAAAAAAAAATTAAAAAAAACACAAACAACACAAATAAAGAAAACTGATGGAAGACGATGTATAATATGGTATCGTTTATAATCTTAATTATATTCGGGTAACAGGTTTTTACCTGAATATATACCTACGTACGTGTATACCTATATATGATTCAGATTTGTCATTTTCAGTATCAGTATACATATATATATATATATATGGGTACCTATATAGGCCTACATCTGTCGGTAATGATCTTTGCTCAGTTTTAATTGCTTTTTATCACCTTTTCGTTTTTCACGTATATGCTCATCCGATTGCAAAAGTGTACGGGTAATTCTCAAAAAAATGAGCAAGAAGGATCGAAAATACCCTCATATTACTTTGGGTGTACCGCTGCCCCACTAGACAATGGTGTAGCCGAAGGCGGGTGGCTTTGGCAAAAAAAAATAATACCTAGCTTCAAATTACTGTTTACGCCTCAAACACTCACGCATCAGCTGTTGTTATTGCCATTTCACTCTTCTATTCAGAGCCGCCCTTCAGTGTTGCCAGACCTAAGGCGACATAAAATGCGACGCCAAGCAGGACGATGGAAAGGAAATTCGGCCCCTCCAAAAAATTGAAAATTTCATATTTGTTCCCCTCTGTATATAAGATTTATCTGTGGGAGGGGTTTAACAGTCTGAGAGAAGCTATGAAACGAAAAAATTTTTTAGACTTTTTCAGTAGATTTTCCAAGAAATCAACTTGTTTTTCTCTTCTTTTTTTAAGATTGGAAATGTTTAACTGTAGGTACATAGTAAAATAATGACGTTATATGCACCAAAAAATGAAAACAAAGTTGGCAACAAAAAGTGAAAAAAACAAAGTTTGCAACACAAAAAAAAAACAAATTTTACAAAAAAAGGGAAAGTTTGCAACAAAAAATGATGAAAATGTCAGAAACCCCACAAAAAAGTTCCATATGGTATCTATCCAATATATTCAAAATCAAAAATTCCAAATCCAAGAGGTTTTCGGAATAGGCTACTAGGTACCTTGTAATGATACTTTTATATCATTTACAACATTCGTATTTTCCTATATCATTCACCATATTTTCATACATTTATTCTTCCTTTTAATCATGTCATTTCAGTCTAGTTCAGATACTATCTCTTCTCTATAAAATGTTCTCATCCATATTCATGATGTCACCTTTTCTCCGAATATATTTCAATACTTTGCACTTATTTTAATTCATACTAATTTCTTAAACACTCCCACTTTATGTCATATCTGTCACATTTCATTGGTTTTTTCTAAATTACTTTTTCCTTAATATCCAATCATATTCATATAGCCCCAATACCTAATTAAAATCACTCGAATTATCACCCGTAGTTATTAGTCTAGTGTTCTATATATATTATTATTAATTCTCAATTCTTCTCATACAGAACACTGTACAATCTTACATTTTCTTATACAACACTTTGCAATTATTCCAATGTTATACATTTACTAAAATATAATATTTTGAAACGATTATATTGTTAAATACCCACAAACAGAAAAACCAGGTAATCCGATCAAGCATGAGAATTGTAAAATTGTTTCATATTAATTAGAATAAATTTTTTATTTTTTTAAATTACCAGTACTCAGGTATAATTATTTTTGCAATACATTTCGCAAAATGTGAGATTAGGTATTTGTTTTCAAGGTACAAAGCGTAAAATTTCTGAATAGAGAGCAAAAGTATTTTAGGGGGAACTAAATTCAATAGAGGAAACGAAACAGGTATTTACACCCACATCGAAAATGTTTATCTCCTCCTTCGAAACAATCACACGCCTTCCCGAATTGCGTATGCGCATGTATTGCAAAAAATAGCGTTTTCAACACAAGGGCGATGTAAGTGACCTTAACTCATGCAATTTACAACAGAAGTTGCAAGCGAGTGTTGCAAATTGCAACTCATCGAGGATTGTTCACTTTGCGCTCTCGTGTGGAAATATACTATTTTTCAGTTATCGTCTACAAGGGTTTTGACTCTAGTTCTTTGTTCCTTTTCACTTTTACTCCAATTAGGTGCTAAATATTTTGTAGATGATTAACTTGGCTCTTCCCAGGCTAAACCAAAAAAAGAAGGTCTTGCTGTGTCACTACTCCTAGAAAGTACATACAAACGAAAACGTTAAATTTTTACCAAATATTTCTCACCACTGTGTATGTATTCACTTTGGACACAGTGGCGGATCCAGAACGTCAGTTTGGGGGGAAATGACGAAAAATTTTGTTAAATTGGGTTTTTTTTTTTTTTTTGTTCTTCAACAAATTTTTGACCCAACTCTACGGTCATATTTTCATTTGTTCCCTCGATTGTTTTTTCTGGTGTTTGGGTGTGGGGTAATTTTCCCACTCCCCCGAATCCGCCACTATTCGGACAACTCGTTTGCTGGTGCAGAAGTGTATCGATGAAAATCGCGGTCTATTGATAAGACTGTGTGTCGATAGACACGTTTCATCGAGTCGCACGTGCTGCCGCAATGTAAATAAAAAATCATGTTTGGGGTGAAGTGATACTAAGGCCAGAAGATTAGTTGATGGATTTGGGTAGCGTGCAACCCTCAGATCTGGCCCGCGATAATTATTATTTTTTTGTGATTGTTCAAATTTGCGGAATAAAACTAATTATATTTGAATTACTACATCCAACTGGTCCATTGGGCGGCTGGTTTCCTTCCAAAAAGAATTTATCTTTCCAAAACGTTGGTTACCTACATCTTACATATTGTATATAGGCTATAGGGAGGGAAATAAATCATTCGCTTTTTATCAGTGTACCTACTTCATTAATTTTTGGTCACTGTTAAGTAGGTTTTCTTTAAAAAATATATTTGTTACGATTGGTCTGGTATCAGCCTTCAGAGTTGGGAGTGGGTACATTTTTCGTTTCATGACCTCACGAAAATTTCGACACCAATAACACAAATTCGTGTATATATATATATATATATATATATATATATATATATAGACACGTATTATATATTCCATTACTTTGTCTAAAGGTACAGGTCGCAATTTGCATCCAATAGTCACAAAATTTTGTTCGAACATTCGTAGTAGACAAGAACCAGAATGTCTTATTTTATTTTAATACGAATCGGCCGGACGTTGCTTCCGATACCGCTATTTTTGTATTTTCTGTATTTTTATTTTAAATATAAAATGCTTAATTTCAAATCGATAGCTACGAAATTAAAAAAAAATATTTACCATAAACTATTCTGACATTATTTTAAGTTTGGTGCGGATCGGTTGTATGATTCTTCCAGTATATACACATATATATCATTTTCTTATTAACTCAGTACGAGTCGCAGTTTTGGTCGGATTGTTACAAAATTTTCAACAAATATTGATACTAAGTCAAGGACTAGATCTGTTGTGTTTGATACGGATCGGCCGTATGGTACTTCATATATATGTATACGTATATATGAATTCCATTTTTTATGGACACGGTACAGGTCGTAATTTTCATCCGACAGTTACGAAATTTGGTACGAATATTGGTACTAATTTAAGAAAAAGCCGTACTGATTTTGGTACTGATCGCTTTGATGGTTCTTCCGGTACTGATATTTTTGTTTTTGTTTTTATTATGTTCATAAAATACCAAATTTTCGACCAGTGGCTACGAAATGTATGAAAAATATTCAATTTAATATATAAATTTTAGTGCGGATCCGCCGGACGGTACTTTCAGTACCATAAATTTTGTTTTTATTTATTTTTTTTAGTGGTCAACAGATAGGAATATGTCCCACAAAAAAAGATCATAGGGGACAACGATACACTTCTCCCTCACGCAGATCGTAACGTCATTCTCGTTTACAAAGATCACGATCAAAATATCTAATATAATTCTTTTTTTTTTTTTTTTTTTTTTTTTTTTAATATAATAATTTTCTATATCTTGTTCATGCGATTTTATTTCAAAATGTTTTCTAACTATAGGTATATTTTACTCCATATCTTACATTCACCGACCACCGTAAAATGACTGATAAAACAACAAATTCTGGTTGACTTTCGGTTTTGCATAAATCGATTGATTTCATTCATAGAAATACAACTGAGCTTTTGCAAAAATCACCTTTACCAGTCTCCTGACTTTTGCAATGTTAGTTGGTTATTCGACAAATTTCCTTCCCGTGACTTCAATGAGTACGTCTTCTTTGGTGATCTTTTTAAAGCATATCATAAATGTCAGGTTACGCACTAACCACTACCTGTGACCATCATTGATATAGATTTCTATTAACATACGACTAGGTACCTGAACTATTACCAAAAAATGCACCTGTGCTTTAAGCGTACCTCTGAAACCAAATATTCAATAAATAAACATAAACATACATAAATGTATATAAATTTATGACAACGAGGATAACGGTAAAACTGAGCCTAGAATACCAATATTTGAATGCTTTTATTCATGTTGAAGGTAGGGATTGTTTGGATCTTCATGTATATATAAGTATGCCTATCCATAATCACATAGTTAGGTACGATGAATTTTTTAATCCTTGAGAGTATGAGAGGACGCACCAGTAGACCAAACCGTACAAATTTCAACGTCGAGTCCTCATATTCCAGCATTTAGCTTGTTTCGAACTGAAAGACTACTTCATCGTAAGGTTGAACACACAAAAATCCAATGACAAACAGGCCTATATTTCATTCTGAGGTAATTGAAAAGATGGATTAAAATAAAATTATGCAATCATGTAAGTATACGTAATTATGTGTATAGTTATAGTACCTATATCCGATTCGACCCTATATCACTATCTACTATTTTTTCATACTTCACCAGGCATCAAACGATTTTTTTCCCACTTTCTGTGTTTGAGTTTTTGTTTTTTTTTTTGTTTTTGTTTTTCATCTTCGTTAAAGTGAAATGGCTTTGATGCGACGAAATTACTGATCAAAAAACGGAGGCGGACCAACCCGAATCATTAATCAGAATGTGTCAAGCTGCATGTTTCTCTCTCATACGGATGCAGATGAGCTCATTAGTAACGTTAATAGTAATCCAATTAGTGGTGTTGATGGCAGCTTTAAAACCACGAGTCGACTAACCACACGTGTGTATATCGGTTTCCGTAAAGACAATTTTCCAAAATTAGTTTACCCTATTCTTGGTCAACACAATGGCGACGTTTGCAGTGTGCGGTGACTTTTTTGTAGGTATGCATGTACGTATGTAGCCTACATTACGCTTTGTGTTTCAGCATTCGAGCGTTCAGATTTAGACGAACAATCTTTCTTTCTTTGTTTAAGGTACGTAAATCAATAAATTCATATGAGAGAATTTTTCTTTCTGCTTTATGGATGATGGCTTCTTCAGATGGGAAAAAAGGATGATAATGGTTAGGCTATAGTTTACATTTAGCCTGAATATAGATAACGTTTACTCTGGTTGTACTCTCTTTTGTAAAAATGAAAAAGCCTTTTTTAAATGTTCTTGTGGGGATATCCCAGGTGAGGATTAGGAGTTCAGACCCATCGCCGACAGTCGCCACCAGAAGGCTGGATAATTTTATGCGTTGCACTTCAAACACACAGCTGCACAAATTACTTGTTACACTTTATACGTAATTCATAATTGTCGGACTGTGACGAATCGGCTTATCACCAATAACATCACAACGACAAGTCCGTTCGTTGTACTTATTGTCTTTAAAGTACAACGTAATTAGATCACCAATACGTATGTAATTACATACGTATTCATGTTAGTGTGCACATATAGAGTCAAGTATATAAGACGCAGTAAACAACAGACTGTAGCCAGACTGCCAGAGTTTACTGAGGTTGGCTCCCCGGAATTCATAGCATAAAGCTGGTGAACACGCTAATTTGCGACTACCATTCTGTCATGTGAATTCCTTTTTCACAGCTCGAGGTATTCCACAATTCTCATTTTCCTAGAAATGATTAAATTGATAATTTTACTGAATATTTTTTCACAAAAAACTGGAAAATATGGAGGTGTGTACACAAAACTTTTCTCAGTGTGTCGATTTGAGTGGGGGAAATAATCTAACAATAAAACCAAATTTTGGATTTTTTGTTTTAAAAAATATTATTCAACTTAAATTCCCCTCTGAAAGTTCGTAAGGGGGGCCAACACCCACATTACTCCCCCATGTGTACATTTCTAAAATATTGCAATCTTAGGTCAGTTTTTTGTGTTTTTTTTCTTTCTTGGAATTATTTTTATACAAACATCTATTCAACGTATGAAGAAAGCAGTATGGCTTGTATACCTATACTTAATTTAAAAATTTGGATTTTTGATTTAAAAATTGAGAAAATAAAGTTCATCATAAAATGTTCTGCGGTAAAATATGTTTTTTGTAGGCATAATTTCTTCCTAAGACTCAAACTATTGGACTGATTTCGATGATTTTGATGTAAATTGAAATATAGTTTGAATTTTTGATGAACAAAACGTGTTACTATTTTTTTCATTCACCACATGATTCCCTTGGTGACTGAAGAGTGAGAGTTATTCATATTTTAATTGATTTTATTTATACCATTTGGGTATGGATTTGGGGATACCAAGTTCTGAATTTTGGATTAATTTTTACATAGATGCTCTCTAAGCTACTCAGTGGTAAAAAATTGGAGATGATTAACAATGTACCTTTTTCTTTTTGTGTACTAATTAGATTTATCGTTTTATAAATTTTTTGAGATGTCAAGTTCAACCTTTGTGTCCGTATTTTTTAACTGACTTAAAATAATATTAATTTTTTTAAATACACTTAATTTATAATGAAAACAAAACTCTGAGATTATGCAGAAACAAACAGAAGCATCTACATTCATTCAGAGAAAATATTTTTATTTGCGCTATCATAGGTTATAATAGGTGTTTTTCGGGTGGTGTACGTAATTATGTTTAAATTGTCAAATCTACAAGCTTCTCCGTGGCTTCTTGCTAATGACCTGGACTCTCATCCTGGCAATCCGTGTTCAAATTCTCATGTTAATGAAAATTATTTTTGTAATTTTATTTTTTCATTATTTTTTTGTTTTATTTTCCCGCTGTATCTTTCAAAGTGGATTAACCAGATTATTTATTACCTTTATATTGAATTTAAAAAAAAAAAAGAATAAAAAAAAGCTTAAATTGGCAGAAGCCTTATCTTTTTATTCTCTCGAGTTCTTTTCATCAGTCGAATGTTTATAGACGCAACCAGAAACATCCAAAAGAATATCCCCTTTGTCTTATCACAAACGCTTGTGAATAAACGTTAAAATTATCGTTAGTGATAACACTAAATACAGATATCGATTCTTTTTCGTGTACCTATCGATAATTGGTGTTTTGACGCGAACTTAGCGCTTGCGGTGGTCGTTCCAAATAATTCGTGAAATTGAAATTGGTGGCCAGTGATGTAAAAAACTCAAAATTCGGTGGTGGGATTCAACCAGCAAAAAACAAAAAAACAAAACGAAACTAATATTAACGTTGGAACTTAATTTAAATTTGTTAGATAGGTGGTTGTTGTACAGAAATACCTATTTTTTGCTCCGCGGTATTTGGAGGCGTTTGAACATCCAAATCCCACCAACTTTGTCACTATTGTATGTAGGTGGCTGTCGCAAATATATGCAGTATACAAATGCTGTAGCCTATGCAAGTACATTAATTCATAATTTTTGACTAGCTGCATGACTCGTAAATTTTCGATTCGTCGTCATTATTTTCCAATATTTAGTTTGAAGTACCGTCTACAGCGGAAAATTTTCTAAACTCACAGTTCCAACTTTTTTGTCTGTTACCTGTGACTATTATTTAAACAGAAAAAATAAATACGACCAATTTGCGCATAGTTACTTTGACAAATGAAATAAAAAAAAAACAAAAACTAATTGAGATTCGTTCGAAGATGTCATAGCTTTCTGATTTTCTTAACGACGTGATTTTTAAAAGCTGAAATTTCTATAGTAGCCAAGACTGTTAATTTATGCCACGATAATTAAGAAAGTGTAAAAATATTAACTGTATATTTATACGAACAGTACGTCTGCTTGGAAAAGAGCCGACTTTAAGCGCCAAAAATAAAGGTTCATTTTCTTTTCTTTTTTTTTCTTTTTTTTTTTTTACATCGCTATTACTGTAAACGACAAGTTAAGGTAAAAAGTAGTTAGCGCGTATTTTCGTATAAACCCAATTAGTGAAAAAAAAAGATAAGCATGTTTTTGAAGGTGTTCAATAACTGTTTTTTCTCTTTCTCGCATTTTACGAACGAGACACGTTTGAAAATAAATTTTTCCAAATCATTGCAAGAACGGATGCAGAGCAAGGAGATTGTGAGAATTTAAACGTCTCAAAATATTTGAAATAAAATCAAAATTTAAAAATGTACTTACAGTGTACCACTTCGGACCGTCTGCAAACCATCAGTGTAGCAAAGGTCGATTTTTTTGGGGTGGGTTATTGGGGCTAAAAAAATTTTGGAGGCCGAGATCGAGTAAGATGAAGCCTTTTTTTGCTTATGCTATAGTAGTTCATCATCCATATATTTAGTTAAAATTTGTCTTAGCTCTCAGTGTTTTGAGTCTTAATTTCTCAGAACTGAACTGACACTGAACTAAAACCCTTTAACAGAATTAAGAACTAACTTTTAACAAAACCGGTCCAGAAGTAAAACTTTCTATGAAAACGTTCGAACCTAATTCTAGCTTTCAGTTTTTTGAATTTTCATTTGTTAACAATGACACTAAAACACGGAAGTAGAACTGCAAACTAACTTTCCAACAAAACAGTTTAAGAACTAAAATATTCAGTGAAAACTTTCGAACTTAATTACAGCAACCAGAATAGAAAATTTGGAGCAAAACTTGGCATAAACAACCCAATGCGGATCCAGAATTCAGTCAATTTGAAGGAGCAGAATGCTAAGAAAAAAAAAAGCAACTTCAATTTTCAATATAGAAAAGGGTATAAAAATAAATAATATCGAATAATTTTATTTAATTCTACAAGAAAATTCAGAAATTTTATTTATGTTTCTTTTTTTCTTAAATCAGCTGTTCGTTTTGGTAAAATTGGGCGCTTAAACTTCGAAGTTTTCAGTTTTCACTTCTCAGAGCTGATGCTAAAACAATTAAATAGTAATGAGAACTAACTTTCAAACACAATAGATGCATAACTAAAACTTTTGATGAAAACTTTCGAACCTAACTAAAGCTTTCAATTGTATAGGTTTTCACACAAAAATCATTAAGTAGAATAGAGAACTAACTTTAAAAAGAACAAGTATAAAATTGAAACTCTGAACCTAATAACAGCTTCTACATGCGGCCAAAATTTTGAAAAAATCCATCCAGTGGGAGAACCATGATGCTGCGACAAAACAAAGTAACTTCAATTTATACAATATAAATAGATTCGTAATAAAATTCCATATTTATTTAATCTTCTTATCATATTTTTGGCGAAAAAATATTATCAAATCACAGTTTTTAAAGTTGTTTCACGCACGAACAGAAAAAAAAAATAGTAGGACGGCCATGAAATATTCACCCAAGCACTTGAAAAGCACTTAAACTTTGGGAAGTCACATTCAAACGAAAAATGTTAGTTTCATAATTGTTCATAATTACCTATAATTACTGTACAAAAGAGAAGACCGCTGTTTGCTATTCATTTTAAAATGTGGAAGCCTTGCAAACACCATACTTGCATTACGCAACAAATAAATCGATGCCAGTTTATTGAGTTATGCGAAATGGCTGATTTGAGAATAAAACATGCCTAATTATAAAAAAATCATATGAAAATATTAATGAAAAACACTTTCTACATTTTCTATGTTGATTTACCTTTTTTTGATGAGAATGGTAGGTAATGCGAATCATATTATGTGAGAAACATAAGTTATAATGAATGATATGACATTTTTCAATTGAGTTAATTGATCGAAGATAATTTCGATATTTAAAAACTGATGGAAATGCAAGAAAAATTTACACTTTTCACCTTATGATTAATATAACTTATATATATAGTTACCGACAGTACATATTCATTTTTATGAACGTTTTCACAAAAATAATGTTAAATACCTACCTAGGTACTTACCAACTGGCGATAATAATTAAAACAAATCGTTTTTAAGATAACACTGAATATTTTATCAATCGTGGTAGGTAATCAATTAATTTCGATATTTATGCCAGCCTATGGTAGGTACCTATAAAGAATGATGGTAATTAATATAGTTAATCCAAATTATGAAATTATATAACACCTCATAATATTATCTTAGTGAAAATAATGTAATGCATTACACAAACTAATAGACGATACGTGATCTCTATTAATAAACTATAAAATTCAAGTTAGCCTATATGCAGAATGAAAATATAACGTTTAATCAAAGTATCTCTTTAACGAAAGTGTAAGAAATATTAATTTCCTTTGTGGTTTCATTAATTAATTGTATTAGACGATATTCATCGTATTTCGAAATTACGTGTTGAAAAACGGATAGAAATAGTTGTTGAATATTTTGTTGAGAATGCGATTATAAATAGAAATGGCGAACTTTATAGAAATTTTTTTTAAAACTATCGAAATGCGTGGATGGTTAATTAGCAGTACGAATTATATGAAAATAAAATATTTCGAGTTTCAAGCGAAAATTTCACTAAATAATGAGAAATTGGAGAAAAAGTAAAGTTTGCGTTAATGATTTGTGAATTTCACCCCACCACCGCACGTAGTCATAATGAAGTATTATTAGCACTATAATTTATTATGGGAGACAGTTAAAACGAATATTAACGTTACTTCGAAACGAATTTTTTCAGTCATAAATTTGCACGAAGTTTTTTTTTTCCTCAGTATATCAAACCCGATGATTTCGTTGAAATGAGGGATTTTACTTTTGACGTCACAGTATGGTGGCGCCTCAGAAAAAGAGTTCATTTATGTGGACAAACAATACAACCAACCAATGAAAAGGCCACAAAACCGTAAAAGTGAGAAAATTTTTTCTTATATTTTTATTATATCGGTTTCTGAAGGCTCAAAATTATTGTACTTGGTCTCATTTTATTCCTTGGAATCTCCTATTTAATTTGGTACGTCCAATGAAAAGTCAAATGTTCTTTAAAGAGAATTACAAAGTAGTATTTTGAAGACTGCTGTATACCTATCACGCCTTTATTTCGATTGTTTGTCTACATAACTGACGTCAGAATCACCTATACAGTTTGTTGGGGTGAGAGGAAAAAGTATCGATGCACATTGTTTTACAGTGATAAGCTTCATTTTGTAGAGTAAACAAACATCGTGTTTCGAGCAGGCAAGTGTGAACATGTTCAATGACGTTACACACTTCTTAGCGTGAGTAGAGTATAGTGATAACCAATTTGATTTCTCACTCTAATCTAGATGATAAAAAGCAACACGTGTACGAAATGCTGCATTCTTGAGACATCTACGGCGTGATGAAAATAGCCAATTTCAGAACTGTTACTTTTTACATTCCTTAATTTTTATTTTGCAATACCTGTTCATAAACTTCATTTTTATGTGTACCTTGACGATGTATGAAGTAAGCAATTTTAGAACAATATAGGACCAATGTATAAAGTATTTACTTTGTACATCGGTCTTTACTTTATACATTGTCTTGGGCGCATGTATCATTTTATACACTAATCTTGCTTACTGCCCATAGCCTGCATCATCTTCTTTGGTTATATATACATATATATTTTTTTTTTTCATAAAAACTTCCTCTACTGAGGAAATTTGAACCTCTGATCTTGCTGTTGGAGTGCTGACACCTTAACCACTATGCCACAAGGTCAGACTGAAAGTTGAGGGATAGTTCGCACTTACATGTTTCCCAGTAGCAAAAATATTTATTTATCTAATTTTTCGTTTGTTTTTGTTTTTTTATGAGGAGGAGGTGTTGCAAAAATTAGTGTGTGACACACGTGTATATATAATAGGCGATTGATACTGATATGATTTGCATCACTTGCCTTCAGCTCATGCTGCAAAAATCACACTCGGATCAAAATCACCTTCTTTATACACTTGTATTACATATAACTATTTCTCATACTTTAATTCTTTCTCTCACACCATTACTTTTTTTCTCGCACCAGATTGGTTTCTCAGTTTTCTCCACACCTCTAAATGTCTTATTTTGTTAATTTAGTTTTAAATACGTATGAGGCAAAAAATAAATAAAAAATAGTACCTGTGGCAGCGGGTGATTGTTGACAAACGAGTGTACTACACACTCGTCAATCACCTAGTGGTCCAATGGAGTAATATCCACAAACTACCTTTTTGCGCTCACGGCTACGTATTTCATCTACGTAGCTAAACTTTAATACTGAGCTAGGCTCACACACACTTCATCCGAAGAACACGCTCCGCCTATCCCTGGTATTTGTGCGGTGTCATGTATTCAATTACATATACACCCACAGAACCTATTATAATCTTTCCATACACGATCAAATTGGTTTTGAGAAAATTAAAATTCTACAATAAAAAAAAAATTCCATTTTCTCACTATCGCCCAACCCTACTCAGAATAGAGCTTTTGAAAAGAAACTTCATACCAACCATCGAAGGATAAGCCCCTGTGTGAAGCCAAAATTTTATGAAAATCTGTCAAATAGGAGAGGCGTGATGCTGTGACAAACAAAAAAAAAACAACTTCAATTTATGACTGGGAAGAACGCTGGAAGATAATAATTTAATGAAAAGAGAAGCCAGCAGTATCGTTTTTATCCTACTGCCAACAGTTGCGATGTCATAGTTACATCTTCGAATTTCTAAATGGAGAACTAGCGATTCTACCGAAGGGACCACAATCTATTTTTTTCCATTCTTATCGATCGCATTTAAATAAATCTAATTTATCGGTCGATTAATAAGAAATCGACCTTAATTACGCGCTATAAATGAGAAAGGACTTGACGAAGAGAGAGAGAGAGAGAGAGAGAGAGAGAGAGAGAGAGAGAGATAGGGGGGGCTATACTAAAATAATGAAATACGCTTCGTTGCCGTTCGATTATTACGGTTTATTTCGTCAATAGGGGTGGGCTCGTTCATTACACAATGCAGTGAGTGGTGAGGTCTTGGTGGAGTGGGGGTGGTTGAGGGCGAGGGTTGGATAGGGAGCGGGTACCTAGGCATTTATAATAATGAGTCACGGTTAAATCTTGCCGAAAAGAGATCATTTTGCAAACAGAATTTTGCTATACATAATTATAACACATTATCGTTCCTCCACCCTTGTCGTTTTCTTCAGCTACACATAATACCGCTCCAGCGCGCGCGTTTTGTCGCAAATAACCTACGAAATTATTGAAGAAACCGATGTTAGTGTCCCCATAGGAATTGTTTTTGGGGTTTCGTATTCTAACACTCGCATGTCACATTAGAAATGGTATTTTATAAAAACACCCCAAACGTAATTATAAGCGTGTAACGGTGTAAAAGATTCGCCCTTAGCGGCGACGATGATATAAAAAAAAAAAAAAAAACCGGTCTCGTGAGAGTTGAAAGTCATATTGTTAATATATTTTTGGTAGGTGGGAGGGGTGCGAGGGTGGGTATAATTTTTTCAAATGAACATCATTTAATTATTCAAACCAGTTCATTTTTTGAAATTGATCTTTTTTTTTTTTTTTTTTTTTGTATCACCCAAGAGATAATTTTTTTATCAAAAACGAAATTTAAGATCTGAAATTTCCGCAGCTCTGCGGGAGGTAGGGTATTCTTGTGGTTTTACAATGCGTTAAAAGTAATGAGGTCAGATTTGTGAAGCCATCGGTGTAGGGAAAAAGAAAAAGTGTAGTCCATGTTCACGTGTATGACTACTTTATACTTTGCAGTCTTCGTCATGAAGTCTGCTACTTTTTTTTTCTCTCTCTCACTCTCTCTCTCTGTATTTTCACCTCATTGGCGAATCTAACGATAGTATAAAATTCAGAAAAATTGTCACAAGCCTGTTATCAGAAGCAAAAAAGGCTCGTAAAAAATTATCAAGTCCTACATGCTGTATTCTGTAATTAGAACGGGCCTTTTCATGCGTTTTGTACTTAGGCTCTTTTCTATGTTTTCCACTGCTTAACTTCCAAAAACATAAAGTTGAGTCAAATGTCGATTTGTTTGAATCAAAATTGTTGAATATTATTATTTCAGATTAGAGTTGAATTTTGAAAAAAATTACATCACTTTTCGGCCCACGTGGAGAAATAAAAATTCAAAAGATTAACCTCTCTTTTGATAGGAAAAACGACAAAACAGAAAGTAATTTTTTCTTTCTCAAGAGCCACTTAATATAGATTTTTAAGAGACCTTAAAAAAAGGAGATTATCAATTATACGTTGTTTAATTTTGCTTTATGACTATTGGAAAAATTATTTTTTGACTGTATATACTTTTCACTCTTTTCTCTACTGTTATTTTTGACTCAATTGTTGAATTAATTCTTTTAAAGTTAGATTCTTTATAAATTCGTAATTTTGACTTAATTTTGGTAAGAGAAGTTTTTTCTTTTATTGTCTTCTTCTCCAAAAGTCGATGTACTGTCACCTTTGCATTCTTTATAATGAATCTTCTTCCAATTTTACCGGATGATGAGGTGATTTTGGGTAATTAGAGTAGATGTTATAATTTTTTATGGATAGTTTTGGTAAAATGCATGAGAAAATAATATCGATGACTTTATGAGTCATATATTTGCCAGCTTCAAAAGAAGTACTGTTTCTGTTTCAGCTGCTTTTATTTCTAAATTTTATTACATATACTATCACTTTTCTTCTATCAAATAATTACCTATAAATGTTTTTTTTTTCTAATATTCGATGGGGTACTTGAAGGTCTAAATTCATTTTACTTGTGACAAATTTTTCTCTATCTTTATCTTATAAATTTCATCTGAAAATTTTTCTATTTTCCTCTCTTCTTAGCGGAATATCTGGCAATATCTTTTCCTTCAATTCTCCTAATTAAAGAATTTTGGTTTTCATGTCTATTCTCCTTGCTCCCTCCTACTAATTTATGAAAAAATTTAGTAGTAATGGAAAATGTACCTAGGAAAATATAGATGATCTGATATTTCAGGCAAATTCATTTATTTTTTGTCTTCTTTGAAAAGTCAAGATAGTTTTCCTAATATGCTTAAGTTAGAAGTTTGTTTGGTTACTAAATTAAGTTTTGAAAGTATTCACATCAGACACCGTGGGGCTGCTGTTAAAATTTGTCTGTTGAAGTGATACAAGTCTGAAACAAGTAGAAGTCTTTTGTGTTCGCTTGATATTTATATCGTTACCAACAGAAATTTGTTCAGTTGTCAGCTGAAAAATAATTTTATAAATTTTTTCTCCCATTATAAATAGGAGAAATAATTATTTTTTTGGTGAAAAATTTGGATAGGCGAGTTTGATACTTTATATCAAAAGTTTAAGTGTTTCGCAAATCTCATTGTAAAATTTTTGAACTTCAATTGCGGCAATCTGGAAAAATTTTCAAGTTCTTGTACTTAGTCCATTCCAGTTATTGAGTTGGTAAAAAATATCGATGTTATTGGTTAACCAGTTGGTCATCCGTTGAGAGAAATTAAGTCCTTTGGAAAGCTACAATCCCTTGAAAATGTGTAATCTACATCCACGAATCCAGATATTTATGTCGTCGAATCTTGCAGGAAATAATATTAATCAATTCATAGTAAATAATTATACAGTATAAGCTGGAAATAAGAGTAATAATTGTAATATTTTTTTGTTAATTAAAATTTGGTTTTAATGCTTTGTGTTCGTTATCCCGGATATTTATTAACAAACACACAAAATAAATACGTGCTTTAACAGAATAATATTTAATTTGATATTAAACGTCACAATATATTTCAGTAATCACTTCGTCATAATAAAATACTTATACTTAATAACTTCACTTGCTTCGCGGATACACGTACGTAATAATTCTATATTAATATTAAACCTAATGTTGTCTCACCACATCATAGGTGGACGACTAACTTGTGGTGTGTAGGAACACTGGCAGACAAAGAGTTCAGAGATAGTTAGACTACCCTGAAGCTCTTTTGAAAGGCAAGTGAAGTATTGGTATAAATCGATTTACCAAGTGACTTCTTTTTGAGCCTATAATTGTTTACATTTCACAAAAGGTACCTCTAGTACATTCCAAAATAGTGCTGACAGTTATGCTGATTAGTTGAACATCTGCATAACTGTTAGCCTTATTAATTGGGTTACTAACGAAGGTAACGGTGAATATTTAGAAGAAATATTCGCCGTTCATTGTTGCGGATTATTTAGGTCAGCGAATGTGTTCGTCTGCCTAAATACGACGGAACATGCTTGAGTATGAATTATTTACTATGATTTATTGATATTTTAAAATGGTTTGAAGTGTTAAAGAGAATGAGTGTGTATGGAAGGGAGATATTAGAGAATGTGGCAGTATAAATATGATAATTAGTTATAATTATTGGGAATCGTGGAAAAACCCGTGGGGGGAATGCAGAGTCCCAGATTCTGACTTATCCTGATACTCAAAAAATAAATAAATTTTGCGTTTTACTAAATTTTGTTCGGATTTTTGGCCTTTTACAAAATATAGTGATTCCAATCTGAGTGAATTGCGCTTATAAATGAAGCCACCCCGGTTTGGATACCACAAATTCTGAAAAATGGAAACTAACAAAAAATGGAAGTTGTAGTAAATTATGTTTGAAAGTTTCCAGTAAAAATTTTAGTTCTGGGTCGGTTATCTTGCTATTAACTATGACACACCCACCTGAATGGCTGGTACTTGAGCTATAGTACGGTTAAAATTAATTTCATAAAAAAAAAAAAAATTATCTTAGGACGTGTCATCATGAAAATTCGACTGAATTCTGTACTAACTGAAATTAAAGATGAGATAGAAAATACAATTTCTTTTATAATTTTGTTAAATTTTCACGTTGAAATGAAAATTTATTCATTTAGGCAACATTATTCGCATTTTTAGCGGTCAATTTTTGATTAAAAATAAATTTTGTAAATACCGCTAATTTGTGCGATTTGTTTTTGAAACAAAACACCCAACATACGGGTACGTTGTTTATGTCATACACGTATTTTTCAATTTAACGAGTCGAAAGTGAAATGCGAAGTATAAGACGATTTAATCAACCTTATTATTTGTCTCCTAGTAAAACACTGGTTTACAAAGGGCTAAAAATAAATTCTTGAAAACGTATTCAATTCAGAGTTTTCCAACTATGAAACATTAACGACTTAAAAAGCAAAAATTTTCACAGAGAAAATCTCTAGATTTACCAACCGCTTTAATGCACCTAGGGAATTCTGCGGAGCGAAGGTGGAAAAGAGTGAGATGGTTAAGGAAAAAAAAAAAAAAAAAAACACCGGCAATAAGCCGACCAGAGAGTTAGAAATTTGGCGGTAACTTGGCCCCATTTGTTAACTCTTCGACCAAGTATCATGTGTTGACATAAAAAGCGAATTTCCCCTATTTTTTTTTCTCCATTTTCAAACATCGATAACAATGACAGCGGCTGAAAACGAATTAAAAAACTATCGATTTGGTGTTATACTTGGCGGGGTTGCTTTATTGTTTTTGCAACACTTTTCCTTCCTTTTTCTCGCTTGCGGATTGAAAAGAGATTTTTATTTTAAGAAGAATATTTGGATTTTTTTTTTTTTAAGGGTGTTGAGGGCGTGTAATTAAGATGAACTAGAGGGGTAAATTTTTGCAGAAATTTTTATCAAATATATCAGCTGACTGGTCGTGACTAGAGGAAATTTCTTACTGCGCATATCCTATTAGTTCATTTATACTGAGCAGTGTAACGGCATAAAAGAGGTGTGATTATTAGATATTTGACCACTTTATGTGTTGCACCATACACGAGATATAAATATCAAAGTGAATATCAATATCTTTGTAATATTAAAATAATTAAATAATTTACTATTCATAACTCTTATGGTGGACCTTAACTTTCTGGATTCAGTCTTTAAATAAAAAAATAAAACATAATTAATAAAATCACTATATAATGAAAGAATATTTTGTACATAAAACGGTACAAGTAAAATTTAGAAAACAGTAACATACTGTCTCAATGGTAAACTGAAAGAGCTCTACTAAAGAATAATATTCTACAAAAGACTAAAACAAAGTACAGTTTCTTTGTTGAAAACGTGAGTTTGTATACCATTTCAGGGATATGTATTTTTCAATGTGTTTTAGTGTGAGTGTGAAAGAGAGATTAATTAATTAAAAGGTACGTGTCGTTCAAATATTTTCAAGGGACTAGTGAAATTAGATCACCAAATATACCATTAGGTGTAGGCAAGTAAATACCATATTATTAAACAATAGAAAGAAGAAGAAGATAAATTTGTGAAGAAAGAAGAAGTGTCAATGGAATTTAGGGATATTATTGTTACGAAAATTCAATAATATCGTCTGTGTAGAATATAGTCATCTATAATATTTATGGGCAACTATATACGTTACAAGCAACTTCTTTCTTTCTTCTACAGTTACATAAATTCAGAATTTTTCCAGTAGATAACTTAGTTACGCGTTCTAAAATTAAATTTAATCAAATGGGAAGCTAACATAAATCAGAAAATTTTTTGAAAATCTGCTTTGCTAGCGAGAGCACATTGCGTTGAACTGTTGAGATTCTAAGCAAACTTGCAGCCTTAGGATTTTGTTTTCATCGACTCCTCTACTACGGACACTACTCTATATTGGGATATTTTCTTTGGTCTTGTGAGTGTCCGTCAGGAAAAGATTTCACTGCATACCTACCTACAATTTCAAAGTATGTATCTTGAGAAAATGTTCAGTAAATACCCATCACTTAACTATACATAGGTTTACTTGGTGATGTATCGACAAATATTCCCTCGAGGTCCATACCGTTTTTCTGTCCTCTTTTCTTTTATTTTTTCTTGACTATAACTTGAGCCCCTTTTGGGTCAAACCCGCCAATGGAGGGTCTGAAAACTATTCATTACGCCACTGGGATTACTAGAAATGTGTAGGTAGGCTATCAAGAAAAAATGTATATTTTTCAAAAATCTTCATTTATTCTCGTTTTCTTCTCATTCGAGAGAGGAAAGAACCTATAATCGTACCGCAATAAATAAAAAAAAAGTTTCCCCAAGCATAATGAAATATTGCTCAAAGGCTATACGAACAAGTCAACCTTTCACGTTTACACTATGTAGGTACTTCATCAGGAAAATTTAACAGCCGTCCCATAGTACATAAGTTTAAGGATTTTGTCAGGGAAACTTGCCTGAAAACAGTGGTTGCCAAATTTCCTTTGTAACTGAACTACTCTTGATATTAAACGTAGGTTGTGAGCTACTGCAAGCCAAAACTTTGTTCTAAATAAAGAAACATTTTTAGAATAAGATTAGCGATAGACTGAAACTTAAATCTATCACCATACCACAAAGGTTAAAAATTGATTACCTGGAGGTTAAATATTGAATGCGATAAAAATCAGGGTGCCACAAACAGCCTTCCCACAAGCTACCACTAGTGTCCATGCCAGCTACCAGTGGCCTGCCTTTAAGCAAAGATTTTTTGCAAAAGCTTGAGAAGTGCAACTCAGTGAAGTCTTGTATAGGCGACTTACATTCCAAAACCTATAAATACTTCATATAAGATCACAGGAATTTTGATTTGACAAGTTACCTAGACGCTTCTCTCCTTTCCTGCCTATTAAGTGTATCAATGCATATGTTACGGGTAATGATGTGAATTGGTCATTTATGTGAATGTCCAACTTGGCCCAGTCATTCTCATTAAGGGTAACTTGTTGGGCACTTGGCATGTAACATTATCGGTGCTGGCCAAAAGCGTAAATTATATTGAAAAAACCGAAAAAACACTACCAAAAGTGCCAAAAAAAAAAATGCAAATAAAATTAAGTTTGCTGTGATTAAAAGCGCGAATAAAATTACAGAGGTGGATACCAAAAGCGCAAATATATTTTCATACATTTATCAGTCGTTGATCAAAAAATCTCAAACTTACGTAAAAATGAATAATACAGAACCGTCTAGAAAATGTCGTCATCAAGTAGAGAAGGACTGTACCATTAGGTCATAGTGGGAAAAATATGATGCAGGTGAACTGAATATTGCAGATTATGTGACCAAAGCGGGCATCTGGAAACAAGTGCTTCCTATGTAATTTGTTCACAAAATTAATTTTTTGTCATGTACTTACATTCATTACAATTTCGTGACGTCGTCTGTTTAACACTATTATTTTATAACAAGTAAAAATCTTTGCCCTTTTGGTTGATTTTATTGGCGCTTTTGGTTGATTTTATTTGAGCTTTGGGTTTATTTCATTTTCATATAATTTGCGCTTTTGGTCTGCCATTTTTGATGTATTTGCGCTTTTGGATGAGACCCAACATTATGGCATTTATTTGATGCCTCAGCATGTAAGCTGTAGGGCGAGAGTTTTTTTTTTTTTTTTTTGTAAATAAAAAAATAATTTTTTTATGCCTCTATTATTCGAAAATAGTAATTCACCTTATTTAATCTTTTCCTAAACAAATCACCATTTATAAATTTATTTCGTATCATATTTTCTTTTTTTTTTCTTTTTTTTTCTTTTTTTGTTCAGTCGGTCAACAATACTTAATAACAAACAGTTAAGTATAGTAATAACGAACGACAATGACGTAGTCTATTCATCTTTTACTCAAGAAAAATTATATCAAATTATTTTTTTGTTTCTCTTCACAGTACATATTTTTGAATTTTTTTGAAGACTGTGGCAGAGAAGGTTTTCTAAGGATTTGGGGTCTTAAACCAACGGTAAATTAAGAAAGGTAATTTACTGTTGCAGTTGGGCGATAATGAAGTGTTTTGGTCTGAAGAATGCGCACACGTACTAAGCTATTTGGTTGGATGTAAGGGGTAAAATTAAGGTTTGTTTTATTTGCCACAAAAAGCAACCCCGGGGTGACACCATCGACACCAGGTTACAAACTGCGCGTTTTATTTGCCACGGTGTCATCTTGGTGTTTGTTGTGTGGTTGTTTTTTTTCTCACAAAAGTGTCGAAAGTGTTACCCTGGGGTGACACTATCCTGCACCTACTTAAGAGGAGGTGTGAGGTAATGTTTTCGTGTTGACATCGAATTCAATTTCGAGACATCAAAACAAACACAGTTGGTGTTTAGTGTCGACCGAAGGTTAACCTTTTTGTGGTAAATAAAACAAACCTATTGAAGTAACTATAAGAATATGCCCTATAAGCTCATACGTATGCATGCGGCAAGTCACCTCATCATGAGTCTTATTCACATTATTTCCAACAATAAAATTACAGTGTTTATGTATAGTTTGTTCAATTTGAACAGACTGTAAAAGGGGAATACACAGCGAATGTGTGTGATCCTATCCTGAACAAATCAGCTTTCAATAATATTTCTTTTAATTCCCAAGAATTTACAAACTTTCTTCTTATCAAAGAAATAATCGACTTGCACAGAAATTTTGTGATATTGTTTTAAAAATCCATAGACACGAATAGGGTTTCATATTTTTGAGGAGCCAAAAAAATTGGATGGCTTTTTTTTTTTTCGCTCTTCACTTTTCAAATATCGTTGGAACTGTTGGATATTTATTACAAAATTTCCAAAATTTTGAAAGTGCCGAACAAAAAAAAACATAAAAATAGAAATAAATTCAAAAAAATTTTTCAAGGTGGGGGCGAAATTCATTTTGGAGAATCCAGGCACCCTCGCTATTTACGACTGTGGAATTACCATTATAAAAATATTATATACGTTTTTTTAAATTCGTGAATAGTTTTACTGGTAAAGTATTGAAAAAGAACGTCATCGATGTTGTAACTGAATAAACAATTTGTTAATAAAATTTAAAAAAAACTTAAAATTATTCTATTAATTTATTTTCTTCATAAGTATTACGCAGAATATTAATTTTGTGTCCAATTTTGTGCAAATTGATCCATGGAGAGGATAGTAATGCAGACAGACGTGTTCTCTAGAAAAAATACTGAATAACTTAAAAACCAAATATGTTTCGCGTAGATCTCAAAATTGGTAGAGTTCATTTCCATCATATTATTAATATTTGTACTAATTTCCATAGCTACTGAATGAAAATTGTATACTATATTAATTTAGATATTTTGTAAACAAGATTTCTGATAGAGTTTACACCATAGTAGCGTTTAACATGAAGTATTTTAACTCATTTTAAAAGTGTTTTACTACAGTGGAGATGTTTGATTTTTATGAAACTTTTATCAGTTTATTTCCCCATAATTAAATGACCAAAGGCGGTTTTAAGGCCCGCAAACTCAAACGACTACCTGAGGCCTTGCATTTGGAACAAGTGTGATAGAAAAAAAGCCACTCAAAAAATAAGACCAAATGATGAGAGAGGTAAAAAATATACTGGCCTGACATTTTATGTTGTTTAAGGCTTACCAACACCTCACACGAACACTGTATATGACTATTTTTGAATGTTCTTCGGAGGTTGTCGCAATCTCATCTGCATAGAAGTTACAGAGAAAAATCATGAGAAAAACTTTTTTGTTGAAAGAAACGTATTAAGTTAATTGTCAAATAATATAGGTATAGGTATTGTGACATCCGAAAACAACGTACATCCCGAGTATAGGGGTTTGATATCACGATACAAAGTATATCAACAAGTCTTGAGAAATTGTAGAGTTTAAACCACAAGTCAGCTCAAACAGTTAGGCCACCAGCCTACTGGCAAAAGCTCCCAAGGTCTAAGTAGTACGTTGGGCAATTTCGAGTAGGGGAGTTAAATAAGTTGGCCGACCCATTAGTACAATTCATGTTTTATTACAGTAAAAGTTACTTACAGTCGAATACAAAGAATATCTAGTCGTGCTGTTGTTAAAAATCATATTGCCACATGTTTTCTCAATATCTGGTGAACCAACAGATGCCAACCAAGTATGTTCTTTGTTGGAATAAAAAACAGTTTGGAGACAAACAGGTAACAGTTCTGCTAACGCCATTCACATTTTGAGTAATTTTAGTAAAAACAATTTAAATTGGTGACTTGAAGGTCGAAGGCAAAAGCTGTGGTATGTCGTGAATATTGTTAAGTATTCACAACGAACTAAAACATCAATGTATAAAACGAGACTGACTGTTCACAGTTGAACCAAAATTGTGAACAGTCGAAAGAGATAAGGCGTTGGACAAGATACACGTCACCACAAAAGTATATAAAAGTAATTGATTAGCGCGTCGTTACACAATGGGAAGTTACTTTCATTTCAAATTTGACGTATTTGTCTGTGAACTTACCATTAGTACAATCTTATAGTTTGTGAGCTGTTCCCTACTGTTAAGTATATATGTATTCGAGATTTGGCGGTGATGTGAGGGGAAGGCGGTGGGTTTTCAGATGTCACAGTATATAATTGAAAAATAAAAATTTTTACCAAAACGTATGGAGAATGCTGTATTTTTGAAGCATGTATAGCATGATGAAAGCAGCTAATTTCAGAATACTTACTTTTTTCACTACTTAATTTCTTTTTCCCACACCTTAATTTTTTCTTCTCACTACTTAATTTTTTTTCAAATACCTTTTCATTTTTTCTCATGCCTTAATTGGTTTTCCAATTTCCCCCACCCTTTAAATGTCTCTTTTTTTTTATTTAAATTATTTCCAATTTTTCTTTGCAGTATTCCTTACTCTCGTTACAAAAAATATTGCACACAAGTCAGAGTGGGCAATTTATCAACTTCTTCAATTATTGCACTCACCTATGGCTCGTACTTTCAAAAATTGCACTTGTTGAGAAATAACTCATTTTCCACCGCTGCATAATAGACTATTTAATTTCCTCATAACATTCCTTACGAATTACACTTCTGAATCCTGGTTCTCAATCTTGATTACATCCAAAGAAAACAAATTTTGAAAAATAGGCTATGAAAATAAGATTTTTCAGTATAACTCCTTAATAATAAGAGATAGGCGGAACTAAAAATCTAATGAATCACTTTTTCGCAGTTTTGGGTTAAGCATTATGATTATGGTATGATAGAAGAAAACCCATTCTAAATTTAACCTCATAAATGATCAAATCTCAGTTCATCATACGTAATGATCAAATTTGCTTTAGAAAAAACATGATATAATATGTCAACTGGCAGCCAAAAATAAATAAGTACCTACTTCTAAAACTTGATACGTCATTGATATCTCATTAAATTTCTATTTGTGAAAACACGATTATAAATCAAAATCGTGTAAAACATGATTTTATCATGCCAAAATATGATAAGTCAACTGCCAAAACCTGATATGTTATGGAATCTTCTCTGCTTCCTTTATTTTACAACCATCTTATTCCCTCTTTCAAGTTACACTCATTACATTAACTAAAACTAGACACCTACGAACACTGTTCCAGTTCCACTATTTCGTACTTAAGTAGGTCTGCTGAAATTTTGTTAATTTCCTGAATTTACCCTAGACTGCAAATGAAACTTTCGTTTCTGTCTGGTGAAAAGTAGGGACTAATCAGCTTTTCGAAAATAAGCACAATTATAAAAAACAAATTTTTGAAAGAACAGCTTTTATTTATTTATTTTTGGGTCTAGCTTCATACGAAATCAACATTATTTTGTTGCGGAAGGTTGGTTGCAGTATTGGTATATATTTTAAAATCGCAGTGGTGAATAAAATAAAAATTTTTAATAATGACATCAGAGGCAAACCCACGACACAATACGCCTACATTATTTGATTTCGTTGTGTGGGTTATATTCATATTCTTACTATAGGTTAGACCTATGTATGTCACGTGTACGGTAATTGTTACATAAGAAAACCGGTATTTTTCATCGAAAAAACCCAAAAATCACCGTACATTCTGGCATCTCTGAGTAAACCGTCCGAAAAAAATGTTCGAACAAATGCAAGAATTTGCTCCCTACAATGATTATGTTCGAGCATTTGCCAACATTATTGTCTGTAGGTATGTATACTTAATGCGCGATGCACAATCTGCGAAAAATATTTTCCTTTCTGCCATGCTTAAAATTAATGTTAGCCTATGAGACAACTTATAGAGTAAGGGAGACTAAAGTGGAAAAAATATTTTTAAAAAATACCATAAAAATTATAACGCAGCGAAAGTATTGAAAAATGATAAAAAAAAAAATGTAAGAAGGATATAAGAGAGAAAAGAATATTGTGTGGGTGTGCGTGCTTGTATACACGTGAAAAACCGAAAGAGAGGGGCAATGAGGGGTTGATTGCGCGGAACGAGATGAGAGAACAAAAAAAAAAAAAAAAAATCAAAACAAATGGAGGATAAGTATATAATAGCATCGTTTAAAAAGGAAGAATTAGTTAATATATACGGCAAACAATCCGCAGATGAGTTAGTCGCGATAAAAACAACAACATTGTTTTTTTTTTTTGTTTTTTTTTTCATTCTTTCTTCGCCCTTCTTTTTTATACCCACACACACACCCATTCGTACAACGAACGTCCAATGAACGAAAAGCTTTAGGCTTCGGGGATGGCTAATGGGAGGCGTCTTTTTCGTCCCTTCGGACCGATAAAAAGCTTTCGACACTGTATTCAGCCAGTAGCGATATAAGATGTGTTTCACGTACCTATAATAAGTGTTTTTATTGCAATAATGCTAAGTTCGATTTAATATATATATATATTTTTTTTTTATTCAAAATTAGGTATTGAAATTTTTTTTACTTTGTTTTTGTTTTTAATTTTTTTGTTTTTCGTTTTTTTTTTTGTTTTTTTTTGTAGTAAAAATTTTCGTTTGTGTTTCGCGAAAAATAAGTATACCTACCGCAGAAAAATTGTGTTCCTTTCATTTCGACGGCAAAGGCCAAGCATTGCCACAAAATTAACGTTTTTTTTTGGTTTTTTTTTGCTGTTCGTTTTTACCCGTTTTCATCTCTTTTTTATTTGGTTTTTGTGATGCGAAGTAAAATTTCGTATTAGTTACAGTAGAATATTGTGTCGTTAGAAAAAAAAAACAAAAAAACAACAACAACGACAATGACGCGTTGAAAATTATTTTAGTTTTTCTCGTAAATACGTTCGTCTAAATCTGCAATGATGACGATGACGATGATGCAACGTATCTTACAAAACGAAGAACGAACGAATTCGTCCACCGCCAGCAACGACACCGAATCGATCGCCGATCGTAAACCGTTCGACGCGCTATCGTATCAATTTGCGGCGGCCGCAGCGGCCGCTGCAGCGGCAGCCGCCGCCGCCGCAGCCGCCGCCGTCACCACCACCACCGTCACCGTCACCGGACCGTCGTCCGGCTGTAGTAGCCCGGCTGCCACCGATCCGGACGAATCGTCGAACCAATTTCTGCGCGCGTTCGCCACCAGCCGGCAACCGCGACTCGTCGGCGACCGTATTTTCCACGTCGAACAACGAATCAACGATTCGATGTGCAAATCGTATTTCGGCCGCGAAGAGCGCGCGATGGCCGCCCAAAGCGGCGTCGGCGACGTCGTCGGCCACGCTTTCCGCGAGTACGGCAGCAGACGTCGACCGGAGCCGACCGTCGACTGCGAATGCGTCGACGGCTGCGACAACGGCAGCCATCGGACGAGACGTTCGTCGGGCTGCGATTCGGACGACTCGACGGACGCGACGAACCGCGGTCGCGCGATGGTCCTGTCCGACGATCGCGTCAGCTCCGAAGAGGAATTCGGGAGCGCGCCGGCCGTCGCCAAGGACGACGTACGATCTCCGGTCGACCTGACCAGCCGGCGACTGATGCCGGAGACGAACAACGAGTCGACGACGACGACGACGACGACGACGACGACGATGACGACGGCCACCGAGGAGTCGACCTCGGATTCGTGTCGAAACGAAAACCACGCGTCCGTCGAGGCGACCAAAAGGCTGGCCTTTTCCGTCGAAAATATTTTGGATCCGAACAAATTCACCGGCAAGCAGCTGGAGGAGGCGAACGAGAAGCTGGCGCAGCAGCCCTTTAATTGGCGACCGCATTTGGATTTTATCGACTCCACCTCCGTGAACGTTAGCAGACCAGGTGGGTGAATACGAAATGCACGTACCTGCGGATATCCGCTCGTGCGGATGGTGCGTATTGTGGTTTACAACGAGTGCAGGCCGAGGTTCTTCGTGGCCAAAAAAGTGCCGCACTCGGATTCTAGGTTCTCGACATGGTCTGTTAGCAATGGGAACGTACATCAACCTTCGCGGTTTTGAACAGTGTACAGGTCTACCAGTGCCAAACCGTGGCTCGTCAGCCACCATTAGATGAGCTGGAGACTTGTAGAAGCTCCAGGGAAAGATATTATGGCGCACCTGCGGTTACGTGATTTTTGTTAATTTAAAATTTCACATCCAGGTAATCGGTTTTGTTAACCTTGGTGGTACGATGATAGGCCTAAGTCTTCGGCTGGTATTCGTAGTCGACGCAGCGTGTTTACCAGTGGCGTAGGATCGGAGGGGGTACGTGGTTATAATGTAACCCCAACGAAAAATGTGGGTACAAAGTGTCGTTTGTACCCCACCGTCCCAAAAAAAATATTGTTAATAAACGAAACGATTGTTTGCATATCAGGTAACATGTTTCAAAATTTTACATGTTGTGACCTGAACAATAAGAAAGATCATATTTTTAACAAACTTCCAAAAACAAGGAGGTTCTTCATCAAAATTCGATCTGTGGTTAGGCCATTTTTCAAATGTTTGTTGAGTATAAATTCTGACTCTTAACACCAGGGCGGTTAAGCTAGTCGAAATCCAAAAGTTGGAAGCTAAAAATGCTGTATTTTTGGTAGCATTTTCAGCTTTTATCTGTAAGTCTAAGTTTTATTTTTTTCACGGCTAAAGTTAGCTGAAAACCGTATATTTTCTTCCACTTCTGTATTTTTTTCGCTCTATCACACCTTAATTTTATTAGTTTTTATTTTTATTTTCAAATTACTCGTTTATTCATAAATTTTGAGGTTCAAAAAATATATTTCATATTACTCAGTTTTACAAATTTAAGAAAATATTCAAGCCAAAAGTTTCAAGCGGAAGCTGTATTTTCTAATGAGCAAGCCACAAGCCTACGCCTAGCTTAAGCCTTATTTATTCAGCTTGACAGTCTTCCTTCGAACCGATTTTCATGAACTTTTTTTCTAAATGATACCAATATGGTGACCTCATGGTGGTCCCGGGATAGATTTTCCTTGTGTTAGTGAAAGTTTGATAGGAATTTGGTGCTTATTCGTTCAGTAGTTTCTGAGAAAACTAAAAAAGAATTAAAACTGCTGGAGAGAATTTTCGGTTCATGGTTGTGAATAAACTATACAAAAGGTATAAAGCTGAAATTTTCGAGACACGCAGTCTTTATATATAGGATCAGGTCTGAAAGAAGTTTGATACCTATTATTGGTACAGTAATTTCCGAAAAAACTGGAGAACAAAAAAATTCTTAAAAAGTTGTTTTTCCAGAATTTTGACGAAACTACGTCAGCGATATAGTGTTGAAATTTTCACGATAGATTGTCATTAAGTGAGTGCAAGTTCGGTAAAAGTTGAAGTATCTTTTTCTTACTTACGGCGCAGGGATAATGGCGTCGCTTTTGTATTAAATTAATTTAGGTTTTTTTTTTTTAGTTTTTTTTTTCAATATTAATGTCATTGAAAATTGGCAAACTGGGTTTTCTAGCGAAGTATCACTACGCTAAAGTTTTTTAAAATAATTCTGTTGATTGAGAGGGAGGGTTATAATAATTACTTAGAGCCCTCACCCCCGTTTTGTCACTGCTGCTGAGATATTTCAAATTTCTTAGTTTTTTGATTTTTCAACTTGTAACCCCCCGAAACCCAAAACGTTCCTACTCTCTCGGTGTTCACTGACTAAATGGTCTGCTTTTAAACTGCACTGAAACCGCGAAAAAAAATGGTTTAGCTGAGAATGGTGAGAAACGAAACTTCCTCGTGACAAACTATTTTAGAGCTATGAAAAAAATTTAGTTTCACTGAGAAATGTAGCTGAGAACTGCAAGTTTTAAATTGGCACTTAGGTTAGAGAACACTAAAGTGTCAGCTATGAATACCGGCCTTAGCCTATCCATTCTTGTTAAAAAAAAATTTTCCTCCATTCAATACAAAGTTTTAGCTTACAGTAGCTAAAGACCTACTTTTAATATTAAAAGTATAGTTCAGTTATTGAGAGAGTTTGGTAAATACTAGTTTAGAACTATTAAGGTCGAGGAAACTGGGTGTACACGAGGTGGAAGAAATAGACTTTGGAAATGTAATTCCACACTGTTGTGAAAAAGTGTGAAAAGTTTTTAACTTTTTTCTATAAGAAATAAAACGAATAGATATAGAAGGCTATTAGTTGAAACTCATGAAAATTGTCTTTGTGGCAAATAAAATTCTGCACTCAAGTTCTAGATTCTCGACAAGGTCTGATAATGAAAATTCATATCAACCCTAATAAAGATTAGAACAGCCTCTCTATAAAAAACTATATTTCTCCTCTAACAACAGCTATTATGAAAAAGTGCTAAACATTTTTGCTTATTAGTATTTAAACTTCTGAATTTTATCGAACCTTCATTTGATATGGGTGTCCCATCAATCTAACCAAGTGGTATTTAGAAGAAAAAGAAATAAAATCATCATAGCCATGACTGGAGAGGGGAGTTTAGTGTAGTAGCGTACCAAGGAGGATGCTGCGGTACTTTGGAATGCCTTCTACCAAAATTTTTCCTAAAAATATATCAATTTTGATGACATTCTCGAAAACAAAAAAATAGTATCCTAATGAATTCGTAAAACAAAAATTTTCAGTTACCAACCAAACTTTTTTCTATGTACACCACAAGGGATCAAGTTAAGTCCCTCACATCCCTTTCCAGCAGAAAAAAAAAAAGGTGACTGTACTTAATATTTGGCTTTTTCTTTCCTTTTCTCCCCCTTAAAAGTCTTTTTATCCTCTCCTCTATCAAAAAATTTGAACTATGATAGACTATTGCAGTAAATTCTATTACTATTATAAATAAAACTCAGACATGAAATAAAATGTATGGGGAGCAAATAAGATTACGGCAGGTACTTATTTAAGAATTTTTTCGGATGGTTAGAGTGAAAAGTGATTTACTTTTGTTTTGGAAAGTTTCAAATACAAAATTTTACAGGACCTTTTATGATGAAATTCCCCCAATATATGTAAAACTTAGTATCCTTATCATAGCCAAATAGGGGATGAATTTTTAAAAATTTAGAAAATGATTTTTAAAGAAAAAGAATGGATAAAAATCTATTTTAGAGAAATAATCTCTTAAAAACATGCTTCAATCCACTTTCAACCATCTAAGGGATGAATTTAGAAAAATCCAGAAATTTATTTTTAAAGAATGGATTAAGTAATATATTAGAACAAAAGTTTCTTCGATATCTCATCTTGTTAAAGAAATATTTGAAAAAATGGAAAAACTCATTTCACCCCTTGAGGTTGGAATTTTGAAAATTCCTCCCTTAGAGAACGCCTACCTGATGATTGAAGTGGATTGGTAGGTATAGATTGCAGACGAATAAAATGCCGCTAGTAACATTGTTTCATGAGAATTCACCTAGTATTTTGGCCAAAAAATTATTTCAAAATTGAAGATTTTTATCAGTTCGAGTATTTTTCATTGAAATATTTTCTCTGCTGACTGCTGGACCTTACAATCGTAAATTCATAGGTTAAATACATGCTACCTTCACAAGTTCGACTCAGAATGGTCCAGATATTTTCATATTTGATCAACTTGGTTATCCCACGTGGTTGCTGGCTGCTAGGTCCTGAACAAGTGCCCCCATCCTCCTCTCCAGCCACTGAATGAAATAACTTCCACACTTCGAGTAATACTGGGTGATCTTAAGGTTGAAACCCGATATAAAATATCAGCGTTTTACTTAACTGATTAAGTGACGAAATAAATCAACTTTCGAAATTATAATTTATTCCTGACAGCACTTTTGAGGTCGAAGTGGCATAGTGACTTGGTACTTGGTTTAACAATCTACAGGCTATAGGTTTCAGACCAACCACCTTCACACTGGCAACCTAAAATGGCAGTTGGTTCGGTTTGGTTCAGTTGGTGATGCCGCAAGTGATTTAAAAATTCATACTGACAGATCATTGGCTACGGATCCCAATCATCTCCCTTTCGTGCACATCGACATCGACAATCTCCAAGGGCACTGGATAAAATAACTTACTACATTGCCAAAACCCAATGAAACTAGGTAGGATTTAGGGGTGAGTTGCTCAATGCTCACGTTGCGCTCAAGTTGCAAACGAAATTTTTCGAAACACACGCGCATGGGCGATTGAGGTAGGCGTCTAGTTGATAGGAGAAGTCGAACACTCTCATAGTGGGAGCTAACAGGTGTTTTGGTGCCGTACTGCCTTTTGCTCAGGTTAAAAAATTTTTGTTCTCTGGTTAGAAATTCCATACTTTGGGCATTGAAAAGAAATGAGGTCTCAGAAAGCCCAGAAATTACCTGAAAATTTGAATTGAGCGCCTTAAAAACAAAACGACCGTTGAATCACTCAATTTTTATGAAGTAAAACCAATCCTAACTTCTTGCCTATCAAATTAGGAATCTAAACTGAAAAAATTTAAATTTCCGAATGATAAACATTCTTGAGATGACGGTTCAAATTCTGTAAGGGAAGAGAACGTTTTTTTTAATAGATCAAATTTAAAAAATTGGGTCATGTCTGGAAATCCGTGTTAATTTGAAATGGTTAAAAATGTAAATTTTCATTAATTTTGGTTCGGCCATCTAAGAGTAATGGCGTCGTCACGAAAATGTTCTGTGAATGGGCGCAGAAAAGAAGCTTCGTTCAGCTTCATAAAGTGATGTTGGCAAATACGTTTCCATAGATACCTACCTCTGAACAATATTTGCAATAAAGGAGTTATCAATTTCTTCTTAAAAGGTACTGTGGAATACCTTGTTGTGAGAGATATTCTCACCAGAAGGAAATTCAACAGAATTTAAGCGTGTTCAGCCACTTTGTACACAAGTACGGGTAAGCCAAAACCAAGGCGAACACTGGCGATTTTAGAGCCGGTTCTGAGAGTTTATATACTGGTTTTGGCACACGCACACAGACACACTTATGTACATATACATATGTAGGTGTGTAGTAGAATTCACGTCATTTCTTATTCATTGCTGAAGCAACTAATAAGAAATGACATAATGAGTTCGTGTACCAGTCCGAGACATTACCGAGATCTTTATCTATCGTTTTGTTATCGGCCAAACTTTGCATCTTACTTGCCTGTGTGTGCAAGTAAGAGCATACAAACAATGTATTTTATATATTGTTGAATATAATATGCCGATAAGGAATGGCGTGTGTATGAGATCTATTGTCCCCACAGCTACTCCCCCCCAGTTTTTGCGCAGCAAAAATGATAAGTCGCATGTCTGGGGGACTTATCGAGTCTACTGTTTCCTCATTATCATCTATTTTTATTAGAGGTTAGGGGATGTTGTGTCCATGATCAATTCTTCTTCTATGCAATCTAATTCAGTTTTCTATGCAAGAAGTTGGCGAACATTTGGGTTCTTTTCAGCCTTTTGCATGTTATTCGAATTGGATGTGTCAAAGAAGTTTTGTTTCGGCAGCGACATTTTGAATAACAGAGAAAAGATAGAAAATAATGTTTAGGAAAACACGTTTAATTTCAAAGACAGTTTCCTTTTTACTTTTTTTACATCTTCTTATCAGTATGTAGAGGAGATGGCGCTTAAAATTCTCGGCCGTATGCAAGTTTTCCGGTTAAGTTCTGATTGGTTTAAGCAAAGTTATGCCTGAAATAAACTCATAGAATATATTTTTCGAATTTTTATTACAAAGGAATCTCCGCTTGTGACGTCACAACGTTGAGATTATCTTTGTGTTTAACAGTAAACGCACGTTATGATGTTTATTTCCGTATCGCACGTGGATTTGTTTATTCCTGTCGTTTTCTTTTTGTTGGCATTCCTCGTTTGCTTATCTCCAGAGTTTCTTTTGTCTCACGGAGTTCCGATTTTCGTCGCATATTTTTTAGCGGGTTTAAACTTACGTAGCTGATATTACTTTTTCGGGAGTAAACTTTATTTTCTTCGCATTAACCTCTCAGACATGCGAGAAGGGTGGGAATTTTTACATTTTTTACTGCCAGGGGGCCTGCCTCTTTTTTGTGGACATAAGGGCGCCTCAGGATCAAATGTTTTAGTGGTAACATTGTCCAAAAATCTTACCAACTTTTTTAATGTTTTCTGTTGTGAATTACTTGTTTTACATTTTCCGACAGATTCTTTCGTATTTATTTGGGAATCTGTCTGGGTATTTTCTACGTTCTCCCTCTGCAACCTTTTTATTCTTTTATCGTCACTTACCATGTATGCAGGCTTCAATCTGTCAATTGAAATTGTTCGAGGTTTGCCTGCAATGAGTATCACAAAGTTTTTCTTGTCTCATGATACTACTTTGTAAGGACGGCGTATGGTTTCTCCAGCGCAGATCTCATTTTTTCGTCTCTAACAAATACGTGTGAAGTATTGGCCAAGTGTTTCGAGATGTAAATCTTGGGCTGGCCATGGCAAGCTGCCTGTTTTAGGAAATTGTTGGCATCATTTCTTATGTTTTGTACCATGATTTCAGGGCTAACTTCCTTCGATTCTGTGAAAAAGTCCCCTGGAAGGCGTAGCTCTTCGCCAACCGCTAATTGCGCTGCAGAGTGACCTGTATCAGTTTGTAGGGCAGATCAAAGGCCTAAGAGGATGGTAGGGAGTACTTCTACCCATCTCTTTGTATCATGTGACATGATAGAGGCTTTGAGGGCTCTATGCCATCTCTCGATTTTGCCGTTGGCTTGAGGATGGTAAGCTGTGGTATGACTGTGTTGAACACCAAGCTTATTAGACAGCTCTTTAAAGAGGGAGCTCTCGAATTGGCAACCTTGATCCGTAATTATGACTTCTGGTATGCCATACCTCGCAATCCAGGTATCGTATAACCTTGCAGCTACTGTAGGAGCTGACATCTCATGTAGAGGGATTGCTTCTAGCCATCGTGTTGCCCTTTCTATTATTGTCAACAGGTATCTGTGTCCTTGAGATGGTGGCAATGGGCCTACCAAGTCCATATGTACAGTTTTAAACCACTCCGTTTGTTTGAAGGATTTGAGGGGCGAGCGAGTGTGTCTTCCTACTTTGGATTCTTGACAGTTCAGGCAACTGCGAGCCCATTTGTTGCAGTCAGACTTCATTCGTGGCCATACAAACCTTGCCGAAATCATATTAGCACTACATTTTGGCCCAGCATGTGACAGATTATGTACACTGTTGTAAGCCAACCTGCGATATTTCACAGGTAGAAATGGCCTATTCTTACCTGTACTGATGTCACATGTTAATAAAACATCAGTACCGGGAATTTTTCTCTGTCTCAATTTGAGAGTAGTATCATCATTCTATAACAACTCTTGCAATTCAGCATCCTTAAGCTGTGCTTTAGCTATTTCAGCATAAGGCAATTGGACAGGAGCCGAGATAGCTTCGATTCTACTCAAGGCATCAGCTGGAGTGTTAAGTTCTCCACTTATATACTGAATGTCGGTAGTCAATTGACCAATGTAGTCTAATTGTCGTGCTCTTCTCGACGATGCCGGTTCTGCTTTTTGTGTGAAGGCATATGTTAGGGGTTTATGGTCAGTATACACAGAAAAACATCTACCCTCTAATTGGTGCCAGAAATGCTTCAACGCAGCAAAAAATCCGAGCAATTTCCTATCGTATGTGCTATAATTCTTTTCTGTTTTTGAGAGCTTCCTCGAGAAGAAAGCTAGCGGTAACTTCTTGTTGTCTTTATCCAATTGGTACAGAGTTGCACCAATAGCAAAATTAGATGCATCGGTACTCACGCATAATGGCAGACTTTCGTCTGGATGAGCCAATAGAGTTGCGTTTGCCAGTGTATCTTTGATTTTCTCAAAGGCCTGTTCGGCTTCTTCATTCCATTCGAGTGGAGTCTTGTCTTTCTTTTTATTTGTCTTAATTAGTGCAAACAGCTTACTTTGTTCGGCTGCTGCATTCTTCATGCAACGTCTATAGAAGTTCACCATCCCCAAGAAATGCCTGAGTTCAACGACATTTGAGGGTTTCGGGAAATTCAATATTGGTTCTACTTTGGTCTTTAAGTGGGAAATGCCTTCGGTCGAGACTTTGTAGCCGAGGAAGTCAATTTCAGTCTGTGCATATAAGCTTTTACCTACATTGATAGTCACCCCGGCAGCATGTATACGCTGTACTACGGCTCTTACATTCTCCTCCTGCTGTTGCTCACAGCCTTCAGAGCAAATGCAGATATCATCCAAGTATGCATATGCAAATGGCAATTCCTTAAACAGTCCATTGATAAATCTCTGGAAAGTTTGTGCTGAGTTCCGAAGTCCAAACGGTATTAGAAGGTATTCTAATCGTCTAAAGGGGGTTATAACCGCTGTCTTTGGTACGTCCTGGTTAGCCATAGGAATTTGGTGGAATGCCCAGTTGATGTCAATTTTGGTGAACATCGTTTTACCCTTCATGTTCGCCTTGAAGTCCATTATATTGGGGACTGGGTAGCAATCAGGAACTGTTATGGCATTTAAGGCCCTGTAGTCTAACAATTTGCCACTCTCCACTTGCTTTTTTGGTCATGTGGATAGGGGAGCTCCATGAGCTTTTTGAGGGGCGACATACACCCTCCTCAATGATGCCATGAAAGTACTCCCATGCCGCTTTGAGTTTGTCAGGCAGTAACCTTCGTGCTCTAGCATGGCAAGGCTGTCCTTTGGTTTCAATGTAATGAACCGTATCGTGTTTGTATATAGGATGCCTGCGAATTGATGGTTGAGTGACTCCAGGATAGTTGGACAGGATCCGTAAGAGTTGTCCGTCGACTTTAGTACAGCTGGATATATTTGTGTCAAGTCTGTAAGCATGCGTTTTGCCATCCACACAATTTTTAGTTTCTCTATTGATCAGTTTGCCATTTTTGAGGTCAATGATCAGGCCATAATGTGCAAGGAAATCTGCACCCAGGATCGGGTTTGGAACATCAGCAACTGTGAAGAACCACATCATTTTTTCGTTAAGTCCGATGTCAACTTTGCTGGTCTCAAGTCCGTAAGCTGGAAGGTTTTGACCATTCACAGTACGGAGATAGTATTTCGGAGGAAGTACTTTTTGGTTTTTATTTACTGGCAATATACTCAAGTCTGCACCTGAGTCTATCAAGTACCATCTCCTATTTGTCCTGTCCTTGGTGAACAGGCGGCATGAGTGTTTTTCCGAGGGGTCTTTGGCCGCATAGATGGCCCCTTGTTCTAATTTAACGCTTCCTTGTTGTAGGATTTACCCCACCATTTGCACCTGTTGTTGCATTTGGTGGCTTCTGCGCCAAACCGGTTGTGAAAAAAGCAACTTTTATCATCCCAATTTTGAGACTGGTTTTTGGGAGATGATGTTCTTGGGGGAGTTGAACTCTGACCCCTGTTACTGGAATTAGATCTGCGGTCTCTGGACCGGGACTGTCGTCCTTTGCTATTGCCACTGTTGTTGTTGTTGCTTCTACTTTTAGATCTTTGTCGCCAGCTACTATTGGATTTCGTGGAGCTTTGGCCTTTGTTCCTTTTTACTTCATCAGTCAACTGAGCTATTTGAGCTCAAAGTTGAGCGATCTCTCCAGTCTCTGCAGATACTGCACTGACCACGGGCTTTGAGCTGGTGTATTCGAGCGCATTATTACGGATTTCACAAGGAAGTCCAAGTCTGAGGATGTGTTTATCACAGTCGAACCTACGGTGGCTAGGCATTGCACAACACTTTGGGGAAGTTGTTTGCAAAATTGATTGCCTATGAAAGAAGGGGCTACTATGTTATCTGTCTTCTGCATCAATTTCACCATGAAGATTGAGGGTATGTCATCCCCCATCTTCATACCACCCATCACATCATCAATAATTTCATTCTTTGTTTTTCCGAATACATTTTTGATCTTCTTGACAAACCAGGCATATTTATCATCTTCTGTCAAAGGGCATTCCATGATGTCTGGAATGTGGCGGATTATCTGTGGGGGCATGCCTCCACAAATGTGTAGATACCGCTTGTTCAGAGTTATGTTCTTGGTCTTGAACCTGCCTTCTAATAGAGTCAACCATAAGTCTACCTCATTGGGCAGAAATTCCGGGATCTCTATCCTCCGTCTGTAGAAGTTGGGGTTGTGCCCTGGCTGCAATTGCAAAAGTTGCATAATCTGTGCCAAGACTTCGGGTGTCAGCTGTGGCTGACTACTTCCTCCCTGCGATGGTTGTGGGTTTTTGGTTGGTGGTGGGACCATTGCTATGTCTTTCTGATAACAAGCGTATTCCACAGAACTACTTCCTTCCTTGCTGGTCGAAAACACTGGCTCCTGTGTTTGTAGGACAGGTGTTTTTGGGTCAGAACTTTGGCTAAAAGTTCGACCACTTCTCAACGTTTTAACTGCTAGTTGTTCTTTATTTATTACAGTTCCCAGTCGTGCTAATTCTGGGTGTTGAGGGCCTTCTTCCAGATTTGCTAAATTCGTAGAGTGTCGAGTTGAAGTTGGGGGTTGGGGGATGAGTCCAACCTTCTTCCTCCAGGTCTACTATCTTGTTTATCCTTGTTTGTATATTTTTAGGAGAGGGGTATGAATTCCCACTTCAGCAGACTCTACTTCAACAACCTAAAAGGTGTCTTAGTCTGAAAAAAAAATTTTTATTTGCCAAGCAAGCGAGTTTCTCGCCAGCACACCGCGCCAAATTTTTGTAATAGCACAACGCGCCTCAAGACACCTCACAACATAGCCAAAAATCACGTTGGGGTCACCACTGTGGAATACCTTGTTGTGAGAGATATTCTCACCAGAAGGAAATTCAACAGAATTTAAGCGTGTTCAGCCACTTCGTACACAAGTACGGGTAAGCCAAAACCAAGGCGAACACTGGCTATTTTAGACCTGGTTCTGAGAGTTTATATACTGGTTTTGGCACATGCACACAGACACACTTATGTACATATACATATGTAGGTGTGTAGTAGAATTCACGTCATTTCTTATTCATTGCTGAAGCAACTAATAAGAAATGACATAATGAGTTCGTGTACCGGTCCGAGACATTACCGAGATCTTTATCTATCGTTTTGTCATCGGCCAAACTTTGCATCTTACTTGCCTGTGTGTGCAAGTAAGAGCATACAAACAAACAATGTATTTTATATATTGTTGAATATAATACGCCGATAAGGAATGGCGTGTGTGCGAGATCTATAGTCCCCACATGTACCTAGCCTTAAAATACTGAACATATAGCTTTTTGAAATTGGGCACTCTAAAATATACTTCAATCATTTAAATAAAAATTTAGAATATTTAAAATAAATTTAAACAATTCAGAATTTCCCATAATTTTCAGATTTCCAACATTTTTTAAAATCGCAAATAACGGAAAAAATAAACTTATGAATCTGAAATATGTTGAATGTCTAATGAATAGCCTTATATACTGACCTTGCGTACAAAGTGCAATGATATTAGGTTGGCTGTGTGAGTTACGGTATGATAAAAACTGTTTTTGTGTGTTTACTATTTTGTGTGTTTACTATTTTGTGTGTTTACTATTTTGTGTGTTTACTATTTTGTGTGATAACAATGCAAGACATAGAGACAATTTTTTTTTTTTCAAATTTATCTCAGAAAATAAATAATAGCTACTGAGTAAGTATCTAAAAACGTACGCAGAAGAAATATTTGGAAAAATTACAATGCATATTTTTTTAGAGACATTTTCACAAAACAAGTGTTAGTCAGCTAAGAGTACGCACATAGCCTAAAGGTAGGATATCAACCCTTAAAACATGCTATTTCGTAAAGAAAGGAAAAGGGAGGGGAAAACTGGTTTATTTCACGAAGATATTTTCATGTGTCCTGGTCGTGAAAAAGATTTCTGAATTAGAGGAAAATTCAAAAAATTGTAATGGAAATTTTGTGAAAATTGGTGTTGTATAGATTCAAAAGCACATAAGGAGGAAGAGAAATTTAAAAAAATTCTTATTAATATTCAGATATTACCAGAAAAATAATACTGGACCTATCATGCTTGATTTTAGATTTAATAATTTTTTTGAATTCCAGTAGTTTTTGAAATTTTGTTCAAAGTGCGTACTCTTAGAACCTCAAATGAGTACTCTTATCAACCCTGGCGGATAAGAGTACGCATTTGATTTCTTTTTTCAGAGGTTGAATTGTGTGATGAAAAATTAAGTTACAGATCTCAAACCAGCATCGAACTGTAGCTAATAGACGATAGTATTTTACAGAAAAATTAGAGAGGGGTGAAATTTCCAGGGGTTACAGGGTTGACAATACAATGCTGACAATAAGTGCGTATTCTTACCAGCCTTTCCATTGGGTACAGTACGTCCACATCCACTCGCAATGTGTCTTGATAAGTGTGCACAAGAGTTTTTAAAATATTGATCAATAAGCAAGAGTTTTTAAAATATTGGTCAATACTTCACCCCTTTTCACTTCTCGTTCTCGACCACTTCTCCTTTTCTGATTGACAAAAAAAAAAAGTGGAAAATTTTCTATAATAAGTTTTTCTTTTAAGTATTCCGTTTTAGGCAATAACATCTCATTACGATGCGAAATATGGTCCGAAATTCTTAATTTATTAAAAATTCCACTGATTACTTTACCTTTGAATTTTCCAACCATGCGATAAGCCGGACGGCGTTTTTATTCTTTCGGTTTCATTCATATCGAAGATGTTTTTCAAGCAGGAATGCGCTAAAAATCTTTGTTCAGCTGGAAAACATAACCCTCATAATAAAAATAGCCAATTTTTTCAGCCGTGGATTGAGAGTTTTTGAATGCGAGCAAAGGCGATTTGTTGCCGTAAGTTGTGGAAACACTTTGGATGCATCATTGATTATAGAATTGAATTTATTGGCCTGTAATACAGCCTAATAACAGAAATAGGCCGTTCTGAACGGTCTGGAATGGTTCAAACGGCATGAATTCCTCAAAATAAATACCAAAAAAATAGGTAGTTACCTGAAATTATTCGGAATAGGTATATAAATATATTAAAAACACAAATAGAAATCAACGTCTCAAATATCATCAATAAAATTATAATAGGCATAATATTTTGTCGTTGAATGACTTGAATATAAAATTGAAACTAGATATTCATAATTTCTAGTTAGGTATACATGTGCTGCAAAAATAAATTTGTTTATTGAAGAAACGTAATTAGGCATACTAGTTGACGGAAATTTTCCACTTAAATATACCAACAAATGATAAGCACAGGCCTAAAACAAATTTAATTTCAAGCATCGAGGTAAGTCATTTAATTTTACTAACCGTTATTCTTTCGAAAATGCAAAGAGAACTGAATTTATTTTGGGCCATCATTGTTACTAAATTTGAATTAGCAACGAGCAAAATTGAAGAAAATCTCAATGACTTATATCATTCTCAGAACAACTCAATATTTCCTTCTTTTGTGGCTGATTCTAAATACCTAATTATAAATTACATTATTACGATGTGAATGTTCATTGATTCATATTCGCAAAGTTCTCGAATAGGTTACTTATTCCATTTTCAGTTCACTGAGTCAGTTAGTGATTGAATTATGTCAGAAGACCTTTTTTCCTTTAGTAAAAAATTGGCCAAGATTAGGAACTTGAAACATTATTAATTTTAAAAATGGTGTCTTGTAGCCTCTATTTCGAGAAGTCCTAATTCTGCTATTTTCCCTTCAACTCTAATAACCCTAAAACTCAATAAAATTATCGGAAATTTTGTAAGAGTTGTTTTTGGGCCGGGCAAGACAAATTTGCACCAGTGGCGTAGCCAGGATTTTCTTAAGGGCGAATAGTAACGGAAGGTATATATAGTCGGCTATTATTCCTATTGACGACTACATTCGAACACACAGACGAAATTATTTTATTTCATAAACAATATTCACGTATTCCATTTACTCTTCTTATTTCTCGAATTTATCTTCTACTCTTTTCCTTTGGTTTAATAATTTTAAATACAGACAATATCTAACGGTATTCAGTGACCTCATTAGACTGGTCCCTTGAATACATGAATCCCTCCATTCAACAAATCCTCAATCTGTGCCAATCACAATGGGAATTCATATAGGTATCCTCATTGTGTATAAAAACGCATGTTTGAAACAGAATATTTGTACTGTAGAACGTAAAGAATTTATACTATCGATTATATTGTGATTTAAATTATTGTGTTTGAAATATTTATTTAAAGTCTGATTCCTCAAGTTGAGATCCACTGTACTCGTGTGAATAATAAATTATTTAATTAAATCATTCTTGAGTAAAATTAGTATTAATTTTGGATATTAGTTTTTTTGAAGGAAGTGTAACTCCAGAAAAGAGTATTAAAATGTTACATCATATCTATTTCTTGCTATTACAAGGATGGGATGAGAAAGAATTATTCCCCTTTCCCCTCACCCTCCTTAGCGGATTTTGAATACTTTTGTTTCTTAGTGGGGGAGGAACCACAGGCGGACTTCAGTCAAACCATCTGACTGGACCAAAAAATTTGAATTAAAAACGTCCAATTTCACCTTCTAAACAGTGGCCATACGCGGGATTCATCTCGAAAGAGAGGAGAATTCACGAATTAAAAAAATATAATTCGCGAGTTAAAAAAATTTTTTTGTAAGGGAGCGAAAAAATTTTTCGTGTATTTTAGTCACATGAACTCCTGATTTTTGTACCAAATGCTATTATTTGTCATGAAATTAAAATTTGTATGGTCTCAATCTGTGAAATCCTGCTTTAAAAAAATCCAAAAAGGGGTTTTTTCCCCTTAATTATCCCCCTTGGCAACGCCACTGAAATGCACTCCAACAGAGATGCGAGCATTAGACAATGAATCAATCAATCAAAACTAAAATTGAATAAATATATTAAAAATTACTCGCTTAAATTTAAAAGAGTTATTCCAAACGTGACTAAGTCCATTTTAGTCGTTTTTTAGGAGTGTAAAAAATCTGCTCATGTGGATGGCAGTGACGTTATTTATTATAAATTTGTTTTTTCACATTACAGTCATCCGTCGACGTTTGCGAGAGATACGTATTTCTGAATTTCTTTGCAAATGTTGAATTTGCCAGCGTTGAATCAATTCAAAAATGCTTTTTGGGGGATACGTATCCAAGTTGGAGAAAAATGGTACAGCAGGGAGCTTTTTCGTTGGAAAGTTGAGAACCCGTTTAACACCGAATAGGTTTACATGTGTCTTAACCGGACTGCTGGCATGAGGAAGGGAGTGAGGTTTGAGAAGGTTGGCGACAACTGGCCTCGAACCAGGAACCTTTCCGCTGCGGGGTAGAGCACCAGGCCGTTGTATAATTATCGAATTTTCCTTACTTAAAGTTAACAAAGCATACCAACTACCAAGAAAAACAGTTTCAAATTACATTCCAAGTTGAAAAACACTTGGAAAAGTATAATAAATTCGAAAATTTGAACCATTCTAGCCCCCAATAAGAGAACTGGAAACTGACATGTGCCTCTAATTATAATCCTCCATCCAAACAAAAAGTGATTAACAAGAGAAAACCAAACTTTCCAAAGTGGTAGTGGTATCTATCGGGGCAAAAATATGCCCCATAATTTCATGATATTACACCCACTTCGCCCCAGATTTTGTTTTTTCTATTATTCTACCGAAAAAGCAACAAAATTTTCGTTTTCTTCTTCAAGTTAGGACATAGCTGGTCCGTAATTCTGAAACCAAGTTAAATAAAGTAAGTCGGTGTGTTACGGTTTGTGTAGAGAGTGGGTCACTCGATAGAAACACGCTTCATCTAAACTAGAAAAATGTTAAAAGTTGACTTAAGCCTAGGGTAAGTTCTGTACGAGTGATAAAAAAATGTTGACACACTTTTCAATTAACCAGTCAAGGGGCGGTTTTCCTCAATATTTTGGCACTCGACAAAGCAAGTGGTACTTACTATTATTTTTCTCATAAAAGTTAACTTTCGAGAAGTCATAAAATCAATTTTGAAAATTTCTAAATATATATATCCGTTTTCTGAATTAACTTCACACTCCTCCGTCCCCCGTCCGCCCCAAAAAAAGGAGAAAAGAAAAAATCCTTAATTTTAACCCTATTTAAATGTTTGATGACCACAAAATAAATACAAATTATTTTCAAGTCAAGCAAACACTAGAACGTGTAGCTACATACCATATACCTACATAAACAAGTTCCCCCTTTTTTTTTTAGTAAAGGGGACAATTTAAGAGAACATTTATTTTCTCGTAGGTACCAGAGTATATTAAATGAGCTTTCGAACTTAAGCACCCGGGATAAACTTACAATTGAAACATAAGCTCCATTATCGCCTGGATTTATTTTATTACTTTTTCGCACAAACAACAAACCACTTTAAAAACTACGCATCTTGTTTACAAAATTTGTGACGCGGAAGATGTTTTTAGATTTTACCGATTTTTGGGGTTTATTTTTCTTCCTGAGTTGCTAAAATTCGAACCCTAATTGCTAATGAAAATCTTTATCCATAAAAAATGTTTGTTTCAATGATATTTAAAAAAAAAAAAAAAATTAGTCTTACATCCTCCGCTATCAAATTTATTTTCTTGGATTAAAATTTCAAAACATGAATAAAAAAAAAGATCTTATAAAAACTATTTTTAATTTTCATCTATTTTTCCTGTTTTTTTTTTGTTTTTTTTTTGTCATTTACTTTTGAACTTTTATTTTCAGTTGCAAATATCAGAGTAGTTTTATTGGCCGAAAAAGTCATAAAAAATTTTAACATTGATATTATTGAAGTAGGTACCTGGTAGTTCGTTCAATATTTTTTATTTTGAATTCGGTTTCAGCCTTCAGAACATTTAGTTTCAATAACACATTGCAATTTCAAGGAATAGATGAAAAAATTTCTTTCAAACGAAATCTACATTCGGAATTTTCAAAACTCTTAACACAAATTTGATGCCCATATCAAAAATCGTTCACGTTTTATTTTAGCCTCCAGTTTTCTCAGTAGGTATTGTTTATATAATGCCAACAATTTCAATCTTATATCTACGTGGTAACAAACGAGTCAGGACACCAGACTTAGTATTTTTGGGCCCAGGGGCCAAGTGCTGGTAGAAGCCTCACATGGTTCTTAAAAAAAATTTTCTTTAAAAATTTCTCACCGTGAAATAGAAACGAGTGTGGCAAAAACATCTCTAGACTCTGCTAATCCACCGATATCATCAACCCCCAAGACATTCTGCAAACTGAGATTTTCAGAAAAAAGGAGATACATATTTTGACACGTTAATTAATGTATTTGAATGTGGTTAAAGTGAATGACCCACACCCTAAAGATAGTTGACTTTTTTGGAATTCTCGAAATTTTTAAGTTTCTTCGTCTGTGATCACATATTGGCCTCGATCTATAGTGAGTGAAAAATATTTTTTTGTTCATTGTTTCATAGTATTCCACTCACTTATAATCTCATTGCTACCTATTCAGTCAGTGGTACATTTAGGCCGAGGATGACAAGGCTGCAGCTTCGACACAGAATTTTGGCAGGGCAAATGTGGCAAGAAACTTTTAGAAAAATTAAATCTCAATATGAAAGTGGTCGGGGTGCGGGTACCTCAATCTCATTCTAAAGGGGGCGAAAAAATATTTAGCCAATAGACACCCGACACCTAAGTTCGCCTCTGTATCAGACATTATCTTTGTCAGGCATTCGATACAACATCCAGTAAAGAAAAATTAATTAACTCATCGTTTGTATGGCAATAAATAACGGATACGAGTTGTAGTGCATCTTTCCATTAATATAATTATATTAGTTCATATTATTTAACAGTTTCACTGTTTGTACTTTAAGCACTATTTTTCTGTCGGGCCATTATTTTGAAAGTATTTGAGACTGCGTAGGCCATAGCTACTGAAAATCTGAGAGCAAAGTAAAAAATATACTATTTCAGGGTAAATTTTAACTATTTGGATAATCGGTAGTCTTATTTAAAAAGGCTTAGATACAGTATTTGAATTTAAAATTGCTTTCTATAGATAGGTACATGATTCATATGAAATAAATGTTGCTTGGAAATACCTAATCTTTATTTTTAGATATGCACATTTTAAGGAATAATTTTAGCATTGAAAATGTTTCTCCAGTCAATTTGTGAAAAAGTGCCTGCCACCTAATTTTTACCAACGTTTTATGCTTGAAGAGTAAGAGAAGGGGTAGATAACGATGGTAAAAAAAGTGGAAGGAAAAAATATTAATGAAAAATAAAATGGAAATGGTATCGTTGTTTTGCTCTTTACAGAGCGAATACAAAAATGAAAAAAAAAATGAACAATACTCTCTTTACTTATTAGTGTTTTTTGATTCATTTTAAATTTCCTCTTGTTCTTACAAAGTGTGAAACCTGTGAATTTTTTGAGAAAATTGCCTTTGAAAAACAAATTATGGAAGAACAATATACAAGGTTTTAACACTCCTAAAAGGTATATTACACAAATTAGGCCCTTCTAAAAGACTTTAGTAAAAAGTACACTAGTTTAAAATTAAATTCATAAAAAACAAAGTAAAACTTGTATCAAAAAACAAATTTATTGGTTATTTTACAGATAAATGGCTAGGTATCTGTTTATATCGAGAGAAAAAGACAGTTCTTTCATGTATCCACCTTGAGTCCTAATGTTTTTTTTTTATATTAAAAAAGCAATTCGAGATTTAAATGAACGAATCGGTGGTTCTGAATTTGGAGTGTCATTTGATTGGTTTTATTATCAAATTTAGTTGATATACGAATTGTTGACTAAAGAGAAAAGGGTAAGAAACACGCATGTGAGAAAATAGATGACAGACAAAAAAATATTCCATTGATTCTCTTAAGAATTGGAAAAAATAATGAAATACACTTATTAATAGAAAGTGTCGAAGAAAGAGTAGACATTTAAATATACTTGACAGGTTTGGCAAGTGCAAAGAAGTGAAAGTCGGCAAAATCTTTTGAGGATGTCTTCTCAAAAGATCGGCAGTGAAATAAAGTGATTAAGTGTAATTATGAAAGCACAGTTATTAGAATTCAATCAAGTGACATGTAAATAAATCAATGTATTATGCAAGATTCGAAAATAATGCAAAAATAATGACATATTGATGGAAAATAATCAAAATGTTACAATAGATATTTAAAAAATAGCAAGAGAAATAAATTATTTAAGAATAATCAGCAGTTTTTATAGCTGAATCCTAATTGATTAAAGAGGCCATATTATATTAAATTGCCTGTTTAACCTCATCGGTATTTTTCTGCTTATATTAGGTATTTTATGTTAAGGTAAATATTCAAAATGAATTTAAAGTCAATTGTTATTAAAAAATTTCATTAAAAATTATGAAATAGCCCATAGTAAAGCTTGATATGAAATCGCAAGTCTCTCCCTAATCCACTGGACACTCCACTTTAGGTGAAAAATAATAGACTTTTTAAATTGCAATATCTAAATTTCTTTTAGAACGTATAGGGATCCGCACTTAGCCTACAAACACTTGGATTACAAAAAAATTTTACATTTGAACTATAAAATATTATATTATTGCAAAACATAAATTTTTGGAGAGCCTTTTTTATGTTTTTCTAGACTTCCAGAGACGACTTTTCCTTATCGACCTGCGAAATGAAAATTATAACGTTGAAAAGTTCAGTCCCCTCAATACTCATGTTCCAAAACATGAAATTCGAAAGAAATTAGCCTCATTTTTTCTCTGGTTAGGATTAATTAAGATTAAAAACTGGTTTACCAACATAATATGGTTGTCAACATCTCCGTTTCATATGATTTTTCAAATTTTCTTTTTCGGTTCATAATACAATTCTGCAAAAATCACTAAAAATATTATAGCATTCAAAACTGCGTGGTAGAGCTTCTTCTGATAAAGCAAAATTTTTGAAGAATCTCATAATTACTCTCTATATCGATCTATTAACATGAGTACTTACTAAATATCTTAATAAGTTTTTTAATCCGATTCACATTTTCCAAAAAACAAAATAAATAAAAAATCATATTCTAAAGGTAAAGACTAGATTTAACTCCTACTAAGTGTCTACTATCTCTTTTCTGTTTCATTCAATAAAAAATAGCACTTTTTTTGTCCATTTTGTAATGAACATTTGACTACTAATGGAGTCATCGCTATTCAACTTTAAGTCTGAAATTAGTATTCAAATGAAGGATTGATCATTGAAGAAATTCCATGATGAAAATAGGTGCAGAGAGTTAAAGAAGAAGGGATTAGAATTTCGAAATGGAGGAGAGTAATCAAGATATATGAGGTTTAGAGAGTTTACCAACTACATATTATTTGCTTACCCTAACGTATTTGTACGATCGCATAAATTAATAGTGATGAAGAAAATTAGCGTTGAAGTGAAAACCCAGATTAATGTATTATTATACCTGTAGTAGCACGATCTTGACCTCAGACTCAATTGAGTAAGGCTACAAAATCATACCTTACGAAAAAATATAAGAAAACAGTAAAATTTTCGCGATACTGTTGCTTGGTCTAATAAGATCGAAGCCCAGCTTAAAACATGACTAGGTAGGACTAAGGATCACCTTAACCAAAGGCACAAGTGGGAATTTTCCACCCAAAGACAAGGCAATGTGCCGTCACCACCCTATGGCGGATCTAAAGTAAAAATTTTTTTTAAGGGTAAAATTTGTTGATGGTGATACCCATTACTGCGAACGAATCGAGAAAAAAAATTTGTTGACAATTTTTCCATATTTTAAAAAATTTTGAGTTTTTTTGGTGAGAAATTTAGGGGGTATGTCCCTCTTGTACGCCCTTGCCACCACCTGTACCGTGGCTATTTCAAGTTTGAAAAAAAAATCAACATATTTTACACTTTTAAAATAAATTTTGACGGGAAACGTCTTTGAAATAGGGGTAGTAACATCATAAAAAAAATGTAACCGCCAAAATTATGACGTCATCAGCCCTTTTGGCTCCTAAACTTTTCAACTCCTAAATTACGACGTCATCATCCATTCAAGATGCTAAAATTTCCAATGCTAAAATTTCCAAGTCCAAAATGATAACCAGTGTATTGTATTCTTCCTGACGATCCCCGCGGTATCCTCAGACTACCCTCTAAAAAAATAGATAAATAAATAAATTGATAAAATAAATACATATAGATAAGTACCTACCTAAATAAAATAAATATAAATAAATTGATAAGTAAATGAATAAATAGATTTATTGCATGTTGATTTGAATATGTTAAAATGTGGAGTGATGGGCATTATCGCAGAGGCAGCTAAAGGGGCTGATTACGTCATAATTTTAGACTTGAAAATACGGGAGAATTGTCAGTGGTTTAAGGGGCGTCTTGTTGAGGTTTTAGGTATGTGTCTTTGACAACTACCATATTTTATATTCGTTTGTAATTTTGCTGATTCCAAAATCTGTCACTAAGTGACTAGTCCCGTTGTCCCCTCCCAACTGCATTGCTATCCTTGACCAAGATTCGGTCATAACAGAATAAGATAAAAACCAAAACCAGGTCTACCTTAATTTTTATTCTGATCAAGCAAGGCCAACAACTATTGAATACCGAGACCAATACCAAGGTTCGACCACATCAGACTAAGACCAAGACAAAGACAACCATAATATCAATATTACTTTTGTCATTGCCTATCACTTCTCTTTTAAACACCGAATAATAGACAAAATAATTTTCAAACGAGTGCCGAGTGTTTTAAGGTCTTTTCTTTTCTCTCAAAAAACAGGGGCGCACTTTACCGAACAGCCGGTAGACATTTTCACGTGTTAGCACGTTATAAAATAATTAACATTTTAAAATACGTAGTCGATTTGCGTTAACTTTCGAGGGAAAACTTTCCTTTTTTTCTCTCGGTAGTTCATTTCGATGTAGAGGTATACTATATGTATACGTATACATACATAATATATACCTACATCTATAAAAGTACGTATACACACTGTGTTTATGTGTGTGTGCGTGTTTAAGTGTATGGAAAAACTCCATATTTTCCGAAGTTTCACAAACACTGCAGAAAATTAAAGGTTTCTATGGTAACATTCCAGGTTAATACTTGTAAAGCAAACAACGGTAATAAAATACATTAGGGGGAATTTTCTCAGCCAATCTTTTAGTTGCGGTTTGTTTACTTACACAGGGGAAGAATATATCTATAGGGTAAAATATTCTACGTCGATGAAGGTGGGTAAAATTTAATGACGTTTCGCATTTTGATAACAACAAAAAAGGTAAACTCGTTATTTTATTTATTTTCGTTCTTTTTCTTTTTTCTTTTCTTTTTTTTCCTTTTTTTTTTTTTTTTTTTGGTCCCTCGAAATTCATAAGATAAATTATACAGCATTTATTCGAGCGACAATTCATTCAAAGAATGATACTGAAAATAATAACAAAATGGATTTAGTGCGCCTCGTAATTAGAGGGTAATTTGAAGTGATGAAATACACGTATTTTAACTGAAGAGAAAATTCGAATAATATTGCATAGAATTACATTTTATTTACGAAAATTTTCTTCTCGTCAAACATACGTTACAAAATAATTTTATGGTTTATTTGTATTTTGGCAAAGAAACAAATAATTACTTAGATGTAGAAAAGTGGAAACTTTAATTTTTTGTTGTTATTAGTGAAATTTTTACTTGATCGGATTCCAAATTTTCAAATGACAGAAAAAAACAAAAAAACAAAGTTGTTAAAAAAAAAAAAAACATTTTAATTGAGTATGTGAGCTATATATGTACGTTATTGCAGCTAACCGAAATATGTGTAGCGCATGTAGCGAGTATTTCATGCTAGAACCAGAATTATGATCCATGCAACAAGCATTATTTAGAATTTTAAATAAATGTTCAAAATATTGAAAGCTTCTATAGATCTGCCTGGCATTACTCAGTTGAGAATTATATACTTGAAATATAATGGTAGAATGTGAATTACTGAATGAAATCGTAGTTAGAGACTTCATAAATTCTTTCTTGTGAGCTAAAAAAAATAAATAAAAATGACACATTGCTAATTTGTTTTGTAGAGAGAGTTAGTTTCTTTTTTTTACATTCTTAAACCTTCAATTCTCCTCTAAACCTGTGGAAACTGAAGTTACGATACTATTTCCGAACATAAATTACATATAAATGAACTAGCATCGACATTCAAGGGTGTAGTCCATAAATTTTTAAGCTCAACATTTTTACTTCACAAAGAAATAAAAAGAGAATAAAAAAATATAAAAATGAGGTAATGTCGAAGACACTATCGATCATGTTTCTGTAAAACATCTTTAATGTATCCATATTAATATGCAAAAAATAAATGCCTAAAACCTCAACAGGGCGCCCCTTAAACCACTGACAATGCCCCAGAATTTCCAAATCAAAAATTATGACGTCATCAGCCCCTTCAGCTGCCTCCGTGGTAATGCCCATCACCCTACATTTTAACATTTTCAAATCAATATGCAATAAATTTGGGCTTGTCAGGAAAAATAATACACTGGTCATCACAATTTCTGTCTCCACCTCTTAACCGGTGACATAGTCTAATGTTTAACCTACATTTACTCCGTAATAACTATTTCTAGACTACGAAAATAAGTAAGAAAAAAATAAGGTTGTTCATCATCTTACATCTCTTACTGGCTATTCCGCGAATGTACAAGTCATATTTTCTTTTTACTGGAGAATACAATTAGAGTAGTCCCCCAAAAAGTTTTATCATTGAAAATGCTTCTACAGTCAATTTGTGAAAAAGCGTCCACCACCCAATTTTTACCAACATTTTATGTATGAAGAGTAAGAGAAGGAGTGGATAACAACGGTAAAAAAAATGGGAGAAAATATTAATGAAAAATTAAGTGAAAGTGGAAACGTTGTTTAATGAACAAACACAAAAATGAAAGAAACTGAAAAATGAACAACACAGTCTTTATTTATTACTGTTTTTTGATTCATTTTCAGTGTCCTCCTCTCATTCTTACAAAGTGTGAAATCTGTGAATTTCGAAGTCCGCTCATTTTTCCCATGTCGAACACAGCTAAAAATTTCCTTAATATTGCCGATACATCCTTGAAACTTTCACAATTCAATTTCCCATTAACTTTTGATTCCAAAATTCTACTTACATTGTTTTGCAAAAATAATGGAAAATTTCTAAAAACAAAATTCAAGTGGATTTAGCTCCATGTCCCCAGATCCTCACCTAACGAAAATTTAAAATTCAATAAATGTATTCGTTTGTGCTACGTTTGTGCTGGTTTGTGCTGAAATTTTCATCGTTTGTGCTATTTTTCTAAAAGAGTTATTCAAGAAAAACGTTTTCAAGGTCAGTGAGGAGCTAGAGACATGTTCCTCCACACCAAGAAGCAATTGAAAATTTCAATATGGCATTTGTTTGTGCTACGTTTGTGCTGGTTTGTGCTGCTATTTTTTTTGTTTGTGCTACAACCCCCTCCCCCCTAGGGCAAATGAAAATTTTATATATAGTGGAATTTCAAAACTGCTGAAATTAATTGAAAGTGGGGTGAATCGTTTGTGCTACGTTTGTGCTGACAGAATATACCAACCTCAACCCTCTGTCCCCTACCTAAGAGCTATTATTTGGAAAAAACGTTTATGGGAGGCAAAACAAAATTGTTTCGGAGGGAAACTGAAGTGGCGTCATTTGTTTGTGCTATGTTTGTGCTGACAGAATATACCTATAATACAAAACTTCCCCTCTATAGGGGGCCTGTAATTATAAAATAAAGAAAAACAGTTAGGATCAATGACCTGGTGAACTCTAGACATCAAATTGCAAATAGAATAAATTCAAAAATTTAATGATGGCATTTGTTTGTGCTACGTTTGTGCTGGTTTGTGCTGAAATTTTCATCGTTTGTGCTATTTTCCTAAAAGAGTTATTCAAGAAAAACGTTTTCAAGGTCAGTGAGGAGCTAGAGACATGTTCACCCACACCAAGAAGCAATCACAAATTTGAATATGGCATTTGTTTGTGCTACGTTTGTGCTGGTTTGTGCTGCTATTTTTTTCGTTTGTGCTACAACCCCCTCCTCCCTAGGGCAAATAAAAATTTTATATATGGTGGAATTTCAAAACTGCTGAAATTAATTGAAAGTGGGGTGAATTAATTGTGCTACGTTTGTGCTGACAGAATATACCAACCTCAACCCTCTGTCCCCTACCTAAGAGCTATTATTTGGAAAAAACGTTTATGGGAGGCAAAAAAAATTGTTTCGGAGGGAAACTGAAATGGCGTCATTTGTTTGTGCTACGTTTGTGCTGACAGAATATACCTATAATACCCTACCTCCCTTCCATGGGGAGGCTATATTTATAAAATAAACAGTTAGGATCAATGACCTGGTGAACTCTACACATCAAATTGCAAATAGAATAAATTCAAAAATTTAATGATGGCATTTGTTTGTGCTACATTTGTGCTGGTTTGTGCTACGTTTGTGCTGGTTTGTGCTGCTATTTTTTTTGTTTGTGCTACAACCCCCTCCCCCCTAGGGCAAATGTAAATTTTATATATGGTGGAATTTCAAAATTGCTGAAATGAATTGAAAGTGGAGTGTATCGTTTGTGCTACGTTTGTGCTGACAGAATATACCAACCTCAACCCTCTGTCCCCTACCCAAGAGCTATTATTTGGAAAAAACGTTTATAGGGGCAAGAGAAAAATTGTTTCACATGACAACTAAACAGGCATCATTAGTTTGTGCTATGTTATTTTTGGTTTGTGCTAAAATTTTCATTGTTTGTGCTATTTTCCTAAAAAAGTTATTGAAGAAAAACATTTTCAAGGTTATGTTCTTCCACATCAAGAAGCAATCAAAAATTTCTATATGGCATTTGTTTGGGCTGGTTTTTTCCATTTTGCTACCTCCCCTTCACCCCTACAGTAAATCAAAATTTTATATATGATGGAATTTCAAAACTGACATAATAAATATAAAGTAGTATAAATCATTTGTGCTATGTTTGTGCTGGCTTGTGCCTCTATTGGTTTTGTTTTTGCTACAACCTTCTCCGCCTTAGGACAAATAAAAATTTTATATATGGTTGAATTTCAAAACTGAAAAAATAAATTGAAAATTTTATATAAATCATCTGTGCTACGTTTGTGCTGATGAAAAAAGCCACACACAAAACCCAGCTTCATAACCCCAAGAAAATTTTAGCGCTGAGAGCCCAAATTGATGGATGTATCTAGTCAGGGATGGGCATGAACCAAATCATCAGTGATCCGGGTCAAAAATGAATGATCCGTGATCAGTGATTCAAATAAAAAAATTAGTAATTTTTCCCATCCTTGCATCTAGATATACATTCATTTTTCTTGTTACCAAGGTACAGGTCACAGTTTTGGTCAATAGTCATGAAATTTGGCATGAATATTAATATTGAGTCATTGTCTAGAACAATTGATTTTGGTACCAATGGGAGGGGCTGCGTGTTATTTACATAAAATCAGTTTTTGTTTCGATTTAGAATTAAAGAACGTTTTAAATTGTGTATTTTTATGTATAGTTTAACTGCTATAAAATTTAATTTAGTCATGAATTATAATCTACAATAACATTTAGTGTATTTTCTAAAGTAAAATACAACTACTGCGTTCAGTGAAATGGTGGAACCTGTGGAAAAACTCCGATCCTGAGTTGTAGATCACAAATATCTCGGTCACTCAAATTCTTCTGTACACAATATATATATATATATACATGCCATCATTAAATGTACGAAAACATTTTGTTTATAGTTTGCTGATCAAAGGTCAGTCACAAGGTCATAGAACCTAACTGGTATTTGTTGTTTTTTTTTTCAAATGTAGGGGCCCAAATTGAAGAGCCAAAAGGCATTGAAGGTATTATCTGTCAGCACAAACATATCACAAACAAATGCCATCATTAAATTTTTGAATTTATTCTATTTGCAATTTGATGTCTAGAGTTCACCAGGTCATTGATCCTAACTGTTTATTTTATAAATATAGCCTCCCCATGGAAGGGAGGTAGGGTATTATAGGTATATTTTGTCAGCACAAACGTAGCACAAACAAATGATGCCATTTCAGTTTCCCTCCGAAACAATTTTTTTTGCCTCCCATAAACGTTTTTTCCAAATAATAGCTCTTAGGTAGGGGACAGAGGGTTGAGGTTGGTATATTCTGTCAGCACAAACGTAACACAATCAATTCACCCCATTTTCAATTAATTTCAGCAGTTTTGAAATTCCACCATATATAAAATTTTTATTTGTCCTAGGGAGGAGGGGGTTGTAGCACAAACGAAAAAAATAGCAGCACAAACCAGCACAAACGTAGCACAAACAAATGCCATATTCAAATTTGTGATTGCTTCTTGTTGTGGGGGAACATGTCTCTAGTTCCTCACTGACCTAGAAAACGTTTTTCTTGAATAACTCTCTTAGGAAAATAGCACAAACGATGAAAATTTTAGCACAAACCAGCACAAACGTAGCACAAACAAATGCCATCATTAAATTTTTGAATTTATTTTATTTGCAATTTGATGTTTAGAGTTCACCTGGTCATTGATCCTAACTGTTTTTCTTTATTTTATAATTACAGGCCCCCTATAGAGGGGAAGTTGGGTATTATAGGTATATTCTGTCAGCACAAACGTAGCACAAACAAATAACGCCACTTCAGTTTCCCTCCGAAACAATTTTTTTTTTGCCCCCATAAACGTTTTTTCCAAATAATAGCTCTTGGGTAGGGGACAGAGGGTTGAGGTTGGTATATTCTGTCAGCATAAACATAGCACAAACGACTCACCCCACTTTCAATTAATTTCAGCAGTTTTGAAATTCCACCATATATAAAATTTTCATTTGCCCTAGGGGGGAGGGGGTTGTAGCACAAACAAAAAAAATTGCAGCACAAACCAGCACAAACGTAGCACAAACAAATGCCATATTGAAATTTGCGATTGCTTCTTGGTGTGGGGGAACATATCTCTAGCTCCTCACTGACCTTGAAAACGTTTTTCTTGAATAACTTTTTTAGAAAAATAGCACAAACGATGAAAATTTCAGCACAAACCAGCACAAACGTAGCACAAACGAATACATTTATTGAATTTTAAATTTTTGTTAGGTGAGGATTTGGGAACATGGAGCTAGTTGATTTTTTAATGAGACAGTTATGAAGTGACATTCTGCATATTGCACGGTGAGACTATTGTACTTAACTTCCAGTTTGCCAATTTCCAGATTTTTATCCATTTTATATAATTTTTCAGGTGGAATTGGATGAAGTACTGAAATAAAGGGATGAGATAAAACAGTACTTAATTAGTCATATGTTTTTAAATAACAATGTAGTATGTTACATACATCAGTATTATCATTATCTCACTATTATGATTTTGTGAAAACTATAATAGTAAGTTTTACGTTCAGTCGCAGATTATAGTGTCATATAATGATTACAATTTGTGGAATATTGTCGTATCATTTTTTGAAAACTGTAGTAACTTCCATTTTTACTTCTATTCGTTTATAGAAAAGTGTTGTATTTTCAACCAACTGCACTTTCATTTAAAAACACTGTTGTAATAATTTCCTGTCCCTGTTTACAAATTTGTCAAAATGAGTATTGTATTATTAGGCTCGATGAGTGAAATTGTTCAATGAGAAAAAAAATATCACGCAATATATTCTGGATTTTAAAAATCACCAGAATGCACAGTTTCATGTACCTACTAGCTGTTTTCAAAAGCTTAGAATGTAATATGGGGTATGACCTATTATGACAATACAAAATTTGCATTGTGGTAATAGGAAAAACACATACAGAATGCATTGTACAGATGAAGGGATTCTACAATGCATACTGTGAATTTATTTTATCTCCAAAACGAGTGTTTGGGCAGTGGAATTCTTTTATTTCCACTACATATTCTACACATTTTATAAAAATATCTCCATGCACATACGTAGGTATGGTGGCATTAAAATAAAATGTAGAATGCGTTGTGTTAATTCGTTCATCTCTGAAATGCATTCAGGGGTGCATTTAGAATGAACAACCAAAACAACCACGGTTGTTAGGATGAAGTTTAAATATTACTCCAAGTTCACCTAGATGAAAACAAATGCTTTCTCCCAATGTCAGGGTAAATAATTAAACAACAGTACATTATTATCAAAAATTTCACATTGTTATCAAAACAATACTGTATTAAACAATCAAAACTTTAAAGGTAATTTTTTTACAACTATTTACCATGGTAAAAGTTACTCTACACAGGTAAGGGCCAGTTTTTCAACAGCCACCTAAGAAATTTAACAGTCAGCTAGTATTAAAATCATATTTAACTCATTGCACAATCTGCCAGTTAAACTAAGGCTCTTTACTAGCAAGTATGAGCATGAGGGTGATAAGAGATGAACCGCCATTCTGTGTTAATAATTATTTTATATATATATATATATATATAGTTATAATAAACCATGTAAAATTCATGAAAAACCATCAGTTCCTTAGAAAAACCGAATAATACAAGATGACTGCTTATCTCTTATCACCCTCATGCGCATACCTGCTAATAAAGAGCTTTAGTTAAACTAACTGAGCTCTTAATTGAGTAGGTATAGAAAAACCGGTACTAAAACAACTTAGCCCATATTCACAAACGTCACATTAACCTCCCTTCACTTAAACTTCACTTAAAAATGACTTTCAGCACAATTTTGTATTTAAGAAAGTAGTAACATTTTATTTTTGCATTGGAACTCTCATAAGAGATACAATATTCCCATATTTATAAGTACAAATTTGTGTAAAAAACTTTTTTAAAGTGAAATTTAAGTAGAGGTTAAAGTGACGTTTGTGAATATGGGCCCTAGTCATTCTAAACTGTTGTAGTGTTTTGGTTATTACTAGGGCGTTCATTCTAAATGCACCTTCGTATGTTTATTTTAACACCACAAAAGAAATTGGGCTAAATGTGAACGTGAACAAAACTAGGCTCAGAGTTGGATTGTTTCTGGTTATTCTTTTAATATCTACCACCAAAGCCAACTTCACCTACCAAACCATGAAATAAAATGAAAATCAGTTCCTCAACACAGTTGCCATATTCACTTTTTTAGCACATATTCAAGCAAAAAATGACAAAAACGATCAAGAAAATAAAGAATTTGAAAATCAATTTCAACAAATTTAGTTTTGTCAAAAATCGGTACCTGGGATATCAATTTGCAACTTACAGTTTTCACTTCACAGCTTGATAAATGAAGTTTGCTTCGTTACATCCAATGTCTGGCAGAGTTTTGTTGGTGTTCTCATTTAGCCTAACTGTTTTCGTGTTTCTAAAAAAAGAAAAATAAGCTAAACATTAGTAAGGTAAACCTGCCAATAAGTACGTACATCCTGTAAGTACGCACTTACAATTTCTCATATCTGGCAACACTGATTTGTAAAAAGGATTATACCACCACCTACTATACCACAATCCTTGGTTGTGTATAAAAAATTGCGTTTATTGATAAGAAACTCCAATCTACAGATTGACAAAGTTTTTTTTGTTCTCAGTTTTAGAAAATGATACATTTAAAAAATTTCAAATTCTATGTTAATGGCAAATGCAAATAGTTAAATATAAGTATGTATATAACATTAGATTCGTTATTCCCTCTAGTTTACAAATCCCCTTAGCGAATTTTAAAATTTTACATTCTTTAGTGAGTAATAAATTAATATTTTTAGAATTGTGAAAAGTGTCTATAAGTACACACATTAAACTTTCTATAAGTACACACTTGTTTTTTTTATTAAAAAATGTATTTTGTTTCATTTACTTTTCTGAAAACAGTATGGATGTTAAGTGGAAATTGGTGTTTGATCCTGATAAATTTGCTAGAATGAAAAAAAAAAGTTGATGAGGGTGGCAGCATTTGTGGTGCTGCCAAGAAATTTGGAATGAATGAATGTACATTTCATAAACATTTAAAACTAGGGCCGATAAGTGAGTTAAATTTACTAAATTTACTACATATTGTATCTTTATTAATTGAGAAATGTAACTTCATTTTAAATGTTTTCAGAAATGCACGTACTTTAGGAAGGGTTCTATGTACTTATAGGAAAGAGGTGTCCTAAAAGTACGCATTTCATAACTTGTGTTTGTGTGCGCATTCTGGACTAGTGGTGGGGGTAAATTCAAAAATAAGTATGTTGTGTTATACATGAAGGTACTAAGTATATGCGGTATAAATTTGATGTCATTTGGTGTTTTTCTGTAGGGGCTACAGCCTCAAAACCATTAGGTGCGTACTTATAGGCAGGTTCACCTTATCTATGAACGAATGCATAAAGATTTCCCATAAATGTAACACAATTTTGGATGATTCTGACGAAGCAAACTTTCAAATTCATTTTACCCAAAAAGTTTATTTTGAACTTACTGTTAGTCTCACTATGTGAGGGTTCAAAATTATGACCCAGTTCACACTGGTTCAGTTTATAATTGATTTTTCTGAAAACTCGCATTTAGGGTGCTCAACAGTTGTGCGCTACAAGACATTGCGAACTTGACTGTAAGGTGCCCCATCTAGTCCTTTTCTACATTAACGAAGGATGAAACGTGTCGTATAAAAATGGTCCGGAAGTGAGCAATCAGGCTACTCACCTACTTGACCATAAGTCTATCGTCGAACCGCGAAGGGATACCGCACCGCACCGCACCCATTTACAAAATAAAAACAAATAATAATGATCGATACTCTGATTTCCTGTTCCAACCCCAAACAGTAATTGGCCGCTTCAGACTGATCACGGAGGTGACATTAATTTTGTGTTCGCAGGTTCGTCGATAACCCAACAAAGCGACGACGAGGATGACGACGTCAGCATCGGCGGCGAAGGAGACAAAAGCGACGTGAGCGAAGAAGTGGAGGCGAACGGCGCGAAACGTAATTCCGGCAGCGGCGGTGGCAGCAAAAAATCCAGCTCAAAGTGCGAATCGGCCGGTAATAATAAAAATGGCGGCAAACCGCGGCGCGCGCGAACCGCGTTCACGTACGAGCAACTGGTGGCCCTGGAAAACAAATTCAAAACCACCAGATATTTGTCGGTGTGCGAACGATTGAATTTGGCCATATCGCTGTCGCTGACCGAAACGCAGGTGAAAATCTGGTTTCAAAATCGTCGCACCAAGTGGAAAAAACAAAATCCGGGCATGGACGTTAATAGTCCCACCGTGCCGCCGCCGCCGCCAACAAGTGGACCTCCGTTTTTCCATCCCCTAGCGTATACCGCGTACCACTATCCGCAAACCACCCCTTTTTCGACTAGTCAATCGCACGGCGCCGCGGCAGCGGCTGCAGCCTATTTTCATCACTTAGGCACGCATCATTCGTCCGTCGGACATAACCCCTAATTTAGAGGAGGAAAAAAAAAAGAAAAAGACGAGATGAAACGAAAAACTGAAAAAGTGTGTTACCAAAATAATAATGAACTGTTTTATACCTTATATATTGTATAGATGTGTTAAAATAACGAATATCTTTCTCGAGTGCCATTTTTTTAATGATAGAGCCCCTGTATATTAATTATTATAGTCGAAAGTGTAACGCAGATAATCTTTTCACGCGCTACACCCTGTACCGGAAGGTAGAGAATTTTTAATTCGATTCGAAAATATTGTGTGCTCAAATTCGTTCATATTACATAAACTAAGTCGCAAATATTCTGTTGTTAGAAAAAAACCGGAAAAAAAAAACAAAAAAAAAAACTAGAGGTCAATACTAGCGATTGTAAAAATATCGATATTTGAAAAACATCGAAAAAATCTATATATCAAAATACATATATCGAGGCCACCATCCGTACATCCGCGAAGTCTAAAATACAGGGTACTAAAAGTTGTTATTTTTTGCTGGTAAAGTTTTTTCAATGAGGAAATAATTATTACCTATAATGCTTCAGAAATATCAAAACATCGACGACATATCGAATTAATCGAATTGGTAAAAATCGAAATATTTCGATTTTTATCATTACTAGTTAATATTTTACCGATCCAAGAATTCTGGAATATCAAAGTGGTCGTACGATTATAATTATATTTAGGCAAAATGAGAACCAAATTTCTTCGTTAATGAATGAGTACCCCACCATAATCGCCACCCGTGGAAATGTGAGCAGGAGTCCTCCGAATTAATTTGTCGCTTGTATCACCAGCAATATCAATATCGTATCCGTCGAATAGTTCGCAAAAAATGTTCAGCCTTCGTACTTACCCCAAAAGAAAAAAATTATAATCAATAATTATGTTCTTTATAGAAAGGAGGGTCAAACTTTTCGTAGACCTACGCAACGAGCATTCGTATTAATACGGGAGGCACAATTCGCTCGTTTTCAGACTAACAACCCCCACTCCATTAAACCTATACCCCCCCATTTAAAATACGCAGGAAATAGGCGTTTTTATCCGAATTTTTGGCCATAATTCTAGTATTTAATGACATAGCTACTTAAAGAGAACTAATCATAATAACTCATTTTCATGAATTCACTGTTTCTGAGCCGTATCATCAGTTGTCTTTGGGGTTAAGTTTACTGATGACGTTAAACTCAGCCAATTTGATGCACTATTTCATCTTCTTTTTCAATTTTATCGACTTTTAAGGGCTTAAACTTTTTGTTTTTGGACTCGTTTTATTTTTTGAAACCTCTTCTAAAATTTCATTTATTACGAAAAATTAGCTATCTCATTAAATAAGAGAATTATGACCAAAACTTCCGGTAAAAACGCATATTTCGGATGTACTTTAAATAGGACATATAGATTTTATGGAGTGGGGGTAGCTGGCCTCATTGAAAACGAACGAATTGTGTCTCCAGTATTAATTCATTTATGCTCGTTGGACCTACGTTCGGTTTAAAAAATCACGGAAATATCTACAGTTTTTTGAAGAGATTTTTGCTTAATCAAAAGTACAGATTAACATTTTTGAGGGACGTATAGACTCGCCCCCGTCATCGAAAACGCCTCAAATGGAGATGGTAAGTTCCAACCTCGAACTAAAAGCTGAAAAACAAAAACATGCAGACAGGCATGAGGAAAATATTCATAATTATGATTTTATAAAGCCAACAAAATCTGAAAAAGTGACTAATCTAATGGCTGGCTTCAAAAAACTTTTCTCAGAAGAGAGAAAATTAAAAACATACCGTACACGATTCGCAAAATCTACAAAAAAAAAAAAAAAAAAAAGGGAAAATGAAAGAGAAAATTAGCTTATATTTGAAAACAAAAAAAAATTATTTTTTGAAAAGTTATTTGATGAAAAATTAATCTCAGTACGTAACGTGCATTTCGATTTCCTTAAATTTTTTAGCACGTTGAGCGAAAAATGTTACTGCCCAAAATCAATAAAAATTTTACTCATGCCAGAAAAAATCCCCCAAGGAAGCAAGAGGCTTCAATCAAAATACAAAAATTCTAATTTTCTATGCAGACTTAATTTTGTTTTACAATCTGCTCACTGAATTAGGGAGAAAACATACGTGATTTAATTTTAGCCTACTGTTCTGTAAATATTGTGCCCATTTCGAATTATTTATAATATTCGTATTTTTTGCTGCTGTTATTTGTTTTTTTCTCTAGTCATATTTACAATAATATTTCATAATCTTGCATCTTTTTCTATTTTATTTAAATTTCTATCCATTCTAAAAACGTTGTTTCAACCACTCATTGATTAGGAGATTGTAAGAGAATGAATGAGAATAATGAGAATAGTCTTAATAGGGTTCAGCTCACATGACAACTATATTCCATACTGAATAGGGTACTGGACATGACTCTCAGAATTACTTGAAATTAATGGGAGAGACGGTCTAAATCCTGTGAATGAAGGTACTGAAATTTTTTTTGAAAAATATTAAATAGAAAGGAAGATAATTATAAGATGTCAAAGTTGCGCTGCACCAAAAACGGTACCTCGATGCGCACCCTGTTGTTGTGATGTCATAGAATAGACATTTTTGTATTTTGCATTATCAGAGGTTGCTGGTTTCAAAACATCTCATTAATACTTCATTTTTAAGTAGGTTTTTGGTGAAAATTTACTGAATAAAACTGATTTTAAAAAATGACTTTGAAGCAAGGGTGGGCGCACATTTCATTTTAGGACCCAAGAAAACTTTTGGCATAGAAAGCTCAAAGTCTAAATTATCACCCAAGTAAATAAGATTCAATAAATTTGAGTTTCTATCTATATTTATTTTTTGTACTTCCCACTGAGGTAGAAGGTTGAAAATTGGTATGAGGGTGCTTGAGTATCACATCTAATTTGTTTTTTTGAAATCCTAAAAATAAGAAAGGGATAGCAGATATGGGTCAAAATTCATTTTCTTGGAACTTTCAACATATTATATACATTGAAATTATCTAACTCAACACAAAGGTGGTATATAATTATTTGTTTATGCCTTAAAAAAATATTTTTTGAGATACTAAGTTCAAATTGGATCTTAAGTTTTTAATTTGATCAATATTTTGACCCAAAGGGACTGAAAAAAGAGCCCATTTTTGTTTTTTTAATTTTAGTATGTAATACATCATTTGTAATGTTTCTTGAGGTGCTGAGTTCAAATTTGTCTATAATTTTTTGATTTGATCAATTTTTTGACCCCAAGGGACTCGTAAAAGGGCCCAATTTTGTTTTTTTTTTCATATTTTTAAGTAATACATCATTTGTAATGTTTCTTGAGGTGCTGAGTTCAAATTTTTCCATAATTTTTTAATTTGATCAATTTTTTGACCCGAAGGGACTCATAAAAGGGCCTAATTTTGTTTTTTTACATATTATTATGTAATACATCATTTGTAATATTTCTTGAGGCAAAAAGTTCAAATTTGACATTATGTTATTCATTTGACTCATTTTTGACTCCCAAGGCTCAAAATGAGGGGAAATTTTGACTTTTCATATTTTGTAGTGTAATACATCATTGGTAATAATTTTTTAACTGCTAATTTTGAATTTGACGTAATTTCTTAATTTTACCCATTATGTGATCTCACAGGGGCTCTGAAAGGGGTTAATTTTGCATTTCCCTATTATATTGTGTGATACATTGTTGGTAATTTTTTTATACTTGAAGTTTAATTTTGACATGTATTTCTTCATTCAACTCCTTATAATGTGATCCAAAGTGGTTCAGATATAACTAGCTAATTTTAACTTTTCACATTTTATTGTGTGGTATATTGTTTATAATGTTTTACAAGTTTCAAAGTACAAATACAAAAATCTTATTTTTCTTACAAGTAAGCTGGGCAAGTGGTTTTACTGAATTTTGTTGTTTTTTGTTGGTCTTAAAAAACATGGGCATCCAATACCTAATAAATCACTCAATAATAAATGAAGATATATATCTAAGAATTTTATTTGAACCCCCTGTTTGAGGTCACAGGGGGGTCAATGAGGTGTTCAACTTAAAAACAGATTGCAAATCTAAACTCAGTGCCTCAAAAAATATTATTAATGATGTATCACTCAATAATATCTAAGCATTGTATCTCAACCGCCTGTTTGGGGTGACAGGGACTCAATAAGGGGTGTGATCAAAAAATGGATTGCAAATCTAAACTCAGCACCTCAAAAAATATAATTAATGATATATCACTCAATAATATCAAAGAACATTATCTTAACCCCCTGTTTGGGGTCACAGGGGGCCACGGAGGTGTTCAATCTAAAAATGGATTATAAATGTAAACTTAGAGCCTCAAAAAACAATATTATCGATGTATCACTCAATCACATCCAAGAATATTATCTTAATTCCATTTCTTGGGCTACAGGGGCCTAAATGAAGGGTTAAATCTAAAAATGGGTTACAAATATGAACTCAGCCCTTAAAGTAAATAACTCCCCAGGCAACACCAAAAATTTTTTTCAAGGCTGTGCTCTAATATAAAAACAAATAAGGAATAATTGGTTTTTGATTTTCTTAGTTTTTATTGTTTTTCAATGTTTTGAATTTGTCTATAAATATAGGGGTGGGGAGTGCAAGTGCACATCCTTTCATCCCCTCCCTCACAGTCACCATGAACTTTCTAAATTGATGAACTTAACTAAACAAATGTACAAACACAGGAGAGTGAGGAATGAATGAATGAGAAACCTGTGAAAGAGGTGAAAAGTTTGCTGATGTGTCAATTCTATGACATCACACCCTCTGCTCAAAAAATATCACAAAGTTTTTTGACACCTCAACTTTACCATTCATTTTCTCCCATTCTATCCATCGATTTTAATGCGGTTTTCACTGATATTTTTTATTTTTTTTAAAGAATTTGAAAATATGTTTACTGAAAATCATGTCTAGTACCCTATTTAACCTACTCATTATGTTCTTTCTAAATATGTTTTTGATTCTGATTTTTTTGGGAAGACACTCAAGTCTTCTCCTAAAAAAAAATCATTCACCATAACACATCAACTGCTTGAGGCTAAGACAACAAACATTACAAAAAAAAAGTAAAAAAAAAACCGATTTTCTTAGAAATATTTTGCCAATCCCACTCCTCTAACAAAATGAATGTTCTAGCTACACCACTGGTTGGCATTATAGTATCTTCTCATTGATTCAATGGAATGATAAATCAATTATAATCAAATTTACTATAAAACTAGCAAATATCGAAAAGTTTCAATAAGTGGGTGCGCAGTGCGCGCGCACACAACCACGACATAACACGTACGAGTTACAATTGAGTTACAATGTTGTAATTCTCCCCTATGATAGACCGAACACGAAGATGTTTACGCATCAAAAAGTCAAAAGTTTACAAATTTGATTAAATTATCGTGTGAACTATCAAAAAAAAATTCTATATCGATTATTATCGATATCGAAATTTATATCGATCTTATCGATACTTTTCGATATCGTGCCACTTCTAATTTCCCACAATATTTCTTTCAGTGTGCCCTTATACAATCGCCTCAAATTTAATTACAAAAATTTTCGAACGATTTTTATAACCTTAACTATACGGTATCAAAAAAATTGGTTGTTTCTGGTTACCCAAATAAAACTAAGTCATATACTAGGCTACCTATAAGGGGCACCTGCGGTAATATTGATAATTACTTTGAATAAAAATGCTTCGTACTCATCGATTTGGTTTTCTGTTTCTCTTTGGTAACAGTAAAATTTTCAATTCTAGACCAGATAAATACCTACCTACATGTTTCATTCACTTATTTAACTAATGCCTGCTTCAAATAAATAAATTTGTATTGTCATTTAATACCTACTCGTGTTATATAATATGATATATTCGTTCTGTGTATGATATTATATTGTTTTTGTATATTTCTATAAAATTGTTATTGTAAATTTGAATACCTACTGTTTAGTGGTGTAGTTATTTGTTTTTATTTTTCTTCTTGAAAATTTCATTTGTAATAAAAAAATTATTTTTGATTATTTTGTTTCTTGAGTGTAGAGTGTAAGAACCATCACTTGGTTTTAAGTCGTGTATTTGAATAGTAGCTACCTAACGAAATAAAAGATAAGCTATGTAAAATTTTAATTTTGACCAAAAACTCAAAATAGTAGCTTTCAGATAGCGGTAAACAGAAAAACAAAAACATAAAATTCAATTATCTAATGATCAAAAAATATTCTTCCGGCGTATAGGACTGCCTATTAAAATAATTTCAAATTCAATTTGACCTTCTGTTTTCAAATAAGATCACAGACCATTTTTTCTTGGTAAGGCAGGACCAGATCGACGGGACTTCCCCTTTTATCTACGTCCTTCAATCGACGCCGGTTTCTACGACGTAATTTTTTTCATATTGCATATTCAAAAAAATATATATAAAAATCTTTTTTCAAAAATTTTAAACTGATTTTTTCTTAATTATAGGCAACTTTGCCTGAGTACCTACCTAATGATTGTCAAGAGTAGGCTATAACACTCATTTCTTATATGCAATGATTATTGAACAATATTTTACCAGTGGGAATGATTATTCTGGAGTGGAATGAGTGAACAATGAGTAGGTAATTGCTCGTGAACATTTTCACTTAATTAACTGTCGAGTAAGTAACATTCTACTTCAATAACTCGCATCTCTAATGCGAAATACATATTTAGCTTCTTTTAAAGGTTGCTCAGTTTTGTTTACATCGCGTTAACCAACTCAAGTCTACTTGCACCAACATCGAGTTTGCGCAATTTTCTTGAACGTGTAAATGCACCTTAAATTAGTTCCTATAATAACTATTTTCAATATGCCGAAAAAGTGCTGCACTTAGGTTCTAGGTTCTTAACAAGTTTTGTTAAAAGTAAGTTTTCAGTTCATTTAAATCCTAAGGTTTTTTGTTACGTGTAAGCCGTGCGAAGTGGCAAAAACTCAAAAAATTGTTATCTTTACATAGAACAGTTAATACCAGTATTTTGAAAAATGAACAACTGTTGAGAAGTTGAGAAGTTGCAGCACAAGTCGCGGGTGAGTGATGTAATCGCAATGAGTTGACTCTTACGAGTAGTTTCATATTTTTGCAATAAATATATCAAAAAAATGGTTATTTGTATTTGAAGAAATAACAAGCCTATTTTTAGGATTTCTTCACAAAGGGTTCGGGTATAGAATTAGTGAATCACATCATACAATTCATAAACTTTTATGGGAAAAGATCTGATTTTGCAGTTGTACACTCATCGCTCAAAGAAACAAACAATACCGGCTATTTTGTTTTACACTGACCTTCTTTTTGGGGTCTGGAGAGATTATACCCCAAATCCCTTCCCTAAAATGGGCCTTGGGAAATAATATCAACTTCTCTTATCACTAAATTTTATAAAATTAAATAAAAAACTCAGGACAGGTTAGGTACATAACCATTGTTTTTTATAGACATTGCCATGTAAAGTGGCTCTTTTTCATACTGAAATTGCACGCTGCTTGCGTACGCATAAACGGGCATCTTAAAGAAATGAACAGAAATACTATCGGGGAAAAACTCATTTCTACAATAAGGGAGAAATGAAAATCATTTTAGACTGTTTGGAATTGATTTGGAAATCTCTTAAGGTAATTCGCCAATTACCGCCACATCCAACGTAAAATTTGTGTTTATATCCCTTTATCACAAAATATTATCAGTTAAATTGGATGAAAATTGGATCATAGTTACTTTGAACTATTATAAATACGTGGTATGAATTTTGTCTCTTTATATTTCATACAAAACTTTTTATAAAAATTTGAAGAAAAAATGCCACTTTTTCAATTACCACCACCTAAAATGAACTTGTTTTCAATAGCCGACCCCCAATTACCATCTGCCTAAATCACTGAGTAAATTTAAATAAAATATTTATTAAAAATATTAAAAAGGGAACATTAACAAATATAGCTTAATATAATTAAGAACAATTAATGACTTGAAATGGAGAAAGTTACATTTTATCAATTAAGTTAATATTTGATTATCAATTTTGAATAACTGCATTGGAAATCGGAAAATTATATCGATTATTTTCCAATAGCCATCACACTTGAAATTTTCTAAATTAAAAACCAATATTGTTGCCATCGTAATGAAACATTCCTTGATGTTCATATTACATATTCCACAAATCCATTGTATTGTGTTTTCAGCCTAAGTCTAAAATTATGGTCTGACACCTGTGTTGGAAATTGGAAAATTAAATCATTTATTTTCTAGTAGCTGCCATACTTGAAATTGTCTGAATTCAAAAACAATATTGTTGCTATTGTAATGAAACATTCCTTGAAGTTCATATTACTTATTCAACTACAAAACTGAATTTTATTTTATTTTAAGCTCAAGTCTAAAATAAAGGAGTTACATGAATCATATACTTAACTTAATTTTTTTGTTAATTTTTCATTGATTTTCACTGGATTTTTGAGAAAAAAGTATTAAATTAATATCCCCATAAGCACTTTTGTAACAGAAAACAATAACTGAAATGATTAAACAAAGGAAGTATGGTAGAGGGTATACTGCTAGTCTATGCTGCCAGATGAAGCATTAACATTGTTTTAGGATGGCGGAAATAGACAGAGGGTGGCTGTTGGTAAATTTCCTTTCTTTGCTAACCAAAATTGATTCAATAATAACCTCTTCTTGGTGTATGAGTTGCTAAATAATTTTTTGTGATACAAATACGTAAAGTAGGTGATTTCAATATGAGTGTGATTCTTGCAGCACGAGCCAAAGGCGAGTGATACAAATTATACAAGTAGCAATCACCCACTTTGCATGAGGAACGTATATTATTTTTTTATAATACCCCCCAAAGACAAAATAAATTTTTTTTTAATGTGTTTAAACAATGCAAAAACAACAAATTTCTCTTGAATTCTTGTTTTTTTGTTAATTTATTTTCAAGTAGCTAAGGATGAATAAAATCTTTGATGGAATGTAGATTTAAAAAAATTTTCTCTTTTTTCCAGCAGTACTAACTCCAGTTTTATAGCTTAAATAGCGGATGCGGAATTACTGATTAAAGAATAAGAGGTTTCTAAATTCCAAAAATGGTAAATTGTCCATTAATTTGCGTTATTTTTGTTCGTTTATTTTCATACAGCTGAAGAAGATTGAAAAATTACTTGAAAGCAAATTGAAGAAAATTTTCTCTTCTTTTCAGAAATGCCAGCCCCAGCTCTCTAACATAAATAATGGCTTAGGAATCATTGAGTGACTGAGAAGAGGTTTTTGTATTCCAAAAAACTAGCCAATTTTATATTAATTAGCATTTTTTTCATTTGTTTATTTTCAAAGTGCTAAAAATAATTCAAAAATTATACAGAAATTTTGAAAATTTTATCATTTTTCCAATAACACCAACTTCAGCTCTCTAGCTTAAATAGAAGCTGAGGAATAATTAAGTGAAATGAAAGAGATCTATTTCAAAGCTGAATTGTTGTATACAATTGGAATGCCAACTTGACGATCAGTTTATCATAAATCCGGATGTGCAGAAATTTCATAATGTTGAATAATACATAAAGCGCATGCGCAGCCAAAATCTTAGCAAGTCCTAAGCTGTGCACGCGCGAAATTTTACATTTCAACATTGGAATAAAATCTCAAACTTCACGTTTATTTAATAGGCACAAAAACGTCTGTTTTTGGGGTGGGTATTACAAAAAAGAACTATTATGGTAAGAAGAGCATGTGATACAAAACCAGATGATATTATGTATAGAAGATAAATTCTTATCAGAGCCTACACAAGGAGTAGGGGTCATCAAATTCTGCACTTTTCGATAAACTAAATTTTTTGTTAGCTTTACCCTGACAGATAGAACAGCATCTTCAGAAAACCATAACAACATTTTTTTCTGTATCGAACATATTAGGATTCTTTTACATTTTTCAAAATACCTATAGGTAGCTATTTCACTTTTCCTCTTATAACTACGGTTTCATTCACGAATACGTTTGCATACTATATAAGTACAGAACAGTACAGTATAATTTTTACTCATAGGCTGAACGAACGAGAAAACTCATTCGTTACATAATATATTGGGCTTGGTTTTATTTTATTTTTTTCAACCATCGAAATCTATTGACCTAGATTTTTTTTTGCGAGATGAAAATACGTACCTATCGAATGTACAGAGAATATTTATTCTAAACCAGAAAAATAAAATATTCGCAAATGCCAATCGGAGGGGTTCTTTCGCATTATACTACATGTGTGCATATATACAGGCCTATTTTGTGCGTCTGTTCATAAAATCAGTTTTCACACTTTAACCCGCAACAAATTTTTCGCAGTTCGTTGATTCGCGCTTAATTCTCATTTATATGCTAAGTGATAGATTAAAGAACTATATCCATCTTTAGCGGCTTGGTTATCGTACGTGACGATAAATCCTTAAATATAATTTCTGAACAATGGTGAGCGAATGGAATGAACACGATTTGATTTATACCAAAACAACTCTCTGTTTTGAAAGGGTTGTTGCATGTGTTCAGGCAAGGGAGACCATAAATCATTATAAAATTTGAACCTCTCATAACAATATTTTTAATTTTTAACTTTTTTTTTCTTTTTCATTTAATGTTGATCAAATTTATAAAATTTCGATATTAATTTTTCCCACTACGGAAGATATTGATCACCTGTTCGAAACGAAAATTATTTTGCAATTGAACAAATTACTAATCATCCGTAGTGGCACCTGAAAGAGCTACGAAATCGTTTGTTGTTGTTTATTAGGTAGACCCACAACAGGTCTGAGTTCTCACATCACTTATAAGTTGAAACGCAGAAAATCGAATCGAGATGAATAGAGTAAGAATCTCATTAATTTGACAAATTTTCTCTAACGCTATCCTATGAAAATAACAATTTTCGATGTGTTTAGTGCTGAATTTTTCAAAAATAAAAAATTCTAGCGCAATAATACTTCGGTCGAAAACCTAACTTGCCAGTTTTCATCCATGATTTAAAAAAAAAAAAAAAACCTAAATTTCAAAATTTTGAAAAAATTGTAGAAAAATACCGATAAAAATCGATATATATCGACATTTGTTGAGACCACCAATCCTTCTCCCCTCTCACTCCTGCGAACACACGAACATATATCGAATACATTTATTTATATCTACTCGCGGCTACACTGATATACCACTTCCACCGCTCACTCGTTCACTTCCGTTACCGTTCGTTCATTACTCTGAAAATGTACTTTGCTTAAATTAATGTAACTTCTGAAATAAACATTCGCTTCTTGGACGTAACTTCAATCAAATCTCTCTTTTTGTTACACCTCTGATCCTCAACCTCTATATGGTAGCATCGCTCGGTAACAATCCTTGTACCTGTAACAAATTTCGAAATAATAATTTAAAATTTTTATACTTTTGTGAATTTTCTTTGTGTTTTAAGTCAAATTTTTGAAAAAATCTTTCGTGAATAATTGTGTTTTTAATATTTTCGTAATTTTATTTTGTGTTGGGTAACTTAGTTCCAACGTACCATTTTTTTTTTTCGAGTCTTAAATTTTTTTTGTTCTCGAAAAATTTAATTCCACCTTGAATGCTGTAAACGTTCAATGAGTTTCGTCGTTTGCTGAAAAGGATTTGCCCTGCTTGTGTATAATCCAGCCAAGTGTATCGAAAATTCCAGGACTCGTCGATTGCTAAGTTGTTCAGGAACCCTGCTTGTGTTGCCTGAAAACTAGTAAATTCATTAGTGTCTGCCCTGCTTGTGTATGAACTAATTCGTCGAAGTCATCAATTGGAAGTAAATCGCCTTGAGCACTCACAAATTGATCTGAAACCAACGTAAAAGCTTCAATTCAACAACGTCAAAATTGGTATTCACCATCTCAATTCAACTTCATTTTGGTATCATCTTTAAAACTCAAAAAATTTAACTCACATCCTCATCGAAGTACGTTCAAAACAACCGAAGCACAATTCAAACGGCAGTTCCAGAGAACCACCTACATCAATTCCAGAAAACGAACCTGAAAAAACAAAAAATCGACGGTTAAAAAGGGTATAACTTAAAAATTTTCTGCTGAAAAAGGTAATAAAAAAAAAAAACATATTTTCATAATTTTTTCGTAATTTTTTCGTATTTTTTTTCGTGTTCATTTTCGTGTTTTTCGTGAAACTTAACTCTTTCGATTCAAAATTTAACCTGCATATTTGAAAATACCGTTAATTTCAAATAATTTTGGCCTTTTCAAAATTTTTCTAAGTACAAATTTTGGCAAGTCGTGTGCAAGTTTTTGCAGCCACTTTTGTCTTGGAGTGTACAACTCGTGACGTATGCACGGCTCGTTTCGTTCATTCGTTCGAACGTGTACATTAACCTTTTGTTAAGTGCAACGAACCTACGAACGCTTATCTTCGCCCATTCATTAAATACGTTGGCGCGGTTTTTCAATTTCAAACCACCATTTTGTTGCAACCTGAAAATTTTTGCAGTTGCACAATTTTGTCGAAAATAATTAACGATTTTTTTTTTGAATACTCTTCTTCTTATACGAACACCTAAATTAAATATTTTTTTTATCTCGAACACCATTAATCATTCATTTGAATATATTTTAAATATTTTATTTTATTTTTTTTCTCTACTGTGAATTTTTTTTTATTTATTTCTTTTTCTTACGAGTTACCAGTAGAAATAATTTTTGTAATACCTGGTGAATTTTTTTTTTTTCTCACCTTTCATATTTTTTTAATTTTCTACAAATTCATTACGAATTATTTTGTGGGTATATAATTTCAAACAAAATTTTCCCCTGTTTTCAATAATTTTATTCCCTTCTAATTCCCTCGATCTGAAGGTAGCTAATTCATTTTTCACCCTCACCTTTCATTTTTATTGATTTTAATTAATCACTTCATTGAATATTGAATTCTAATACGAATTATTTAGGGTTAAAAAGTCTTGTTATTTTATTTTTATTTTTTTTTATTGGGAAGCGTCCAGTCTCATCTTTAACGTGTGTGATCTCTTGCCCGCAGTGGACCTACTCGAGACACACACAAGGACAATTTAAATACTATCGTTAAATCTACAAATTGTTTGGTTATCACAGGTACGGCAATCCTAGTCTTGCGGCATTTGCTGGGGATTGACATCCGTTTGTTTTATTTTTTTTTATTTTTTTTTAAATTTTTTTAGTTCAGTCAATTCATTAATTATGAATACTGAAAATAATGATAGGATCTCAAATGTTTTCCGTGGAAATGGCTATGAGGGATGGCGTGCAACCATCATCAGCACCCTTATAGGTAAAGGTTGCCATTCCACAATTTTTCCTACTGCTCGAGAAACTAGTTACATTTACACATCATCCGAAGAACGCCTAACATCTAAATGGCTCAAATTTTTCCAAACTCAGGAACGGGCCAAAGCCCACATTTTCGAAAGGCTTGACAAAAGAATCCTTCATCATGTCAAAACTTGCGACGTAGTTTCTCAAATTTTCGAAATCTTAGATGCTCGATACAGGAATCAAACTGCTACTAACATCATGGTCTTAAAGTCAAAATTTCAGTCCCTTCGCTTCGATCCAAGGAGAGGTACCATCCGTAGATTCTTGGAATATTTTTCATCCATTGTGGAAGAACTACGCGATGCTAATTACCCCCTATCGGAAGCCGATGAAATTGATCAATTAATGATGTCATTGCCCGAAAAATTTGATACTGTCTTCTCAGAATTCCGCCAATTAGAAATAGAAAAACGAACTACTGTCAGACTCACAAAAATGATATTAGAAAAATGTGATCGAATTGAATATTCTAATAAAACTTTTCCCGGGTTTGATCAGCCCAAATCTTCTTATCAACCAATGAGTAATAATAGAAAAAATTTTAGAAATTTTCGAAATAATAATAATAACTCAAATCTTTCCAAACCAAATTACAACACAACGAGTTATTTAAACGATCACAAAAATAGTCAAAACAAACAAAATAATTATCCTTCAAAAGATAATGTATCCCAAATGGATATTACATGCTTCAGATGCAACAAGAAAGGACACATGTCAAGGACATGCCCTAACGAAACATCTACAGCTAGTAATACTCCACAAACCCAGAACCAGAACAGTAGCTCGAAACCCCAAACTTCAAATAACACGAACTCCCAGAAAAAGTCCGATGATAAATCCAATTTTCGTGTTAAATATTCTATGATGTTACACTCAAACCTTAATCATTTAAGTTTTGATGACATTGAAGATGAATTTCAATGGCCTAAACCCCCTACAGTATCAAAGTCCGCCCCCCCAAAAAACCAACTCCATACGATGTTACTAGATAATGGAGCAGATGACCACATGGTCAATGATATTTCAAAATTAAGAAACGTACGCAAAGTTGACAATTCTCGTAGAGCACTTTGTGCCAAAAAAGGCGTATTCGTAAACCCTACCCATGTTGGATCAATGTACGTTAACGTCTGCAATTCTAACGCAGAATTTTCTACTATTCACCTAAAAGAGGTATATTATGATCCTGATTTAAGCCTTGATATTTGGTCAGGAGCTAAAATCATGGAGTCTGGCATATTCAAGATCATAACAGACACAGATCATGCAGACATCATAAATAAAAACACTGGTGAAATTACTATAACCGCTCCAAAGAGAGGTTCTATGTACTACATTGATTACGAAATAGTTGATGAAGAAGAGGAAAATAAGGTCTATCAGGAGCTTGTGTGTATGCCTGTACCTAGTACGTCTGCAGAACAGGAAGATCAAATAGATGATCCTTCCCAAAATTTTCAAGAACTGAATGAGGCCGGAACAAGCAATCCACAAAGAGAGCAGGAAAACATTGACCATCCCCAAAATTTTGAAGATACCGAAGTGGATACGGTCAATCAGGAGATTTATTCCGAATCTGAGGATGAATTAAATGGAGAGAGTGTCGGAATAAATAGAAAGCACAAGAAAAACATAAACAAAACTAAAACCTTGTGGCATAGAAGATTAGGTCATCTAAGTGGCAAAAGCCTGAAAGCACTATCAAAAGTAGTTGTAGGTATGCCCCAAAATTTGGTATTTAAGGACGATGACTTTGCCACTTGTGAAATATGTATAAAAGCTAAATCCACCCGACTTGGTCATCACGGTGTGAGGACTCGACCAACGAGAAGAATGGAAGTAGTCTCATCAGACATCATGGGACCATTTCAAGAGGCATACAACGGAGAAAAATTCATAATAACTTTTATTGATCATTACTCGAAATATACTCTTGCCTTTCCAATATTAAGAAAATCCCAGGCTTTCGATAAATTCAAAGAGTATTATCTATCTTTCAATACAAAATTTCCCAATGATCCTATCTCTGTATTAAGAACTGATCAAGCTAAAGAATACTCCGACTCCAAAATGACACAATTTTGCTCCGAAAAAGGAATCACATTAGATGATGGCGTGGCGTACACCCCCGAATTAAACGCAATAGCCGAAAGGCAAAACAGAACCCTGCTCGAAAGAGTTAGAGCCATATTATACGACGCAAAAATTGATTTTAAATTATGGTCAACAATTGTATTAGCCGCCGCCCATATAATTAATAGAAGTCCGACCCGCGTCAATCTAGGGAACATGACACCCTATGAAAAATTATACGGTACTAAACCCGATATTTCCCATCTTCGAGTCTTTGGTGCTATTGCATATAAACACGTTCCCATTGAACAAAGACAGCAATCAGCAGTCAAAGCCAAGAAGAACGAAGAGGAGCATCTCGACCCAAAATTCTTGCCCCGAGCCCTAAAAACAATTCTGATCGGCTTTTCGAATGTAGGTTATCAGATATTAGATCCAATCAAAATGAAATCCTACAAATCCTGCGATGTTAAATTTGATGAGACGAAAACATTAGTCGATTTCACTGATAAACCAGAAGAACTCCAGGTTAAACCCTTAGAAGAGGAAATCGAGGCAATCTATAGGGTCAATGTGCTAAAACAAGCCTCATCTGAAGACTCTTTGTTTATAGAAGATTGCATGCCAGTAAGCTTCAGTGATATTTTCCAAAATCCTTTTAAGAAAGAGTGGCTTCAGGCAATCAATGATGAACTGCAATCTATGTCAGATCTTAATGTGTGGAAAATTGTAGATCGCCCACATAATATCAAACCCATTGACACAAGATGGATATTCACGGCCAAAGCCAATGACAGAGGAGTAATGTGCCCAAAAGCTAGACTCGTTGCCAAAGGCTTTATGGATAGATCCGAGTATACCTATGACAGAGACCTATGCACCTGTTGTGCAACTCTGGCTAATTAGGTGGATCTTATCCGTAACCAATTTATTGAATCTACAACTTGTTCAATATGATGTCAAAACAGCCTATTTAAACTCAAAAATTAAAAATGACATCTTTCTTAATATTCCCCAAGGTTGCAATGTCGATAAATCTAAATTACTGAAACTTGAAAAATCCATCTATGGCCTTAAAACATCTAGTAAAAATTGGATTGAGTTACTGGATTCTCATCTTCAAACTTCCAATTTTACAAAGTCAAAAATCGACAGATGCGTATACACACGTAAAGATGACTCAGATGGCATTGCCTTCATGATAATTTACGTAGACGACATCCTTCTCGCAACTAATCGTCCAGAATGGGTTAATGAAATAACCACTCATTTTGAAACTCGTTTCACTATGAAAGTTGTAAACAACCCAACCCATTTTGTAGGTTTTGAAATAGAAAGAAATCGTGAATCACAAACAATTAAACTTACCCAAAAACAGCAGATCCAAAAGATTCTCCAGAAATTTAAAATGAGTGATTCAAATCCTTCCAAAACGCCTATGGAGACAGGCCTCAAGTTAAGCAAATCTGAAGGCACAGATAATAAAGAATACAGATCTATGATTGGTGCACTATTATATGTATCTAGAGGCACAAGGCCAGACATTTCCTTCTCAGTCAATTACCTGTCCAGATTCCAAAATTGTTCAGATGACACAAAAAAGAACTATGTACGGCGTATCATCCGATACTTGAAATACACGATCGATCTTGCCATTGTATACAGATCCAACTCCGAAGGCATATCAGCTTATGTCGATGCATCTTATGCCCCCGACATTGACGATCAGCCTATAAACATGTCTGAACTAGAAAAAGGAAAATCTATAACTGGATATCTAATTACTATGTATGGTGACCTAATAAATTGGGGCGTTCATCGCCAAAACATTCATGCTTCTTCATCCACAGCAGCTGAATTGATTGCTCTTCACGATTCTTTCGAAGATATAGAACTTGCTTGGCTAATAAATCGTGAATTCTTCTTAATTGACACTCCTGTAATTGTCTACGAAGACAATATATCTGTTATTCATGTCATCTCAGGCGGAGGACAAAAACGTCTTCGAGCTCTCATGATCAAATGTTATGGACTTGCTCAGGCCTATAACGACAAAATTTTCACATTCAAACAAATAGCTACTGAAGATCAAATAGCTGACTTACTAACAAAAGCATTATCCAGTAAGCAGCATATCTTACTTACTAGTAAAATCCTGGAATCCCCAAATTGTGATCCTTAAAAAGTCAACTCCCTTACCAAAATTTTGTCTGAAACATCACAAACATAATTCATTATATTTTATCTCTATTTGCATGTTATTTATCCTGTTACCTAATATAAATTATTTTTGCATGTTACCATATTTATTATATTTTATTCATATTTATTAATCAATATACTTACTACAAGCGTCCAAATTAGTTACCATTTTATATGTACACTTTTCCAATTTTTAAATTTATATTTTTATAATTTGTAATTAAATGTAATGAACTTTTAAACACTTTTGTAACACCCACAGTCGTGATCGGTTCAAAAGATTGTAGGGGGGTGTTGAGACCACCAATCCTTCTCCCCTCTCACTCCTGCGAACACACGAACATATATCGAATACATTTATTTATATCTACTCGCGGCTACACTGATATACCACTTCCACCGCTCACTCGTTCACTTCCGTTACCGTTCGTTCATTACTCTGAAAATGTACTTTGCTTAAATTAATGTAACTTCTGAAATAAACATTCGCTTCTTGGACGTAACTTCAATCAAATCTCTCTTTTTGTTACACCTCTGACCCTCAACCTCTATAACATTTAAAAAACATCCGATAAATCGATATTTCATAGCTAGTTGATGAGTCAAGGACCTCGGATGACGAATAAAAAACGTTTAAACTCAGTTGAGCTGTAGAAGTACACTATATTGTCTGTAAAAAGAGTATAACAATTTGTATGATAGTTCAACGAGAGCGATAGAGAGTTAGACGAAGGTTCCCGACTAGGTACGATTAGATTGAATGAAGTTGAATGAGTGGGAAAGAAAGTGTTACCATGAATGAGAGAGTTTAAGAAAAGATTAAGTAATGTTAATCAGTATGGAGAGAAAAGGATTGGTATACCCAACACTAGTTTCAGGTAGAAAATTTACAAAAAACTATCGATTAGGTAGTTATCGATATCTTCGTAGGTGTGCGCACGTGGTTGCTTATGGATGCCCGACACCCATGACAACATTTTTTTTTCTTCATAATAAGTTGGTAATAATATAAAAAATTTTAAGTTGAGCTTCATTTCATTTTATACTAGGTACTAATATCAATAATAAAATAATAATGTGTAAGTAGGTATGTTATACGACATCAAGAAGATAAAAAAAAAAAAATAATGATACCACGGCAAAATATTAAGAGGCCCAAAAATTGGAGGATGATCAAAAAGGCGAAAATCGGATGAGAAAAAAATTTTTGGAATGGCAAAAAATTTCCCATTCTTTCTCAGAAACCTATAACTTCAGAAATCTTCGCACATTGGCGGATATCTTTAAAAAAATATCAATCTTTCGATGTTTTAATGGTGAAAAACGATTTACGAGGACAGTTTTGCTTTACATTTTACTCGGAAACTACTGAACCATTAGGCATCAAACTCCTATCAGACCTGGTCCCATATAAGGATTGAGGAATACCTTTCGTGAAAATTTTGGTCCTATCCCTTCTCGAACACTTAACGACTGTATGTACAATATATCCAATTAGCACCAAATTTCGTGCAAACCGTTTTCTCCAAGTTCTAATGCAAAATTTATTGATGCATTAAGCCTTATAAATACAGACCCCCTAACCCCTCTATAAGAAACATTTTTATTGCGTTTTGAAACTGTTTTCCTCATTTTAACAATTTTCGCCGTTAATCCGCTGAGGTATGCTACTTGCATTACCTCAACAACCTGTGCCTTCCTCCCAGCTCCCTCTCATCTCAGTGAAAGTTCGCGACCCCACGATAATGAATAGTGGTTTTTAAGTAAAATATTCCGTGGTGTGGGAAAGTCTCACAGTGGACCCACAACCACAGATGTAGCATAGATTTCCGTAAAAGATTATCAATTTTTTGATTGTATATCAGAGCAAAGATAATAAGAAACAATATGTACTTCACAAAATTCGCATTGATTTTGATTACTTAGACAAAATTAAATGAATTTAGCACCTATTGATTCGCCCAGAAATTTAAGTGCCTATTTTAAATTAATCATTCTTTTATTTATTTTTTATTTTTTGTCTTTACCTTCATGCGAAATAAATATTATTTCATTGCGGAAGGTTGGCCGTGTTCTGTCCCATTTTTGCAGATGATTCAGTTTGTTTACAAAAACATGTCGAAAAAATATAGACAACTATTATTCCTAATTCTTAGAATAATAGCTGTCTATATATTACCTTGCTTCTCACGGACGAACACCACTTGGCGGATGTTCCATGTCACGCCACCTTTTTGGTCGGCCATTTTGATCTATAACAAAGAAAACGAAGGTGATGTCTTGTCTTCTATTTAAAGACATATTCATTCCTGAACTAGCAGTCGAGTAGAAACATTAAGGTACATACTCGCTGTTATGGATATCAGGTCTCACTATTATTAAGTATCAGCAATAAGTTAAAGTTTAAATGTGTTTTGTAATAACCTGAAGTTCAAATTTAATAAAAGATAGTATTTAGAAATTATCTTATTTGTTGAGATAATTCAAACATTGAATTATTCTCGCAACAGGCTGTAGTACTGGAATATTTTAAAATCGTAGAAATGAGTAGAATAAAAGCTTGTAAAAATAGAAGATACTGGTGAAAAATGAAACAAAACTCTTTCAACTTAACAAGAAAGTAAAATGGCAGCGTAGGTAACAAACATAATATTTATAATAAAAGAAAGGCAAGGGTTATAAAAATATTAATTTAATTGAAAAAAAATTAAAAATTAATAATTTTGAGAATTGTTGTGAAAGTAGGGGGACCCGACCTTTTCACCAAGTATCTTTTCACCGAAGGACATTCCATCTATGAAACTCACCTAGCTGACAATTCACCGATAAACTTTTTCACGTATAGACCAATTCACATAGTGCAAAATTTCACCTAAGAATCCTTTCACCAATTCGATTAATTCTTTTAATTGTAAACAGTCAACTAGGTCACTGGTAAGTTGAACAAAAGCTTATAATAATTTTGTTGAATCAATGAAAATATGAAAACATTAAAATGAAAAAATAAAAATGTTGACTTTGAAAATTGGCCTTAAAAACTTAAATTATATCAATTTGATATTTTCTTTTTGTAAAATTTTATTTTTTAGGAGATTAAAAAAAAAGCATAAAATTTAATTTATAAATTATGAGAATGGGGGAAAATGGAAGAAAAAAATAACATTTTAAAATGACAAAATGATAATACTTGAAAATGTACGTATTTAGGTGTGGTATGCCAACCGGGGTAGCAACACCCCGAAAGGGTTGCGTCTGGTAGACCGCCAACATCTTGTTTACACCCCCGGTGAGGACCGTATCGACGTCCTGGCACAACTCCAGAAACCCACTTCAAATGTCCCCGAAAACACATATAAGGGTACAACACGAGGACCCCAAATGGGACCTCGTGCGCCTGGAAAGAAATCCAGGGGGAAAGTTTAAGTAACCCCAGGAACGTTGATAATTTGGAATACATAAGTGAAAGAATATCGAAAACCTAAAACCACCTGGAAAGAACAAGTTACGTGTTGACGATTGAACTTTGCCCCGCCATTTCACCCACGAGTAAAAGAACTACCACATCATAATAAAAACAGAAATAATGATAACATACCTGTAATTATACGCATGAAACATAATTACCGACAGCAATACACGGGTTCGTCTTCATAGGCGGGTATGAATGAAGACGTAGCGCATGAAAAATTACAAGTGTGAAAAAAGCATGGTGCAAAATATATGTGAGAATAAAGTACGCCAGTACCGTAGTCGAACATAAGTAAAGCGAGAGTGTGTTCGGACGAATATACCACGAGAACGGACAAGCCGTAATCGCGGTAGATAAGACCGGGCCGGGATAACCGTTCTCCTACTTTCAAATATGCGTACATAATTGAAAGTGAAGAGCGGTTATCAATTTTGGGAAAAAACCCGGTTGCCTACGAGTAATCAACCGACGTTGATAATTGCAGGTAACCTAAACGTATTTTACCCGGATACCTCATAGGTTTTGTTTTGATTTTATTTATAATTAATAAAACTTTACATTAAATATAATTAAATAATAAATAAAAAGTAATAAAATTTTAAAAATTGAGAGAAAATATATGTTTTGTCAAATATACAGTGGATCATAATATCATACAAAAGATAAAGGCAATCGGTGAAAAAACCTGTCAGTGAATGTGTAGTCGGTGAAATAGTCGTTAGGTGAAAATACTATTCAGTGAATTGTCCGGCAGGTGAATTCCCTTTAGTGAAATGTCCGTCGGTGAAAAGACAATCGGTGAAACAATCAGACCCACAAGTAGGGTACACACACCACAGCCGCGTATAATATACCCATTATTTGGAATTTTTATTCTTAACTTTTATATGGATACCTAATATAGGAACAAATTGTGCCAAAAAATTTTTCGAAATATTATTTCAAAAACAAAATAATTTGTCTATTTTTCAACCGTGCAAAAAGTCGTAGTAATGGCGCTTGTATCTTTTTTTGTCATTATAATAAACGTACAAGCCGATTTTTTAAGACAAAATTCAACCAAAATTATTATTAAGACAAAATTCAAAGCGCATGCGCCAACTATAAATATTTCGTTATTTCTATCTTAACAACGAATTGATCAGTGTTGCCAGGTCAGTATAAGCCAAAGTGCCGCGGAGTGGCGTTTCAGTGCTTCTATTGTTATATCGATAAACTTAGGTATGTGAAAATTATTGTATGTGTCTATGTTTGTTAGCTTATCACTTCGAAATCTTTCAACAGATCAAACTTAAATTTTCAGATATATTCGTGTTATTTTAGAAAAAATTTTAAGCCAACTTAGAAGTCCGTATCAACCGAGGGGCGAAGTTGTAGATTCTAACCCTTTCACCCCTGCAAAAACAATTCAAACATTTTGTTCCTCAAAAACGTACTTTACTCAATGATTAAGTAGACCCTTAAAATTTCGTGCCTCTATGTCACAATCGTTTCGAATTATGGGGCTCCAAAATGTTCCCAGGAACTTTGTTCGTTTGAACATTGTATGGGGACAGTAATTCTGATTTTTATTTTTTGAGAGTTTTATAGAAGGATTACATAATTATAGATGAATAGTTAATGAACTTGTTAGGGGGACAAAGAGAAATGCGCGGTGAGAGGGAGAGATAAAGCGAGGAAAACGGAGATGCAGAAAGTTGCTGGCTGAGGAAAAGAATGAGGAAGAGAAAGGAAGTGAGAGACGTATTTTAATAGGTATCACTCAAAGCGGGCAGCCAATGTGTGAATAAAATTACATTAAGTGAGCACGTATAATTTATCAAAAAAATATAACATTCTTACGAAAAACAATTCTCTTTAGAATACGCCATTGTAAATACAAGAATAAATGTAAGCACAATTGCTGTACTGAATGAGATTGTAAATACAGTAAGTATAGTTGTAATTTTTCATCATCACGTAAAGTAAAAATTTAAAAGTACCTACCTGCCATATACACTTGATAAAAAATTCATCAATGTAGAAATAGATTAAACAGGCAGACTCGAACTGTTTTCGTATATTGTAAGATAGATTTTGAAACGACAAGTGACGAAAAGTACAATGGCCCATTTGTTTAGGATCCCATAGTATTATTTTAACGCTTTTGCAAAGGGGTTACGACTTTTGCTCCTTGTTTGCCACGTACTTCTTTCTTCTTTTTTTTTCAGTATTTTTTTCCTTTTTCCGTTTTTTTTTTTTTTTGTTTTTTTGTTTTTGTGTTACTTACTTCGAACAGTGCGACCACATGTAAACGTTAAAGCTTACATACTCCTTGCAGAAAGGGTTCCAAAATCCTATACTTTTCCTGGGCGTCTCGCTAAAGTCTTTCTCGTCGTTTATAAATATTCACTCGATTGGGAGGCGAGGAATTGCCTGTTTTAAAATGGAAGGGGGAAAGGGTGATATGTAAACGCTTCGTACTTTGCTTTTTATAAAAGACAAGATAGTACGATATAGTTTTCTATAAACTGCTCAGCTGCTTGATCCGCTATCTGTTTTTTTTTTTTTTTTTTTTTTCCTAACACAATATCCGTTAAAAGAAAATCCATTTTAAAGTCGTCCCTGTATGTGAAAATTTAATTAAAAACTTTTTTGAGCTCTGCTTAGTATTTTTTATTTTTTTGTCACGTTGAAGATACAATCATAAAAATTTTAAATTCGTATAGGTACCCCAGCACTCGTCTCATCACTTACCTAGCTTATTTTAGTTTTAAGAGGGTTGTTTCTACAAATTCAAAGCTGAAAACCTAATATCAACGTAGTATATTACATACGATAACGTGAATTTAAATTACAAACTTTGACTCAGGTACCTAACTGACAATGATATCACTTAAGTCCCAAATTTTTACATATGTAACTTATAATTTTATCGTACTTTTTTTTTACATTTTATTTGTCTAAAGTTCGTGTTTTCTTTCCTTCGATTCAACCCCAAGCAAACAATTACTGAACCTTAGTATAGTTTCTTGGCTGATATTTTTAATTTTAACTTAAATCGTAGGATAGGTAGGGTTTCAATTTTTTCTATTAAATTGAAATTGAAAGATCAAAATCGGTTATAAATAGAATGCTGGTGCATAATAAATATAGGCTAAACTTAGATTAATGGCTTGATTTATAGGAGTTGAAGAAGTCGTAGCCTCTTTTCGATGTTAACTCACTTTGAGCCATATTTTCCCATCGAATTTACGATTACACAAATTTAGTTTCAATCAAAAATTATAGTCTACAGATTTTCAATGACGGACATTATCCATAATATAGTCGGTAATATTGATGAGGTCTGAGTAAGCTGAGTGTACGTGGAAGGAAATAAACAAACGATTATACACGATCGAGTCATCAAACAGAAATATATTATTCATCGAAAAACATTTTACAGTAAATATTAGAAGATAGTCAAACAGGATGACAAATTACGAAAAGTTGCGAAGGTGTACGAGTGTGGTCAAGTAAGTGTACAGAAAATGAGCAAACGTAATGTTAGCGTAGTGGTGAAACGAGGTAAAAGAACGAGATAAGAAAAGAATGTATAATTATTGTCAGTAATATTAGGTATTCGCAGGTGCCGGGGAGAAGGATTGGTAGTTCCAACAAATATTGATAGTTTTGCTAAGATGCTAGTAGAAACTATCGATAATTAATCCTATTTATAGAGGTTGTTGATCGAAGAAGGAGAAGTTTTGTAACGTGAAATGAAGAATTAACCAAAGTAACGTCACAGAAGCGTGTGTATTTAACATCAATCACGTATGATAAATGTAAGCACAGATTGAGTGAGATAAACGAAGGTGTAAGGTGACAAACGAGTGAGCGGCAGTGAAGTGTTACAGTGTAGCCGTAAGCAATAATATAAAAGTGTGTTTAGAATATAGTCGAATGTTCGCAGGAGTGAGAGGGGAGATGGATTGGTAGTCCCAACATTATAACATACTATCGATACTCTGTCGATAGTACAATATTTTAACTATCGACATTATCGATGGTCAAAAACTGTTGATTGTGCCCATAATAAATTAAACCCATTTTTAAATCAATGATAATAGACCTTGAAAAAACTTCTTAGTGTTTCATAATTTTCACCATACCGACAGAAATAACCAATGAAACAAAAGGTAACTTACTCGTTGAAAATACATTATATTTGCAAAAAAATCTTCGAATTTCTCTCTTGTAAAATTTTAGTTTTTTAACTTACCTCCTGTTTCTCAGCTCCTGAATTAATCTGAGTCATACTTTCTTAATTGGGGTGGCTACAACGCATAGTAAGCCTATTATACTTCGCAATCAAAGAATCATAAAGAAACTTTCAAAAAAAAGTGAAAACGAAAGTAACTATATGAAATAAGGGTAGCGTCGTAACTTTTTTTTTTTTCAAATTCCCTTCAAAAAAACACAAAGAGGTCAAACGAAGACTTTAGTTAAAATGTGGTGGAAAAAAAATTGATGTAATAAAGATAGTTCAGTCATATTTTACAAAAAAAAAATTATGAACTAGACTTTAACTATATAGGGGTTGTTGGGTGGGTCTCCTGGAATATCATACTAAAATTTTCACGCTCCTCACCTCTTTCAGTTCTGTAGAGGGGGTTTTTATCCCCCAAAATTTGGTTTTTTGCAAATTTTGATTTTGAGATACAAAATTATTCTATTTAAAATTTTCTACAAAAAAGCCACATGCGTTTTTTCGCCCAACGCCTCTCTTCCTTCCCAGAGAGTTTTGAAAACAAACATTCTTCAGTGAATATGGATTGGATATAACTTGTACAATTGTCATACTATGTACATAATTTATAAACCCAATAAGCTTACATATTTTCCACCCATTCACTCCCCTTCCATAACTCCTTACTATTTCTTCCACCTTCACAGTTTTTGTCTGACGCCCGCTTTCCCCTCCAGAGAGTCTCGAAATCAACCATATTCACTGAATTTATAATTGTTTTTAAGACTATCTGGAGAGGAAGAGGGCTTCAGGCAAAACACTGCATGTAACCTTTTTTGAAAGAAAGGATTATGGAAGAGGATGGATTGTTAGAAAATATGTATTGGGCTTACGAATTATCTGCATGGTATGAAAATTACGTGTTATATTTCCTATATAATGCTGTTGAACATATTTAGTGAAGAATGGTTGTTTTCAAAACTCTCTAGGGAGAGAAGAGGGACGTCTGTCTAAAATACATGCGAATTTTTTTGTAGGAAATTTTATGCTAAACAGTTTTGTACGAATCTATTTTTATCCTAAAACCAAAATTTGCGGAGAAAAATACGAAAAACCAAATTTTAGAAGACAAACACCCCACTCTACAAAAATTCAAGATGTTAGGAGGGTGCAAATTTTAATAATGCTATTTCAGGATTCTCACCCAACAACCCTATATAGTTAAACTTCGTGCGCTAATTTTTTTTTTTTCATCATTTTGATGCTGATCTGACTGGACTAAGGGCACAAAATTACAGAATGTATTTTCATTTTCGAAAATCCTTCGGATTCCTTCTGTGTTCTACTCGAAATCGTTACTGACACAATCCTGCCCATAACATAATTTTAACTGGTGGGTACGAGTCAGTCATGTGCAAGGAGATTGTGTTTTTTCGTAGCAACCTTTCTGAGAAAAGACTTTTTTTTTTGTTCTCTGCCCTTTTTAAGAAAACGGTTTTCAAAACCGAGTGAACCGTTCTAAAATTAGTAGGTATGATCTCGGAAGTGTAAAAACACTATCTATACTTTCTTATACATACGTAATATTTCAGTGGCAAGAGAAGGATACAAAATATTGTCATTTTTTTCCTCTTGTCGTTTTAATTACTGGTAGCACAGCTCGAGGAAATGTATATGGTGCATATACCGCACATTTAGGTAGTTATCGGCTCGCTTAAAAATTTATTTTAGTCGTTTAGTTGATGTAATTAGTTGTAACGGATAAATTAGCCACGATCGAGTTTTTGTTCTTTCTTTTTTCTTCTTCTTCCTCTGCTTCAACTGGCCCAGTTCAAAGGTACCGTCATCATCTGGTGAAAACCGACGACTAAGTTATACGTCTGTCATAATAAGTACACAAATTAATTTGTGAACCGTATGAGATTCCTTTAAAATGAGCCAGACAAAGTGCTTCTCTTTTCTGTTTCTTTCTTTCCCAAATAATCCAGGCACTCGAAACTGTTTATTTGGCAAAATTTTTGTAAACTGTTTTTTTTTTTTTTTTACATGTTGCAAATGAGCACATGTGTGGACTTTTAAAATACCAAATTAAATTTACCTACCATTCCCATCGCATTAAATTGTGGCTAAATATGCTCCCAGCCACCCAAATTAAGTTTCTACATACCTGTGTTACCTTAGAATTCCTGTTTAACGAACTGCTATTGAAAGAAATTCTCTATAGCGCATTTTCTTTTGTGTATGGGTGGATAGTATCCTCTGTGCATCTGATTGTTATGTGACAACGTTGAAAAGGAGAAAAAGAAAGTTGAAATTTTCAGCTGGAGCAATATAACATATCACATCCTATGTATATTTTAACGCTGAATCGAATGAGGTCAGCCTTAAATTGGTAGGACCAATAGTTTTAGAATTATTGCGAATTTCGTAACAAGTTTTCACTGGTAAAATTCACATTTTTTTGTGTTTAGCTTCTAACACTGAGTACAAAAAATCGTACTTTTCAGGCTACTTTTTAGAGTCGGGAAGCGTCCTGTACAAAAACTGATAAGAACATTTTTTATCGCAAATATTATGTTGAACAGTTTTTGACTGAACTATTCTTCCAATGTAATCAATATTTCCCAGAAAATTTCAAAAAATTGATTTTTGGGGCACATTTTTCATAATTCCCACTCCAGCAAGATGGGTGGGAGTTGAGACTTTTAGTATATATTATTTAGGACGTTCATCCTTAAAGATTAGTGGGAAAAAAAAACTATGGTAATTTTTCAGAATAAAAATTCTATGTTCTCTGGACTACAGGTGTATTTTCAACGTAGAATTAAAATGTTTGTTTGTCACATAAAAATTAGGCTAGAATGATATAGAACCCACGATGGGTAAAACGGTTTATATGTATTTTAACAAACTTTTCGAGGGAACTTGAAAATTTTTCTTACAAATGTTTCTATTTACTGAAAAAAATATGCCTATTTAACCATTTAATATTTGTTAATTGGATGACCAATTGTTGCATAAGGAATATACCTGATCACGATTAAAGTCACCCTAATTTTTGAGTGCACCTTAGAGTAACTTGAAGTTGTCCAGTTTTGCTGAAAATTGGATAGCTACGATATACATTGAACATTCTATACACAATAATAATTCATTAATTGTCCCCCCTACGATCAATCTTACCTTCCTCATATTTGATTTATAAAATAAAAAAATCTATATTATAAGAATACTTTAGAAATGAATTTTTAAAAGATAAGCTTTTATTTTATTTTTTTAGCTTTAGCTTCACTCGAAATAAATATTATTTCTTTGCGGAAGGTTCGCTCCATTGTTGGTATATTTTAAAATTGCAGTAGTGAATAGAATAAAAACTTATAAACTATTTTTTTCAAATTACAGTGAATGCTGCTTAATCCAGACAAATTGGGCAAAGTTGTTTTATCCAGATTAACCAGAAAACCAAATACAGCCAGGAAGATAAAAAAGAAGGTGAAAATGATGTGAAAATTAAAAAAAAAAAAATATTCTTTTGGTACCTAGGAGAAGGTGGGGCAGATTGAGACTTGAGGCAGCTTGTCACACACTTATTTCTCAAAAACTATGAACTGTAGGTGGCAACACTGTATCACATTTTTACCTCCTTAGTATACCGACAATGAATCAGTATTAAAAGGTATGTTCTGTCATTTTGTTTCTGTGCTGTGACATTCATGTGATAAAAACAGAAAATTTTCACGTTGTTTCTCCACGTATTTTTTTTAATAGCAAAAGTAATTTTGATTCAATTTCTAAGTAAGTTGTATTTTTTCATACTAGTACCATGACTATTTATAATGAACCAACAATCATTTTTTTACAACAGATTTGTGTACCATTTTTTTCACATTTTTCATTTTTGGGTACATTGAGACAAATTTTGCTGATAACAGTAACAAAATTACAATTTGATCATTTTTGTTAAGAAATTGGATTCCAATTGTGATGGGTATGATCTTGTATGATGATAGTAGTCCAAAATAATACTCAGTGCAAATTTTTTCATCGCTGCTTGATATACAACTTTGTAATGCTGGTCTGAAAACGTCTCAATGTGCCCCACTTAAATAATTCCACCACAATAATTTAAAAATAAAGATGTTCGGTAAATATGATTGTAAATTTTCAAAATGCAGATTTTTGTTTGTTCAGCATGATAATTACTTCTATTTTTGTTTTTATCACATTTATTTTAATTGTCTCAAAGTGCCCCAATTGTTTTTTCTATATTGTGACAAGCTGCCCCATCAAATTTTCAATGGGGCAGCTTGTCACAAAGTTTTCAAATTGCAATTTCTCTGTTTGTACAATTCTTTGAAAAATATCTCATAGGTTTTTTGAGAGCTTACCCAAGTACCTACTAATTGCCTCATAGTTTAACTCAATAGGTGTAACAGGGAAGCTGCTATGGGCTTTCAAAAAAAACTGTCTCAACCTGGCCCACCTTCCCCTACATTATGGTGTAATAGAAGTTTAATTTAAAAAATTAATAAAATGTGGGTAACTGGAATCGAGTAAAACAAATTAAAAAAAACTGTTGCACAGCAATTGGTAGGTCTGGTCCTTGTACAAGAGGTATTGTTTGTACCAAATTTCGGGACTATTGAAAAAGAATTGAAAATTTTATTGAGATAATATGAAAAATTAGCACCCTCAACAGTCTCAGGGAATGAAACATAATACCAGTAGAAACCAAATTTGGAAGTAAGTTCGGTATACTTCAAATCAATACATGTACCGAATATTGTGACTATAGCTGGAAAATTAATTTTTTTAGAACCAATTATCTGCCAAAAATGCAACAAAGTCGCCCCTACTAGACGTACACGGTAACGCCTATCTGCAACAAAACTGATACGCATTGTTCTTCACTTAAAAAACATGTATGGATACCAAATTTCAAGTTAATCGATTAAAAATTACGATCTGTACGCTGTTCGATAAAAAAAAAATGCATATAAACTGACCTACCGGACGGACCATGTGTCCGATCCAAATTAAAAACAATAAGGTTCTTCCTTAGGCGGATCTGAATATATGTTTCAAATTTCGAAACCATTCGCTCAAAATTACGCCTGGAAATGGACCCATCGCAAAAGAGGGTACATATAAAAAAATAATGAATGCTCAAACATAATGCCAAAATGCTTAGTAGGTCATGAAACAAAAAACGTACCCACTCCTACCCTTCAGTTCGAATACTCGGGCAATTTTAATGAGTAGATTTTTCTCAAAATCCACTTAAAAACGGAAAAATCCACAAGGTATTTCTATCCTTAGGGTATATGTTTTATAATATTACTATTCTATAATTTTTATTAATTTTCTTCCCTTAGTCGAAAATACTTTCTCGAATAAGTGTGACAAAAAATAAAAATAAAAATTAGTGCCCAACGGGAAGAGATTTTTTGTTTGATGTTTTAAAATATGACACGTCATACAATCATTATTTCATTCGTTTAAACGGTCCATTAAATTTCTTACCAAAATAAACTCGATTCAAAATAAATGCTTTGTTTGTCTTCTTGTTTTTAATTTTTTTAACACTTTTTTTTTACTATCTACTTTGATAAAACGAACTTAGTTTCCTCTACGAGTTGATGGTACCTACGGTGGTAATTGTAAATCTTTCAACTTTATTTTTCATACTTCTTTATTGTGTATTAATTAAAATGTCTGCAATCGTAATCATCGGTTTTTTCACGGCTCGTAAAACAAAAATTCGTAATTTTTGCCCATTAACATGAATTTTCGTTAATAATATAATTTACAAAGACCAACCATGCAGGAGTTCTTTCTCTCTGATGGTGGCACATTTGTAACCTGAATCATCGCATCGTTTTAAATATTTATATAGGAAATGGAAATCATAAAGTACAAAATATGACTTTGAAAATATTTTCACATTTAGCTACATACCTAGCTCAGCAAAGGTGATGATTGCTGAAGCTCTGAAATTTGTTGACATTTTCGTTCGACTATTCATACTTTAAAAAACTAATTAACTTATTCAGATTCTTTTCCGTAGGATAGGAAAGGCTATGAGAAGACATATGTATTATTTTTCCATACCTACCGCATCATCATATCGGCTCATTGTGTACCTACAAGGTTTATACAACCTCATACCTATATAACCTCTTACCGCATCAAAAAATGATACGATGATAACATACGACCCTTTTCCATTTGATATTGGTATTCCGCCATCACATCAAAAGGCGCTATCTGGATTCCCAAAATTTTCAATTGAATTTCAGTGTATGATATGATCCCATGCAAGTATATAATGCCTCTCAAAATGAGTGCCATATCATCTGTTTTTGTGCAATGATACGACACTGTTGAATAATACCAATGTGTACTCACTTTAGTTGTCTGAATTAAATTTCAGTAGTTGCTATTTGTAGGAACTATACATCTCGTACACACGTCATTCCTTATCAGGCGTATTATATTCAACAGTATATTTTATACACTGTTTGTTTGTATGCTCTTACTTGCACACATAGGCAAGTAAAATGCAATCTTCGGCGATGACAAAATGATAGATAAGGATCTTAGTAATGTCTCGGACCAGTACACAAATGCATTATGTTATTTCTTATCAGTTGCTTTAGCAATGAATAAGAAATGACGTGATTTCTACAAACACATATACATATGTATATGCACATATGTGTGTCTGTGTGCGTGTGCCAAATTCTGTATATAAATTCTCGAAACTGGCTTCAAAATCACCAGTGTTTGCCCAGGTTTTGGCTTACTCATGTATTAAATATGAAGTGGCTGAACACCCAATTAATTCTGTAGAATTTACCTTCTGCTGAGAATACTTCCTCACAACAAGGTATTCCACAATATTAAATTATATTTTTACCATGACACTGTGGCTTAAGCAAGTGGGAGTAGCTTCATTTATAAGGAATTTACTCACAGTAAAACCACAATATTTTTCAAGAGAAAGAAAAAATTATAATACCTTCTATAATAACTCAAAATTTCTTCATCATTCAGTAAGATTGGAAGAAGATTTGTAAGAAGAATGCCAAAGTGATAGAACATCGGACTTTGGAGGAGCAAAATTAATAGAAAATAAGAAAAGAAAAATTTCCTTACCAAAATATTGGCTGAAATCGTAAATTGAAAGAAAACCACTAGAAGAATAAATTGGACTAATGCAATTAAATTTAGAGTATAGTTGAGAAGAGAGAGAGAGAGAAAAAAATATTTTAAATTGTTTTAGATTGAGGTTATCCGTATATTATATTCGTGAAATAATTTTAGTTTCTACGTCACAAAATAATAATGTTTGTCTGGTCACATCTCGATGAAGATTTCTTCAGACATCACAATCACAATGCTAACACTTCCGTACTCTTCATTCGAAGAACTATTCTTTTTATTAGGCTGAACTTTTTACCCAAAATTTCAAATAAAATTTGAAGAGGAAAAAAAAAGTAAAAAACAGCATCAGAGACTCGCTTCAATTATATTGTGAAATCTGCCTTTTTTTATCTCACAGAAAATTTTGGATTTATGTCTGATAAAAAAGAAATAAATTTTCCTCCTCATAATTTCTACCACAAACCTATAATCGAATATTTTAGAGATCTGGCGAATAGTAGACCTAGATCTGTATCTGGTTTTGAACGTTTTCATATTGCCGACTAAAAAAAAAATCACGAGGGTTAGGCTGAAAGCTTTGCATACATTGCATTCGCTTCATTTTACCCCCCCCCTTCATAATAATATTGTAAACTGTAGTATACGTACCTACCTACTTAGACTGTAGAAAGGAATGGCAAACAGAACGAAATACTTTACCTACAGAATTTCTTCTTTCCGAGTATTATTCTAATGAAGAGGGGTTGAGCGACCTCAAATCTTCATCATAACGCCGGTTAGCCCTAAAATAAAAATTGTAACTTTTTTCGTTTCGTTCCCCAAAGGACCATAAAAAATGAGAGACAATGTACGTCGTCACCGTATAAAATAAACAAATTTCAGAAATTACCTAATTTATTCACAAGTCGACTAATATAACGCGAATCAAGCTTTTAGAAACGGCATTCGTATAAAGGGCGAAGCAAATTTCAAAATAAAAGGGACTACTCTTTATTGCTGCGTGTTAAAATTTAAACATCGCTCGAGTTCGAACAAAATGGCGGCTATAATTTTATTTTTGATAAACGCGTAAACATTATACTTACAGCTACAGCTTATTTCAACTTCGCACGTTTCGATAATGTTTAAAAATTTTACGACAGAACGTTTACTATAGGTACCCATACCTACACACCCTTTTGTGGCAGACAAAGAAATTTTAAACGAGATTATGTTGCCTAATATTTTCTGCAAATGAGGAAGATGCTAAAACCATATTTTTTCCTTATTTTCTCTTACGCCTCGGTTACCGTATCTACATTAACCTCAGTACCGCAAGTAGATATTATCTTTCCTTGCATTGTATACTGTATAGGCCATACGGTAAGATGTTATAAAAAGTTTTGTAGCCTAAACGCATAGGTTTTCTCAAAATACTTAATTGTGATACAATGAAAAAAAGTAGGTGATTTTGATGCGAGTGTGAATTTTGCAAAACGAGCTGAAGGCGAGTGCTGAAAATCACACGAACTTATCGATCACTTACTTTGCACGCTGCAACACTCCCCCCTCCAAAAAAAAAATCAATTAAAAAAAAGTAAAATATTTGTTTGATTTAAAATTAATAATTTTAATTTTTTTTTAACCAAAAAATCTTTACACTCCTCACCCTTCCAACTCTTCAAAACATTATTCTAGAACCAAATAATTAATTTAATAGGTAATTCAACTTTAAAAAAACCTAAGAAAGTAGTCGAGCCGTGCAAAAAGTGATAGAGCCGTGCGAAAAAGTAATCGGGCCGTGTGAAAAAGTCAACTCGAAACTGTACAAAAATTTTTTTTGCGTGTTGAAATTCGCTACTTTTTAGTTAGTTTAAGGACATTAAAAAACTTATTTTTCGGTTGGGTTTTGCAAAAAATTAATTATTCAGCTCAGTGGCGTAGCGAAACTAAAATTTTGGAAGTTTAGGTAATTAAATTTTCGAATGCTTCTTCGTAAGCCATATTACTATGGGAAGGAATTACAAGCTTTTATTTGGCTCTATAGAGGATTAACACTCAGATTCCGCTTCCATACGCCTCTAATTCTACAATGAGTTACAATAAACCGTGTGTTGAAAGAAAACTGAAATTTAATGAAACGCTCACATTCAAAAATGTGGTCAATTAATCTTTTGTCAGAAACAAAAAAATTAATTTTCAACTGTTTGAACAAAAACAAAATACTAACAAACTTCGTTTCCTTGTGTGAGTGCGTCTTTTGTTAACTCGACTTCATGATTGCTTCACAAAAATTGGTTCAATCGTGAAAATTATGCAAATGCATCCCCTAAATGCCTGTAAAAGTTGAATAAGTTTCAGGGGTTCGTTCAGTGGGTTCATCTGGTTCACTGAAACCGATTAAAATTATTCTAGGCCTAGCTACAGCGAGCATCTATATTTGGGTTCCCTCTTTTTTTGAGTAGTTAGAATATTTTAGATGTAAACGTACAAAAAAAATATTGAAAAATTTCAATCCCAAAATTTGATTCCTAAAAAACCAAAAATGTAACTGAGAAATATTTTCAGTACTTTTGTGCACCAATTATAAAAGAAATACATAGTAACCACCAGAAAAGTAAAACGATGATATAGGTTATATAATTATGCAAAAAACGATGTAAGTACAACAAAATCAACTCAAACAATAAAAACATATCATGACATTGGTTGTGCTAAACTCCACTTGAGAACAACCTATGATGACACTATTTTATTTATTTTTAGATTAGAGCAACTTATGTCAACGTATGTTTTTCTTGCTCCTAGAAAAATTACTTGCCTGGGACATAGGTTGTTTTAACATTTCTCATTTATGATAATGAAATAGATGTTTCAAATTTGTCTATTAATTTGTTATTGAAATCATAAGTAGATTTTTCTAATTTCAACAAATGCAACGACATACTTAACTCAAAACTGTTAAAATGTGACTTATAGGTTCTTTTTCCAAGGCACTGATTTTTTCCTGCTCATGCGAAACAAATTGCATAAGGTTTTCGCCTTAATGATAAGGAACATCGAGTAATATTAAAACGTGAAAACGTTCAGCAAAACCGCCGTTTAAGAAGGTATCACTGTACGACATTTTAAACGGTGGCCTATTTTTGGGAGTGATTTGGGGGTTGAACATGCCCCTCAACGAAAACCCATAAAAAATAATTCTTTGGGAAGTCCACTCCGTTAAAAATTAGGTTGTGGTTATTGTTGTGTCTCTTTTTTTTCATTTTTTTTTTCCAAATTATTGTAAACCCCTTCCAGAATTTTGAGTTATCAGTGCCACTTATTTTGAGCAATCGTTTTTATTTGGTCAATGGACGCCAATTTTTCAAAAAATGTAACCTATTTTTACAAAATTATGAGGTTGTATTGCAGCGTTATTATCCAGTTGAAACAATTAGGAATTTATCTTCGTGGAGAGGAATACGAAAACAATGGAAATAAAATAAATAAATCATCCCAAAACTTCTCGAAACTTCGATCTAAAAAAAAAAAAAAAAAAAAGAATAAAACCATTTGATCAGTTGACTAAATTCTAGAGTAGAAATTTGAAATTTTTCATAAACATTTCAAAACTCGATATTAATTTCTTTTTCGCATTTTTGTGGCCTTTAGCATGAAAAAAGTAGGTACTTCGGTATTTTAATTATTCATTAGTGCAGATTCATTGGTTTTATTTCGGATACCTATTGATTTTATCGTTTTATCATAATCCAACCTATCTCCTCCTCGTTGTTCAACCCTCTACCTGCCACATATATACAAAAAAATAAACAACCTTTCATGTTGCAAAGTATATCTAGGATGCAGACGGAAACAGTTGCTCTGAAGGAAGTTTAATCTTCATTGTCGAAGAGCAAAAATGAAAATGTAAAAGGCCGAGGGTGATACAGAGGATTAAGAGAAAAATAAAACTTAGTCACTGCGTCAGAGGGTCCATTTTAAGCAGCTTAAAACATTAGAATTCCATTAGGCGGTAAAACATTGCCTTAGGACGTATTTCAGACGGCCACCGAAAATACTGTATTTTGTTTTAAACCACTTTACCGTCACTTTCTCATACTCGCTGTGTAAATAAATGTTAATTGATGTAAATAGAAATTCGATGCATGAATCGTACAACGTGCGAACGCCAACAGTATATTCGATTGAAACTTTTGTTTTTTTCCCCTCATCTACCTCTTTCTATTTCCATCCCTCTCGCCCCATCCTACATGTATGGCTTTTAATTTTTTGCCACGATACGTAACATTAAAGAAAATGAATTGTTGGTAACACTGGTTCAACATTTTTGCAGAGAAAAAATTAATTTTTCTTGATAGACAATGGAAATGTGACAACAAATTTCAAGAAAAATTTATATTAATTATTTATAATATAATAAGGCCAAAAAGAAAATTTAAAAACGTAGGCGTACACCTTATGCTTATATTAAAATAATAGTCACATAAATGTAACGAAAAAACAACCCATCTCACCTAACCGTCCACTATCTTTGGGAATCTAAGGTGTTGGGAAAATATTTTTTGAGAAAATGTTAATTGAGAAAACATTTTATTGGGAAAACGATTTTGAAAAAAGTGACCCTCTCCTCCGATACTCTGTGGTAAACCTATGCAACCCTGCATTAAAAATATTAGTCCAAATTTTTCATCAGGATATTTTCTGATAAATTCATCTTGAGCTCTTCATTTTGCAACTATGTAGGCCTACTTATTCATTTCGTTCTAAGAATGAGAATTTTCTTTAAGGGGTAAATTCGTTTACAGAACTTTAAATAGGTCTCGGCGACAAAACTTAGTAAATAATTAACTGATCTCCAATTTTCTATGGATTTCAAAAAGGGCCTCTCAGGCTTAAATATTCTCTGATATCTCACTTTGTTTTGATTTCTTGAATATGCCACAATATCATTTTCTAATTTGAAATTATTTTTGAAAAAATTTTTTTTCGTCATCCTTCGTTTTATGGCCATTACGTTTGTTGAAAGTTTATTCTACGATAAAAAGTCATTTTTTTGTAAGTCTTACCTATAGCTTTTTTCGAATTTTTTTTTTTTACAGAATTATTCAGAAATTAGTTGAAATTCTGAGAAGGATATTGTCGAATTTGATTTATTTTTCATTTTACACCAAAACACCAATTAGGTTATCGCAGTATTCTCATTTATCGATTATATAGAGCCGTAGCTATAGAAAGGCATTGGGTGGCGGCTTGCCCCCTCATAATTTTAAATTGGCCAAAAATTTGAAAAAGTTGAATCCAGTTGGAAAATTTATGATTTTGTAGTATTTTTGACAAAAGAAAAATTGAATAAAATTGAAATAGCCTACAGAGGAACCAATATATTTTACATCAGTGGTCATCAAGCCATCGAAATGGCCCTCGAGATGGTTTAGTGACCCTCGTAAAATTGCAAAAACATTTACAATGGAGAAATATTAAAATTTCATTTTTTATACTTTTAATAGTGAAATTATTTTCACCTTTAGCGTTTTGAAATCAAGCTGTATCCAAGGAGGCTGTTCTCGGTGTAAAACACCACCCATGGCTCCAAAAGGACCCACTTAAATTCATGTTTTAGACTCCAAAAAACATTTAGAAAATTTTTTGCGCATCACTTCGCTTGCGATATTACTTTCTCTATTTACAAAACATCCCTCAGAAGCAAATCCTGGATACATTACCTACTGTTTGAAATTTAAATTTTAAATTGAGAGATGTTGATTAAACTTTAATTCTTTTAACTTAATGCCTGTTGGAGTCATATCTACAGCGGGGAGGTTTCCAGTGTCACCTTTCTCACAAGGCTCTAAAAACAACCTGTTCTTAAGCCTCATGTACACTGTGACAGTACTATCACGATATAGTGTTGCTAGCTATCATGTAAATGTGATAGCATGGAGTACTCTAATGCTAGTGACTGACTACTGACTATGATAATTTACTGGCATGAGATCAACTATCGTGGTAAACTATCATAATGTACACTATAGGTTTTAAACCCAAAAACACGTGAAAAATTTTTTCGCTCGCTCTAATTGCAAAAATTATTTTCTTCATTAATAACCTTCCCACATAAAGATGAATCATACATAAAACATTAATATTAAAAAATTATTTGTGCCTTCATTGTTCCATGATCTGCCAGCCTTCTCCAAAAATGTATTTTTGAAGACCATTGTCGTACACGTGAGATTTTTTTTACTATTGAGTTAGAAATTTTTGTAGTTTGAAAATTTTAAAATTTATCTCTCCAAAAACTTTGGCAGGGTAAGTACTAATGAATTAAAATTTTTTTAAGTGAAACTTCCTTGCGCTGCGTAGTAAACTAAAAACAATCATACAACGAAGCTCGTGAAATGAAATATAAACAAAATGGGTAATCAATGAAATTCACAGCGTACTATTTTCATCCCTTCAAAAGTTATTAGGTTTTTAATGAAAATTTTTGTTTCAAATTGATAAAATTCGCAAATAATAAAATTGTAGGAAAACAATGTACTTTTTCATGAAAAATGCAACGATTCTATTCATAGCTCTCTATTTCATCCATTCAAAAGTTATTATTAAAGTGAAACTTCCTTGCGCTGCGTAGTAAACTAAAAATGGTCATGCAACAAAACGAAGAATGTGAAATGAAAAAACATTACCACTGACCCTCCTTAAGAAAGCTAAGCCCATTCAACTTTATTTGATTCATTCTCCTATTTGCCTTCTCAATAAATTTTCATTCATTGTTTTCTTATCAGTCGAATAAAGGTTGCTGATTTAATTTTTATGTTGAAGTGTTCACCAATTTGTGAAAACAATATTTTAAATTTTAAATGACTTTCTCTGCATTTTAATGTTTATACAAGAAAAAAATAGGAAAAATCACGCTGCCAACAAAACATTCATTCTTCAAAATACAAATTTCAGTATAACAAGTTTCACTTCAACCGTGTGTCCCAGTGAACACTTTTTTTTTGTTCTTCAGTGCATAGACAGTGTAAAAATACCAGAGCTAGTGTGCATATATATGGTGAAAATCTGTACGAAGAACTTCTCTGACCACTTGCCCATATACCTTTAGGTTTATGTATATTATGGAAGTCGACTAAATAGCATTATATGCAATGAGAACTAAAAGATAAAGCTACAGCTAAATTTTACTTGTAAGTTGTGAAGGTACGATGCTCGGATGCTTGGTGAAAATTGCACCTCATTACTAATCTATTAACGTTCGGAAATTTGGTGGTATTGATATTTGCTCTGCAGTATAAATATACTAGCACTTAGAGCTATTAATATCTGGTGTATCTTGCAACATCGTACGTATTTTATAATCCTCAAGTAGAATATCTTTGAGTCATGATGCAACCAGTACCTACCAGCGTTATCAGGTCCACCGTTGCAGACGAAAGGTCGTTTCCTCAAAACCCCCTAAGAACCTTATATTTGGAGATCAATAAATTTTCGTCAAGTTCAAAGGTGTAGATAGCTTTATCGTAAGGAGGGGGTTTACATTTTCTCAACTGTACCTTCCAACCACCTGGGATTAATAATACCATCACCTAAAAACGCACACCACATCCTTTTTCGAAGAAGATGAAAGTCCAGACCCCGCGGAGCCTCCCCTTATCTACGTTCTTGACCAATTTACAAATCAAAATTAACATGGAGAAGATCAAAACATAATTTTCTGCGTACGCAGTAAATCAACGAAATGAAGCCCACCTCCATAGTACGGGTTTCACCATCGCAGAAAGTGAATGGTTGGTAACACTGATGGCAGTCAAATTGTACCCGGAAGATTTACCGATAAAAGAGCTAATTTTGCGAAACGTAACGCGAAAAAGCCCCCTCCCCGCAGCATCGTTGTCGAAAGGAAAGTGTTGGAAAAAATTTGGATGGTAACAGGATTGGACGAGAACCGTTAATTAGCTACCGTAATTAGATTATTTAACGAAACAATAGCTAGCTGTTCGGTACTGATAAGGGCCAAACGGCACTTTGCTCTTATCATAAATAGGTGTCGTTTTATTTAACGCGAAAAGCCGACCCGTTCCGATGCCATTGTTATAAAGACTCGGGGTCTTTTAGAATTATAAAAGCAAACAAACAAACAAACAAAAAAAAAAAAGAAAAAAAAAGGAAAAATAAAGGGCGACGAGTACCCCTCGTTGAACTTCTAAATACTATACTATTCATGAAGAGTTACGTAATTTACGCGCGTTCCTTCTTTTATTTGGTGGTAAAATATTATCCTCTAGGCGTGGAAAATTTTATCATTTTAAAGACCGATGCAACTTCTATAAATGGAAAATAAGGCTCTACACAAGTTTTGAAGGTACCGACGTACTGGAGAATGGAGAATAGGCTATCTACCTATACTATAGTTATGCGAATATCATCGTAAATACATTTTGGTGTAGCTACTCGTAAAACTTTTGGGAGATTGTCTGTACAATTTATTATGTAGATGTGGAATGAGCAACATAGAGAAGCCATGGTATTCGATTAATTATTCACTAATAAGTTTGTGGCATAGGCCTAAAAATTTCGATTAAAGTAAATCGAAAACAATAGTAGGCATATATATATATATATATATATACATGAATTTTGGCCAGAAACTTTCATTATTAATTATGCTTCATTGGCAAGATTGAACCCAGAATGGGCAGGGGCGTAGTCAGGATTTCTTCAAAGGAGGAGACAAAAATTATTTGATGACTTTTTTTTTTTCTCAACAGGTCTGATATTCAGAAAATTTGAGAAATTCCTCTGTCGCATATTGATTACTGAAATTTTTTCTAAATTTTTTAAGTGACAAGCAAAAAAAAAAATAAAAATTAGGTCATAGTGGCAATCGCCCCCTTTTCTCCCTTGGCTACCACCTTGAAAGTGGCAGAGGTGAAGCTGAAAGGGGTATGGAGTACTAAGTCGGTCTAAAACATGATGATGCCCCTCCCCTGAAAAATTCATCAATATGATTTGTTAAGAAAAACAAAAAAGTACCTAACACTATTGTTAATATCTGTACTCTATTCATGCTAAGAAATGCGTGATGTCATAAACCATATCCACACTTATCCACTTGAAATACGATATTTGTTTACTACACAAAATTGTTGTGTAACAATGTGCATCGATACATTTTCCTCTCTCCCAAACCAACTGCCACATCCATTTATGATTCTGACATCACTCACTTCTTAGCATGAGTGGAGTATAGTCTTTAAAATCATACAGATGGGCCAATTTCCCGAGCAAAAATCAGTTTTATGTTGTATGACTAAGGCTGTGATTTCTATGCTTTTGCATTTTTTTTTTAACCCTATCTACTGGGAATATTGATGTTAGTTTTGTGAATCATGAAATTCTGATTAAAATGCGCCATACTTGTTCGAACATATTTTGGCATATTTTATCTACAAAAGCAGTTTTGAGCATATTTTGATTATTATGGAGAATATATTAGAATATTTTACCAATTTTACCTGATTAGTGAAATATTTTTCAAATTAATACATTTTTGTTCATGAAAAACACAAAAACTTTAGTTTTGAAGCAACCTCTTTGAGAAAAAAAAAATACAAACAAATTTTCTACAGCTAAAAAAAATAAAGTCCGAAAAAGAAAACGTGCTGCAAACAAACTTTTGTTGGATATTTTTAGGTAATTTTTGAGGATATTTGGGAATATTTTATCTTTTTAGGGAATATTTTGGGCATATTTTCACCCTAACATGGACAGAATTAAGCGGAAATTTTCGCCTTTTCAAGGAATATAAATCACAGCCTTATGTATGACGACACCAGTTGGCCAATCATAGTGCGATGTCGGATACATTATCTGCTTTTTGCCCATCTCTGAAAATACCAAAAATTTGTCTAAATGTAGTCTAATTGGTAGATCTAACAATGAGACTTTTAAGTAAAGTGGCTGACATCTGGCGGATTTTAGTGCGACTAAAATAAAAAGGATCAATTTTTATTATTCCTGTAGCTCATTGGCTGCTTATTGAGTTTGCACCTGGTTTGATGAATTTTTTAGTTGTTTTTCCACTTTTATTTCTTTTGTTTTAGCGATCGATCGTAGCGCCATCTATGTGCTCAAAAATCCCAAGAGGCAATGGAACCGTCAACGTCGTTAATCTTGCAAACTGTATTTCTGTTTGTATCAAACATGGCCGACCTGTATAGATTTTAAAGATTTTGATTTAGTATAGCTTCATTATCAGTCGCCTCAATAATACAAGGTGTTGCTGTTTTTTTCACAGCATCATCACTCTCCCACTTGACGAATTTTCTCAAAATTTGGTTTTATCTAGATGCTTATCCTTAGAGGGTTTGTGTGAAGTTTCGTTTCGAAAACTCTATTCTAAGTGTTTTAATTACGTTTAAATTTTCAGTTCTAAACCTGTTCTTTTCACCGTTAAATCTCAATTCTACTTAATGGTTTTTTTGCCGGTGTCTACTATGAGAAGTGAAAACTCATGCAACTGAGAGCTTCCGCCAAGTTCGAAAATTTTCATCAGGAGTTTTAGATCTATAGCCAAATTTCTGAATTTTCATGCGTAATCGAATAAACCTTTTTAGTAGGTATCGTATAGTTTTATACCTTTATCTAATATAAATTGAAGTTGCTTTTTTCTATTCCAGAATTCTGCACCTCAAACTCGATTGATTTTCACAATTCTGGACCTCCATTAGCGTTTTTTATCGTTTCGCTTCAAATTTTCTATTCTAAGGGTTGTAATTAAGATTGGAAAGTTTTCATTAAATGTTTTTGTTCTGGAACTGTTCTGTTCGAAGATTAGTTTTCAGTTCTGCTTTTGGGTTTTAATGTCAGTGCTGAAAACTTAAAACTTGAAAAACTAAAAATTGGAATTAAGTTCGAATGTTTTCATAAAAAGTTTTACTTCTGGACCGGTTCTGTTAGAAGTAAGTTTTCTATTTAACTTTAGGATTTTAGTTCAGCGTCAGTTTTGAGAAGTCTGTTTTAGAAAATAACTATAGCTGCAATTGAGTTTGAATATTTTTTCTAAAATGTTTATCTCAGTACCTGCTCTATTTGAATCCCAGTTCTCAATCCGACTTACGGGTTTTATTTCAATGTCTATTGTGAGAAATGGAAACTAAAACAAAAATAAAGTGACAATTATGCTTGAGTTTCCATTAAAAATTTTGCAGTTAATTGTATCGTACCTGCCCGAAAGGCGGGTAATTCTGCTTATATTGTGATGAAAATTGCGACGATAAAATTAATCTCAACGATGAGGGTGAATGGGTGAAAAACCTTACCCTTTTCCTTCTTTTATTTTTTCTGTAGGTAGGGGACCAATACAGTCAATTATATTAATTTTAATTAATTGAAAAAAATCTAAAACACATTTTGTCGAACACAAAGTTATACGAGACCGCCATTTTATCAGTAATATTAATGCCAGTAATATTAAGAAGATTTTCCTCTATTTTTGCTTTTGCGTGGAAGTATAGCCATCGTTTTAATGGCACCCCCTACACATAAATGCCAAAGAAACGAAAATAACGATTTCGTTTCACGAGAGAAATGCGCCAATCCGATGAACGAGTGAATTTTGGTGGGTGTCACATCGTTAGAAATTTTTTTTCTTTTTTCAATGTAGAAAATGGGATATTTTTTGTATGGTGTGAAAAATAATCTAATTACTGTGCCCTTATCAATCAACGAATAATTACATTAGGCAATTTTACTTTCTACAGCGATAATCATTCAGCGAAATAATTTGTTAGTGGTACTTACAATGTCACAAATATCAATTCTAAAACAGCTCCATCTGCTGATAGAAGGTAATGTGAAATAAAAAATAAAAGACACATCTTTACTAATGAGCAAAAATAGGACCCGAAAATTGATCATTATTTTTCAAATTTTTTCGTTCTTTGGTCATATTTTGTTTTCTTGTGTGTTTCAGATAGTTTTCTTTTTGTAACTATTTTATAATTTCAGACTAGACCACGTCTTTATTTAAGAAATTATAATCCTATCATCAAAAGTGATCACCTATGGAACTTTATATTTAAATAGTGAGGCGTCCGAAATGAATCGGCTCATAAAGTCAACCTTAATGTATATTGGTGTTTAAATGTTAATGACGTTATAATATCTTAAAACTAAGACATCATGTAGCTGAAACACTGATTCGAGGGGTCGTGAAATATTGACTTCAAGACACTTTATTTTTTTAACTTTGTCAAACCCTATGGCTGAATTCTTCTTGACTTGAATTAGGTTTCTTGAACACGATGGAACACAGCTTACATTGTCTTCATATATCAGCAAATTAATGTGATGAATGAATCAGCAATAAGCGTGGAGTGTCGACAGAAGAACCTAACAAAATTTTGATCCATAAGAGGTTTGAAACTTACAAAAACAAACAGCAGAATTATTTTTTAAAGACTATAATTACAAAAAAATTACAGAGTCGACAAAGTGGAAAAAGCAAAATGTAAAGCAAAAAAAATAAATTAATAAAAAAAAAGCTATTGCAGACAACAAACAGGGGAAACCATTAGAAATTTATTTTGTCTTCACCAAATTATTTGTCTTCATAAGTGATGGTGATTTGGTTTTAAAAAAGTCTCCTATCTGAAATTTTAGGCTTCGAAGCTTTCAGTGTGTAAAAAGTGAGGTGAGTTTGAACAAAGCTTGTCTAAAGTTTTGTCGGCAACACACAAAATTTCCCTCCTAACAGATGTTAAGAACTCCACCTGATCGTATTGTCGACTATATATCACCTTGTAGGTCTTTCACACAGATCACCTTGAAGTGCGATATGAAATGACATTTTAAGAATGACTTTTGAGTCTTCACTACTAATCCTTCTAATTTGCCTTTTGTCTTCAACCTAACTTAGCCTAACTTCAACTACCATCCTAATGTCTGCAAAGGTAGATTCAAGTTTGAAGTATTCTACATCCGAAGATGGTACACTTTATAAATTGCCAATGCGAGGACTTTAATGTACAACTTGAGACTTTGACATGGTACTATCAGCCTACACAAGAAGGACTGCTTGTTAAAAACAAACCTAGTACCGGGTATTGTCAGAACAAGAGTGATTGAAAAATAAAATTTGTTTCTACAAGTCAGTTCCTCCTGTTGGCAAGGTTTCTCCATTTATTGTCTGCTTAATAGCTGTTAAACACGCAATGTCGATAATACATAGAAAAAGTGTGGAAATTAATATATAAGCCAGCAATACAAAAAGATAGCAAATATACATGTCCACATACAATAAGCAAAGTGTGAGTATATAAATGATAAAGTAAAAATAAAATGAATTTGGCTGGAAACTATAGGCAAAAGCACAGAGAAGAAATGATAAGACAAGATGAAGTTGGCTGCATGCATTTCATTCAGTGGGTTTTTACTTTCCATTGAATTTTGATTCGTCTACATTCATTCATCTATAGCGCCAGTCAAATAAATTAGACTGAATTGTTTTGTAGAAAATTGTCAAAATAAGGATCTGGGTGCTGTAATAAAATACGTTAGAATTTGTCTTAAAGAGAGCCAAATTCTATTACTGTCGTCCTGACTTGATTTGAATACAAGTTCAAATTCGGACACTATAATGTCTGAATTCGTATGCTACTGCTCAGATAATGTCGTCATATTTTTATCTTCATAATAAGTTCAGTTCAAAATAATTTTTAAATCCAAAAAATCTCGGACTTCTCAATAGCTTAGATGATACCGCACTATAAATCCAAAAAAAGTTTGTAAATTTCCGATCTAGTTTTAAATCTAAATGTTTGTAGATCTGATTTAAATCACATCGAATGATATAATTTAAATATTGATAAACGTATAGTGTAAGTACCAAAGTACGTAGGTATATTAAACGAAAAAACAAAAAATTATAGAAATTATTGTCGCTTATTGTCACCATTCTAGCAAGAATTCATTTGTGGATACAATTAAATTGTTCACGAAACACAAATAATTGAAAGTTTGTAGAAAAAATTTCAATTCAATTTTTTTTTCACACCATCTGAATTTATTTGTACTCAAAAATATTCGATTTATTATCAAAAAAACAGTATAATAAAAAGAAACAAACATAAAAAAGACAACTGATAGCCTACCTACAAGAGAAAAAAACAATTACGTCTACAGAAGAGAATATTATACCAAACCAATTTAAAAACTGACATGATTTTTTTTCAGCCATACTATCATTAAAACTGTATCGGTTGATTACCTTTAGTTCAGCTTTTATTCGATTCATCCATCCGAAATAAAATAACAAGTTGAAAACAGACTTACCCCAAAAAATATACTTTTTTTTTTCTTCAAAATAGTATATAGGATTTAAAATTGTATGTCTACATCGATATATGATAAAAACGTAAATGGTATGACTCCTTGTACAGGTAGGTACAGTAAAAAATTTATTTTTATGTATGTTTTCAAAGAAAATCTACATATTAAATTTAATATGGTATTATGACCCGCAATATGATGCGGCTAGGTTCTATTTTGCTTCATAATCGCTGAAAAATTTTTGTAATGTATGTTATGTTACCGTCAGAACTAGAATTTAGTTTTTTCTAGTATTGATTAGTCAATGCTAGAATGGGCAATAGCCCTTCTGTCACTTAGGATCTTTGTAATCGTAGGCTGATTCTTCTATTTCCGTTCACCAACAATAGTGTTTCGGGAATGAAATTAACTTGAGATGTACCTATATCTATATATTCGTATATACGTACAGATATGGTAACGTAAAAAAAGGGGCACTTTCATCCCCCAAAAACCCCAACCGTGTCTGATAGTAACTATGTACGAATCAGTCCTCCATAACATATTAATTCAAAGCTTCTGCCCTTGGCCAGTTTTGGTTCTGACTAGTTTAAAACAAGAAAATCATATTTCAATTCAAACTAATAATGCCTAGTCAAAAACAAATACCGACTATATTATATTGCTGTAAATGTAGAAATTTGTTTATATATATGTCCATCACTTCAGAACCGCTCAATCGATCCACCTGAAATTTTCAGTAGTTATTTATGATGTTCCACGAAAGGTTTTAAGTCAACTCGGAGGTTCCTAGCCCCCCTGAAGAAAATATGTGGATTTTAAACCCTGCACTCCAACATATTTTTTTAAGAATTTTTTTTCACACTAATAATATATCCTTCTCCATGATATTAGTATACCCTTCAAATTTCATGCTTCTACATCAATTCCTTTCCAAGATATGAGACGACGAGGTTGTTTGGAGCTGTTTGATTGGTCGTGGACCAAAATGCATGAAATTAGTATGAAAGATATTTTTGGACGCAATTGTATCAGTTTGAGAAGTCCATATTAGTAATATATGTATAGTCAAAGATGAAGGTAACATTGACCATAAACTCGGATGGGATTGCTTTACATGTACTAATCTGTTGAAGGGTTGAGGCGTAGAGGATCGAAATGAGTTCCACTAATGAGAAATTCCAGATTAAACAAAGTGTGGTGACGTTTCCTTCTTTGCCTCCCTCAGGGCTCGGCCCTGCGTTGACAGACGGGTCGCAGACCAAAGTCCGTGACCCATACTAATTGTGCATTGTACGTTAAACGAATTACATCGTCTGTATGCACTCATACAGACGATGCGTTTCTGTGTTTACCGTTGAGGCGGTAAACTGAGGTAAGTGAGTATGTAATATTTACATACTCACTGACAGTATACGTGCTGCGGTCTGTATATGGTACCGCATCGCCTTTGGACGATTACCCCAGTTAGGAAGTACACTTTATGTACAGTTAGGCACTTAAACCGGCTGGCTACCGGTACTGAGAAATAATTTGGTCACCCCGCATGTAAACCACTGTCTCCCTCTTAGGTTCCATGAACCCCGTATAGGTAGTATCTACCTACACCAAACAAGCCACAGTGGTGACCTCGATGTTGCTACAGTGGTTCAGGCGTGAAAATGCTTGACAAGAGATAAATTGCTCTGCTGATAAGTGCGGCTAGGACGCGACTTTTTCATTGGCTAGAAATAGCTGATGTGACTTAGGTGACTATTAGTCGACTAAGGAGTGGGAAATTTACCCCCCTATACCAAATAAACGTTGCAACAAAATCTCGGTAGCACACGCATATACATCTGCTAGATAGGAAATAGTCCTACAATAATTTCTGCTACAAATTCAGTTTAGCTGGATTTCCAAAAGTTAAGAAACGGAAAAATAATACGAAAAATAATGCTAAAAAATGACGAAACTAAAATGCCTGGAACATCGACTGAAAATCCGGAGGAAAAAGAACGTAGGTTACTGGCTGAGAAACAGGCTCAGATAGAAAAAGAGCTTTTCGATCAATATATGAAGGAGATCGGAGTACGACAAAAAGAAGGTCGAAGAAAACGCCAAAAATACACTCAAAAAACGGATTGAACTACCAGAGTTTCTCCCAAAGGACGTAGAAACCTGGTTTATACAACTGACCGGCTGTTTTCGACTCGAGGAGATTCCTCGAGAGCACAGATACAGACAATTGTGTGGAAATATGCCTGCACAAATCATAAAAGCTTGTCCTGACATCATGGAATGGCAGAAGATTTGTACAGTTGGTTCCAGAATAAAATAAGAAATGCATTTGGCATAACCGCTTGAGAGGAAATTTGAGAACTTATGAGAGGCATATCCATCGAAGATGACAAGCCCACAGTATTTATGGCTAAACTCATGAAAAAGGGGATAACCATGTATCACCCTTGGTAATAGCTGACCAATTTTGCCAACAACTACCTACATCAGTTGTGCAATCACTTGGAGCTCTAAAGCTTACAAACGCTACCAGTGATGAAGCATTGATAAATTTGGCCAAAGCTGCTGAATTGGCACTGGAATACACAGGTAAAACTGCAATCAGTGCCATCTCAGTGGAAAAATTCGAAATAGCGGAACTTAGAGCCAAAATTGCTGCTTTGAAAATGGAACATAAAAACAGCCCTGACAGAACACCACCAAGGTCTAAATCTAGACCCAAATACAAAAATCCGAATTGGCGTGAAGACTATTGCTTCCACCATAATAAATGGGGAGAAAATGCCAGGACCTGTAAAATCACCTTCCAATTCTATGCCGAAAGGATGATCAAAGACGAGCAAAAGAAGAAGGAATTGCTCTCTGAATTGGATAAGGTTAGAGACAATCAAAAATCTCCCAGTAAGTCAAACTAGAGAGAGGGGTCATATCAGCGGCAACCAACCCCTCAGATAACTACTCTCGCCGCCTGTTCATACAGGACAGGTCAAAAAGGAGGGAATTTCTTGCTGACTCAGGCGCAGATATAAGCTTACTGCCAGCCAAGATCAAGCACAAGAATAACACTCCAAAATCCCAACTAAATGCAGTAGATAACCATAGTTTCTCTGCATATGGAATTAAAAAATGCAAAGTAAATATAGGTTTTAACAAACCAATGAAATGGACTTTCATCATAGCTGATGTCAAATACCCTATATTAGGAGCAGATTTCTTAGCCTATTATGGACTATTGATTGATCTTAAAAATAAACAATTAATAGACTCCACAACCGGTTAACACATAAAAGGAAAAACTAAAAATTATCAAATAATTAATATAATTAATGTGTGCACGCAACCAAATGATAAATTCGTCAATATATTAACAGATTTTCCTGGTATCACCGAACCAACTTTTAATCTAAATCCTACATATAAACATGACACAGTTCATATAATAGAAACTGTAGGGCAACCCTGCGTAGCAAAAGCAAGACGCTTAGCTCCAGATAGATTAAAGTGGCTAAGGATGCATTCGATAGAATGGTAAAAGAAGGAGTTTGTAGACCCTCAAATAGCTCATGGAGCTCACCCATTCATATCATCCCTAAGCCAGGTGGAAAATGGCGAGTAGTAGGTGACTACAGACGCCTAAATGCTCAAACAAAACCAGATAGATATTCAGTTCCTAATATCATGGATTTAATATAAACATGAAAGAAAAAGATCTATTTACCAAAATTGATATTAATTGGGCTTTCCACCAGATACCTATGGCTAAAAACCATATCAAAAAAACGGCACTAATAACTCCATTTGGCCTCTTCGAATATCTTCGAATGCCATTTGGATTAAGAAATTCTGCACAGACATTCCAGCGATTTATAAATGGTGTATTGAGAGACATACCATATGCCTATACATACATAGATGATATCTGCATATGCTCCAGTGGAGGCATTGAAGTGTATGAGAAGAAAGTGAGAACCATATTACAGCATCTGCACACTGCCAGTTTAACTATCAATCCCGGTAAATGCGAATATGCAAAACCAAATATTGATTTTCTCAGGTACAACATTACTTCTGCTGGAATTGCCCCTCAAAAAGTCCAAGTTGAGCCAATAATAAACTGCCCTAAACCAAAAACAGTCGCTGAATTAAGATGATTTTTAGGGATGACAAATTTCTATCGACGTTGTATAAAAAACACAGTGGCTGAACAAGGCAAATTATTCAATTTAATAAAAACAAATAAAAAACGCGACAAAACTCCTGTCATATGGACAGAAGAAGCCAACTTAGCATTTGACGATGTCAAAAATATGCTGGCTAACGCGACATTATTAGCTCACCCAGATAACAGTCTGCCAATATGCATAGCAACAGACGTGTCAGACTTTGCAATTGGTGCAACATTGTACCAAATTGATAATGATCAAAACCAGCCTTTAGCATTCTTCTTGAGGAAACTATCAAAGGCTGAGAAAAATTATAGTACGTACGACAGGGAGCTATTGGCGATAAATGCTGCAATCAGGCACTTTAGGCATAATGTAGAAGGTAGAACTTTTACTGTGTACACAGACCACCTACCTATCACACATGCATTCCAGCAGAGAGCAGAACATGCATCACCAAGGCAAATGAGACACTTAGAATTCATAGGCCAATTTACAACAGACATCAGGTATATAAAAGGGGAATTAAACACACCCGCTGATGCTCTGAGCCAAATAGAATCTGTCTCAGTGCCATCTCAGTTGCCCTATGCTGAAATAGCCATTGAACAGCTAGGGGATGAAGAAGTATTAAAATTGATATCTTCAGACAAATCAAGTCTACAACTGAGACAAAAAAGACTCCCTGGCACAAAAATCATGTTAACATGTGATGTGTCCCAAGGACGAGAATGACCTTACATTCCACAAAAATATAGAAAAATGGCATTTGACAGTGTTCATAACTTATTGCACACTGGACCTAGGAGTACGACTAAATTAATGACCTCGAGAATTGTATGGCCCAATATAAAAAAAGATTGCAACAACTGGCCCGTGCTTATCTAAATTGCCAGAAATCTAAAATTGGCAGACACACGAAATCGAAACTTGGGAAATTTAAACATACTGACAGATTCAAACACATTCACGTAGACTTAATTGGTCCTTTACCACCTTCTCGTGGCTACAAGTATCTGCTGACCATTATAGACCGAACTACTCGCTGGCCCAAAGCAATTCCACTCACAGAAATATCAGCCCCAACAGTGGTTGCAGAAATATATTCAACGTAGATTGCTAGATACGGTGTGCCCCAAAGCATAACTACAGACCAAGGTCGACAATTCGATAGCCAAATATTCAACGAACTAGTAAAGACCTTGGGTGCTAAACACTGGTCCACCACCACTTACCACCCACAATCTAACGGGAAAGTGGAAAGGTGGCATAGGGCTCTAAAAGCCTCAATTATGGCACACGACACCAAAAGATGGATTGATAGGCTACCAACCATCTTATTAGGCCTCCAATCAGCCTTGCAAACAGATACTGGACACTCAGCTGCTCAATTAGCACTCGGTGAGGAATTGCGCTTACCAGGGGATTTTTTCTATGAAACCAAAGAAATTAACCCCGAAACATTAGTACAAAACATAAAAGACGACTCAAGTTAATTTTTAAAACAAGCTGCAACTCATGGCAAACCTAAAACCTATGTCTCGAGACACTTAGCGACAACTACGCATGTATTTTTACGAGAAGAAGGGATGAAAAAGGCTTTGCAGAAACCTTACACCAGTCCCTATAAAGTAGTGGATAGAACAGAAAAAACGTTCACCCTACTCATAGCCGATAAAGAGAAAAAAGTCTCAATAGATAGTGTAAAACCTGCATTCTTAATAGCAGATGATAAAGTCAATGTCATAAAAAATTGCAAGGAAAAAGATATGGATACTGACATAAACATAGTCAAAGATCCACAAGAAATTGTCGAACAAAATACCGACACTCAAAAGCTACTAACACAGCCAGAAATAGTGCAAGAAATGCATAGCGATGTACTCAAACCAAATTTGGAAAAAACGGCTGCAAAAACCAAATCTAAAAAAGTTGTCAAATTTGACGACAATGTACAAAAATATTACTACGATCCAAAAGCGCCTATAAAGCCTAATAAAAGAGGCAGGCCTAAAGGTAGTTATAAAAAACGAAATCAAATTCCGAGTCGTAGATCAGAAAGATTAGCTCAACACTAAAATAGCTAAACCAAAACATGATCACAAATACAAAATTCACTCATACGAAAACCACCAAATTCTCAAACCATAGAAAAATAAATGGTTATAAAAAAGCAAAATAAATTTATTCACCATCAACCCCCGCATCAAAACATAGCAGAAGGTTAAACAAAAATTAAAACATCAAAAAATGGTCATAAAAATCAAAAATAAATCTTCCACTTCCAGGATTTGAACCTAGACGCAGAGAAGAAAAATGCGAAAATAAATCAGCTCGAAAATAAAACATCTATCGTGAAATTCAAAATAAATTCACGTGCGTTTTTATAAAAACAGAAATCAGACGGTGCAACTGCAATGACACACATCCTTATCGCAGAACATACCACAACGTACGTTGCAATAAGGATATTGCACCACCGTTCCTTATCGCATTGACCTATATAAAAGAATAAAAGTTCATTCACTCGAATACGTTGACCCACATAAAAGCACGTGGGAATTTCTAAATGGTGGGAAAATACTAAATCTTTTATGCTGAGATGAATTATGATAAACTCGACGACAAATTCGTACAAAATGAAACAGCCAAGAGTGATACACAAATCATTCGTTTGTCGATTACGCTCCGAGCAACATCGCATTCTAACTTCATGTAATTTGTTCAATTCAAACACCTATTTCTGTGCCCAAATCGCTTTTGAAAAATTTCTAATATTTTTCCATTGTCTTAATTGACTTTTGAAATCCATCACAATGTCTTCCATCAACTCTTCTGAACCTTTGCTCGACTGTGAGGAAGCCCTCCTCGCAGAAGAGCAGGAACAGAGTAATTGGGAACATGACATCATGCTTTCCCAACTTTCTTCTTCTGCGAGCAATCTCGCTTTGAGTTCCACTCCAAGGCCTGAGGTCAGTTCAGTCTTAGCTGAAATGACCCAACAGTCCAACGTCCCCCCAACTTTTAGGGTATGACTGGACTTAGTCTTTTCGTACAAAAATACTAGGGGGGAATGGCTGTGGCGACGTTTCCCTCTTTGCCTCCCTCAGGGCTCAGCCCTGCGTCGACAGATGGGTCGCAGACCAAAGTCCGCGACCAATACTAATTGTACATTGCACGTTAAACGAATTACATCGTCTGTATGCACTCATACAGACGATGCGTTTCTGTGTTTACCGTTGAGGCGGTAAACTGAGGTAAGTGAGTATGTAATATTTACATACTCACTGACAGTATACGTGCTGCGGTCCATATATGGTACCGCATCGTCTTTGGACGATTGCCCCAGTTAGGAAGTATGCTTTGTGTATGGTTAGGCACTTAAACCAGCTGGCTACCGGTACCGAGAAATAATTTGGTCGCCCCGCACGTAAACCACTGTCTCCCTCTTAGGTTCCATGAACACGGTATAGGTAGCATCTACCTACACAAAGTTTTATTGTATAATTGTTCCAGTCTTATTATGACAATACAGCTGTTTGTTATGTGATAATTTGGTAAAATCTGACAATAATTTTATTTCTGTTGCACAGAGGAAACTCATTTCTAGTATTTTTCAACTAAATATCCCGTACAGAAGCAAGCAAAAATGCTATTTTTGACGATTCTTGAAAACCTGCTTACCTAGTGCAGGTTGCTGCGCTAGAGTTTTTTTATTGTATTCATTTATTTACTTATTTAATGAATTTTTTTTTTTCTTTAAAGAAAACCTACATTTTGTAGCGTAGTTTAATGAATTTTTTTTTCTCACCAGTGGTTTTAATTTGATAATACGTATGGGAAAACTGGAGTTGATACAAATGGGAAAAAAAGAAAATTTACTTGCATTATATCTATATTTTATCAAATTTTTTATTCATCCTTAGATCGAAATAGCCCAAATTAGGCTAATGAAAAATTTTCTGTTTTTGTTTAAAAATTTTTTTGTATGTAAATTTTTTTTTTGGTAAGAGGGTTATGGCAAAAAATATTGTGTGATACTCGTGCGTGGTTAGTGACTGCTACTCTTGTAATTCGCATGACTCAAATCAAATTCGTAACAAAATCACCTACTTTACGCACTTGTATCACGATTATAGATATTGCTGGAATTTTTAACTTAAGATTCGTCACACGAAATTGATACATCAACTTATTCGTGCATGCAAAATCTTTGAGAGTAAACAATCAACACGATTTTTTTTTTTTTTTTTTTTCATAGGATTTAATCGTATTCACAAATGACGCGTGAAAAGTCAAAATTGAAGAGCGGAAAAGAAAAAAAGAAAAAACTCTAGCGCAGCAGGCCTCGTTAAAAAAAAGTAGGTTTTCGAGAAAAAGAATACTATAAATTTTGATGTTTACGTTAATTGCTTGTAAGTTATGCGCTAATGTTATGTTATGATTGTACGAAATTTGTTAGCTGCTGAAAAAATATTAGATAATGTGAAATTTAAAAGCATTATTTCTTGAAATGAAAAAATTAGTTATGATGATAAAGTATGGTAAATAATCATATAATTTCAAATAAAACTAAAGAAATATGATAAAGTTATGAAATAAAAAAAAAAGAAGAAAACATGAGCATATAGTTAATTTTTGTAAAAAGAAGAGTTCATGTAAATTAGAAAAAGGAAAAGAGGAAAAAAGGCTTTACCAGAAGTAGGTACCGTCCGGTCGATCCGCACCAAAATTAGTAGCGTACCACAATGAATTAAAACAAATATTTATTTCTAATTTTGTGGCTTTTGGTGCGAAATTGAGTATTTTATAGCTAAAATAAAAACAAAAATGGTGATACAGGAAGTACCTTCGGGCTAATCCGCACTAAAATCAATAGGTCTGGTCCTTGGCTTAGTACAAATGTGTTTAGTGATTATCGCACAAAAATTGCGACCTGTACTGTGGGAACGAGAAATTAAATTATATCTATTTATCTATCTATCTATCTACCTATCTATCTATCTATCTATCTATCTGTCTGTCTGTCTATCTATCTGTCTATCTATCTATCTATATATATGTATATATGAATTTGAGTTATTGATTTTCCTTAGGTCATGAAACGAAAAACATATCAACCTTTGGGGCTAATACCGCAGCAAGCGTAATAAATAGATTTTCTAAAGAAAACCTACTTAAAAAAAAGGAAAACATACCGTACGTTATCATATATTGTTTATTTCTTTTTAACGTGTTCCACAGTAGTATACTTTATAGGAAGAGAAAATTCGAATATAACAACAACAATGGCAGCAACTACATGCGAGCGAAAACTATTATTTCCAAATTAACCCTCGATCCTCACTCATAAATTCGGACTCATCCAGAATAAGTTACAAAGTTGCTCTTTTTTCTCTCTATCTCTCTCTCCATTTCTTTATTCCACTCTTCTTGGTGGTTGCAGCTGTACCCGAGTTAAGACCCTTTTTTTTTCCTATTTCTGTCTCTGTCTCTCTTTTTCGCCGTCTCTTTCCACTCGGGGTTTTTCATAAACCTTATAATATATTCAGAAACATCTGTGATATCATTTTTAAACGATTTAACAATGTTTTTAGTATAGTTTTGCTGTTTAACAACCTGTTTAAATAGCGTTCAGTTTCGCGTTTTTCATTGTAACCATAGCTAACGGTAATCAATTATCATTATTTGGATTTTTTTTCTCTTTCTTTTCCTTCTATCTGTGTGTGTGTGTATGTCATTTTTGTTGTTACCCTACATTGACAGAATAAACTGGAGCGAAAAAGTTAGTTCGAGAAATTATTAATTATTCGTCGTGTTATACGGTTACTAACATTTGAGAAATTAGACGGAAATTTCTGTTATCGATCCCATTCAATTTGAAAACACATATAGGTATACGTAGTTTAAAAATTATAAGAAGGAAGTGCACAATTCGTTGGCGCATCTATCAACGAGTTATGGATGTTGAAAAATTAATTAAGTAGAATATTAGTGTACGCTGAAAATCAATGGTGAGGAAATGGTGAGTTGTACTTGTATAGTATAAAACGACTGAAAAATTACTTTCATATTAATACGATGATTTATGATTGTGGAAACAGTCCCTATCTGTTTGTCATATTAAGCCAGTAGAAAATTCAATTATTTTTTGCAATACATGTCGCAAAATGTGCCATTAGGTATTTGTTTTCAATGCCTAAAACATAAAATTTCCAATCAGGGAGCAAAAATTGTTTTTGGGAGCAAATGTCAATTGCAGTATTTGCTCCCACAATGAAAATATTCGACTCCTCCTTTCAACCAATCGGATGCCTTCCTTAACCGCGCATGCGCAGGTATTGCAAAAAATAATGTTTGCAACTCAAGCGCAAGGTAAGTGATCTTTGACTCATATAATTTACAACACTCGCCTGTAACTTATGTTGTAAATTGTAACTTGTCGTAGATCGCTCACTTTACGCTCTTGTAACAAAATATACCTACTATTATATATCTCCGGTTCATAATAGCTCATTTTCTGCTCTAATTTTAGAACTGAAATTTCATATTTTTGGATCAGAAGGCTACTTCTTAGTAGTAAGAACAAAAAATTCTAAAAATTGTTAACATTAAATTATTTTCTGATCCAAGGACCAAAAAGTGAAATTTACAGGTCAGAAAAGTTAACTTTTTGGTCCTAGGAGTGAAAAATTAGTGTTAACAGTGAAATAACGTGAAAATCTCGCTTGGAATAACAATATTTTTATTTTGAAACAACATTATTATATTGAGAAAAACATTTTGTCTTTCACTTGATGATTTCTCAGCTGCTATAATGTTGAAGCTAGAAAGCTGAAGTTGGTATTGCTGGGAAGTAGAGAAAATTAACTCCAATTTACCACTTAAAATTTTTTTTTTTTAAGGTAAACAAATTCTTCATAATTAAAGAATAAAAACTAGCTAATTAATGAAAAATTTGCTGTTTTTTAAATTATTGTTTATTTTAAAAACTAATAATTGTAAAACAAAGAAACATTCAGTGATAACGCTTTCTATTTCTTAACCAAAAATTAATTTTTATTATCAGATTTTACTTAAAATGAAATTATTTTAAGTTAATGCTGAGTAAAAATATTAGAAGAAAACTAAAACCAGTTTATTCAGGTTTGAGGATCATTAACTGTATATGAGGTTAGGTGCCTGGCCCCCTCAACGACAGTTGCACTGAAAGTCTGGAAAATATTAGTGCCTTGCACTTTAAACAGCAGACTTTTGTTTGTTTGTAATTACCTGTAAATTCAGGCAGGTAATTTACAATGTTTGGACCATGACTAATCAGTAGATAAATATCTTCGTGATGTCACAGACTGATATATAAACTCGTACATCATTTTTTATCAGTTACTAATAAGAAACAACGTACTTGCTAGAACATAATACTGTATGTATACATTACATATGTGTGTGTTTGTGTGTGTGTGTGTGCATGTATAGAGCTGACTATGAAAGGCATACAAAATGGCCAGTGTTCGCCTAGGTTTTGGCTTCCTCATACATTTATATGTACAAAGTGGTAGAACACGCAGATAGCTGTTGGCTACCTTCTTGTTGAGAATCCTTTCCACAACAAGGTATTCTACATCAAAATAACTTTTCCTTTTTCAATTTTACCGTACAAATAATTCTTTAAAAAAATAAAGCTCATAAATTTCCCTACAAAACAGGTTCCTTACAATTTTTTCACAGGATCAAAGGTAACGGTCATCGTTGCATAAAATATTGTGGGCACCAAGAAGTAAATGTATTTTTTTGCCTTGTCTATTTGCAAGTCATTGTCTTTGGTTCAGACTTGTCTTGTAAACTTGAGCTTGGCCAAATAAAATAACTTTTCTTCCTTTTGATACACAATATACTATTTTTTGACACTATATACTTACCTACAATATCTATTTAAGACTGAAAAAAAAAACTTATTTTTAATTTAATAATAGTATAATTCATTACGCAACTAGAGGGGAAAGTGAGCGATTTCTCAACCAGTGCAATGTTTACAAACCCCAGCTGTAGACAAGTGCAGTAATTGCACGAATTGAAAAATTCGAAAAGTTACATCTATACAATATTTTTTGCAACGAGTGTGAGGAATGTTGTATTTGAGTATTTGAGCCCAAGGGCCAAGAGAGTAAAAACGGGCCTAAGCCTCAAAATAATTATTTTTTTAAATAATCGATTATTCAATTTTTTTTTGGTGTAAGCATTTAGAGAGGGCCCACCGAATCCTTTTAGAAAGTCCATGCCCGGGGGAATCCTCCTCTTCCTCCCCTCTCTCCAGCCCTGTTTGAGCATTGGTTAATAAAACCTGTGTATTGCCGGATCAAATCTTCACCAGGCAGAGAGAATTTTGGAGAAAACAAAGGAATTAATTTAAATAAAAGAAGTAAAACAATGGAAGGTATGGGGAAACTGAGGAACCAATAATTAGACGCGATAAAAATAATTAAGGTATAAGAAAAATAATTAAGGAGTGAGAAGAAGAAATTAAGGTGTGAAAAAAAAAAATTAAGGAATGAGAACAGAAAGAGTTCTAAAATTGGTTAATCTCATTACACCATTCATTCCTCGAAAATACAGTATTTCATACACATGTTGAAAAAAAACAAATTTAATCAATAATACAGCCCGTATAACCAAGAGTAGGTATGCTAAACAAATTGCTACCTTCTTTTAATTTCTGTTTTTTTATCTACTCCTGCAAAGAGATGTTATAATAACATAACTTCTTCACCCAGTGACGTACCTAGATTATTTTTGGGTAGGCCGTTGAAAGGGGGATGAAACTTCGTAGGGAGGCAGTTCGATTTTCTCGAAACGAATACTATTGAGTACAATTTCACTGACTAAAAAACAGAATCTTCTAACGCTTGAGTAAGCAGTCAAAATTTTCTTCTCACATTGAAAATCTGTAGTGGGCAACGGCTCGATCTCTGATCTTCGTATCGGCTAATTTGAATGCATAAACATAGCCCTACGACCAGTTGTTCTAAGATTTTCGGTCTCAACTCTAAACATATAAATTTAACGAAGAATCCTATTTACGTACCTACGCAACTCATTAAAATATTCTATACGAAGGGAACTTTGAACCTATTGCAAACTAGAAGAGTACAGTATTCGGGTGACTGAGTCCATTTTTCTTCTTAAAACCATCTTTCTATACCTATGTATTATCATGTACAGGTACTAATACTTGAATAAGTGTTCGTCACTTTCAAAAATTAAATAGACTATAGGCTCACGTCAAGGCCCGTTTAAAGTAGACATCGTATTTCAAATTTTCTTTGCCATTTTTCGCCCAAAAATTTCGAATAAAAAACGAATTTTTTTACTCTCTACACAGTTGGGAATGACCTCATAAAACTAATCTAAAGAATACAAGATTTGATTCTCTTCCTCGCGTAATTTTGACATTCGTCTGTTCGACATTGGTAACATCATTCACTGAACACCCTCTACTGCTCGCTACCTCTCCTTCACCAGCGGTTTCAACCCCCTCATCACCACCCTTCCTTAACCAAACCTGGACCTCATTCTGGCCATAAGAATAAGTTATAAACGTAGATTAGCGAACTCATCGTTCATAACAGTCATTATAGTGTAGACAAACTACCTCGTCTCCACCAAGTAAGGTCGATATTATGTAGCTAGTAGCCATACCATACATATACCTACTTGCAATATAGGTACGACTATTCGACCACACTTTTTCGATAATCACGTGGACATAGTTGGGAAAAGCAAACGAAATTCGAGTCCAAAAACAAAAGGTCGAAAATTTTTCGGTTTTCTAAAATTATACTTCGAACGTAGGTATACGCAGTATACGTGTCACAAAATATCATTTTTTAATGACCGTAATAGGGAAACGTATATATATATATATATATATATATATATATATATATATATAATTATATGTCTACTACCGCACAGCACAGCAGCAATTCGGAATCGTTTTGGTGTTAACAATCTCCAGATGGTTAACAGCGTTGATTGGATATCGTGGAAGAAATTAACGTGAAACTTCCGTTCGTTTTAGAAAAATCTGTCGCGTGGGCATCGTTATGATGAGATATTGTCGAAGCGATGATAAACACAACGCTAATTTAACATCCTAATAACACGTCGTGACACTTCCTTAATATTATCGCTAATAAATCAACGTTTTAAGTCTCCGAACGGAAAGTGCAGCGTCGAAATGTACGATTTTCTAAACGATTCTATCTTTGGCCAGAGAGAGGAATCATCCGCGCGTTATATAAACGAATATATGCGTACTACAAAATTGGATCCTCGCTATATTAACTTAAATGGATAGGATATATAGGAGTAGCCTGCTATAGGACTTCATTTTGGATAGCTGACGATGATACAGAAGGGTGCGGCCATTAGTTAGGAAAGAGAGCAAATTCTGATTTAGATTCTCCAAAAAAAAAAACAACAAAATACAAAAATGTTGCGATTAGGTACGAACAGGCGCCCAGCGAAGCAGTATCACTTGGGGGGGTGTAATGGCTTAATTTTTACAAGTTTTTCAAAATTTATGATATTTTTGTCAAATATTGAGAAATTTGTAACAAAGTGCCAAATTTTCAAACAAGCAAAAAAAAAGTTTATTGCATAACCTGGATGAATTTATACACATGTTCACAGAGAAAGACACAAACACATATATACCTAAGATAACTTCTTCATAAATAATTACTCGTTGTACCGTCAAAAAAGTTGCAATTATGGATAATTCTATAATTAATTGGTTTATAAATATAATTTAGCCTGTGATAAATTTTTATCATTAACCATTTTTTAATGTGATAACATTTTTATTTTCAGTTCCCAGGTTGCATTTTACATTCGATTGTCATTTTTCCTTCCTTCTTTGCAATGTTTTTTCCAAAATTATCGATAACATATTGAAATATTTTCCCCGTGTTTTGTATTTAATCTTGACATATCACTTGTATTACCAAAATTGATCGGGCAGAAAAGGAAATTCCATGGTAAGAAAACAATTTTGATAGTTTAGGGCAAGATATATCAATAATTTTTTTAGTTATCAAAATTTTATAATAGAAACAAATGAGAATGTTATCACATTAAACATAATTCAGCCTACTGATGCTCTCTTTTTTCTTTTCTTTTCACATTCCCCCTTCCACTGAATTTTTTTATATTCTGAAAACTGATATTTGAGAATAAAAAACAGTTTATATTAGTAGTTTTAAAAAGATTTAAAAGACATTGCCACATATAATTATGTAAACAAGCTACAAAACCTGTCCTGCTAACAGGCTATTTGAGTGATGAAGAAAATTTTTGTTTCAGTTACCTATTATCTTTCATTTTCAAAGATAAACAAAAAGAGTCAAATTTTAAAATAGTACCCTAAAAAAAAATACTGGTTTATATATCACATAATAAAATATGAGAAATCAAACTTTAGCCAATTTTGAAGCCACAACATCAAATTTGAAATGAGCACTCTAAGAAACTACTCCTATAATACCTATAATAAAATCAAATGTGAATTAAAAATTTTTCCCAATTTTACAGCCCCTTTGGGTTGAAGAATAAGTTGAATGAAAAAATGAATGTAAAATTTGAAATCAGTAATCTCCAAAAATATATAATGATGTATCACATAATAAAATTTATAAACTCAAAATTGGCCCCTGGGGGTCAAACAATGGGTCAAATAGAAGAACAAACATCCAATTTGAAATCAGCACTCCAAAAAACATACCTACTCATTGATGTATTACACAAAAACATAAATAAATTCAAAATTTACCCCTCTTAACCTTCAGGTGGTTAAAGAATTAGTCCAATGAAAAAATGAAGAACAATAGTGTATTAATCGCCACCGAGAGATCAATTAGTATAAATGTTACTTATTAAGTTCTTCTTTTTGGTGGCTAGATGGAGATTATTAGATTATATTAATATTGATAGAAGAAATTAAAACAATCTTTACCTATTTACCATGGAAACATTAATAGAAGGAAGAAGGGAAAACAAGAGGTAATATTATTTGGGATAGAAGAAGGTGAATTATTAATATCATCATAATACATTTACTGGTACTTCAAGTAAAATTATTATTTCAATGATACATGTGTGGATGATAACGATGAAGAAGTAGAGAAGGAGGAAATGCATATTGAACGTAGATATGGAAGTTTTGAGGCTACCTACATTTCTTCTTCATTAAAGCAGCAATGATGAGAGAATTTAGTGAGCAGAGATTAAAAAATTTCTTATTTCTAGATAATGTAAAAATGTGCGGTGGATTTTGATTTGTTGGATTTTGTCATCATAGTTAATATGTTTTTAGGGCCAGGGTTCAGTGAACATCAGTATTCTGTATTCTCACAGGTAATTATTTTTCTGAAACAAAGTTTTATATCGTTTTACTTTTAATTTAATAATTTTTACAACAGTCAATTTTTACAACAGGTCAAATTTTACAACAAATTTGCAACAAAATTGGTGATGGGGGTGTCACACCCCCTACACCCCCTTTCTGGGCCCCTGGGTACGAATATAGCCAGAATTTTTCCAAATTTCTAGATGGTCCATGTTAAAAAATCCTTTCACCATCTGACAATTTTTGATTTGATCGAATTTCTAGAGAGAAAAAAAAAATTTTTCACTCAATTCAATTACAATATTTAACTCAAATACGTACAGTAATTCACTCAAGTATACTATGTTTATGCTGAGAAGTGTGTGATGTCAGAATCTCAATAGATTGATTGGAGAGAGAGGAAAAGGTATCGATGCACATTGTTATTCAATAATATGCATCATTTTGTAGAGTAAATAAACATCGTATTTCAAGCAGAAATGTATGTACATGATTTATGACATCTTGCACTTTTTAGCGTGAACAGGAGTATAGTTAACAAAATGAATGATTATCAATGAGTTGCGTAGTTGCAGCATGAGCCAAAGATGAGTGCTGTAATTGCAACAAGTTGAATTATGAAGAATGAATAAACAGGTGGATAGGTACAAAATTTTTTTCAACCAATTCACCAAAAAGAAATTATTAATTCTATTAAATAGATGAACTTCATCTATGAAAAGAATTTTAGGCAATACAATTAAATATAATTATGGAGCAGTGAACTTGGTTGTTTGTAGAAATCACCATGCAAAATGACCCTTTTTCCTAATGACATTTTGCCATTTGCATACCTATATGTTAACACCGCCATAAAGAAATAAACAAAAAAACAATCAAGTAAAAACTCCATAATACTACACTATATTTACCTAGCAAAGCAATGAAAATCATTATTGACCATTTGGAATTGACTTGGATATCTATCACTTTGCCAACCAAAATAGATTTAGTAATAACCTCTTTTTGGTGTACCGATGAGTTGAGAAAATATTATTCAATAACAACTTGTGGAATACCTTATTGTGAAAAGAATATTCTCACTAGAAGGTAATCAACAGATTATTGCGTGTTCTGCCACTTCATATGTAAACATACGAGTAAGCCAAAACTTGAGCAAACACTGGCAATTTTAGAGCCAATTCGGATGGTTTATATACGGGCTTATTTACACACACACATATGCAGTAATTGCGTTCATCTGTGTATAAGAGTTGGTTTGTCATTTCTTATATAGATAAGAAATGGTGGATTGGTTTGTGTACTGAATTGTGACATCATAATCTTTGTTAGATTAGTCATGGTTTGGTACTCGTACATTACTTGCACGTACATACAAGTAATTACGATCAAACGTAATTGTGCATTTGTTTAATGTCATAAAGACGAATATTTGACAGCCTTTTGGCAGCCACTGTTGTCAGGGGTCAGAGCCCTTTAACTCATTCAAGTAATGTCTCCACACAACTTAACTTAACAAAATGAAATGGCAACGCAATAATGAAACAGTAACCAAAGAAAATCACTGCTTACGGGTGATAGAAATATATTGAAACAGCAAATCCACCATATTTTACTATCAAGCTGTGAAGTAAAAATTGCTACATTGTAGAAATTGATATAGGAGAAACCAATTATTGAAAAATGGAAAAGTAAACAATCATGAAACACACATTACTGTAACTATACCTACAGAATGAGAAATGATTAAGATGTTTATGTACATTTTCGAAGAAAATCTACATATTAAAATTGATTTTATATTGTGACCCAGTGATGAGGGTAGGTTCGTTTTTCATATTTTTATCCGATAGTCTTGAAATTTGGTACACATATTTGGATTTACTCAAAGACAAAGCCTATTATTTTTTGTTCAGATCAACTCTATGGTTTGTCTGTTACATTCTATTATGTTTCAATTTTGGATCTTTAATGGTTTCAAAATGCACATGAAATTTTGTACAGACATTCAATGTATTATATTCTAATATTCTGCAAAATGTGGTTTCAATCGGTTGAGCAGTTTATAGTTTATCCGTAGAAGTGATTTGAAAATATCTTAAATTATTGCTAAAAAAAGGAGATAAATTCTAGATCAGCAAAAGAAGCTTGTTGGAAACTAGGCATGCTGTTACTTTATTTGTAAAGCAATCATTTAATAACTTGTCTGTTTTTTTTATACCTTCACAATAAAATTTATTAATTATGAATTTCCTTGACATTTCGTATTAAACATACGTATTTTTTAGCCAGCGTTCAGCAAAATACTTCTGATATTATCATTTTTTTATACAATTATTTATTTATTTAGTTTTTTTAGACTGTGTTTATCGCTCGTATGCGGATTGAGTATAAAATAGTTATCGAATTCGCTGCTGGAGTGTTTAAGTTCCCCTTTTTTACTTCTCTTATCCCTGTTGCTTTTCTCCGACTTGGAGCTGTAATTATATTATTTCAGCTCCTAAATTTTTTTCTTTATTTTATGTCAGGGTTTCTCTATATTGCTAATAATACAACAATAATTATCCTCACTCTTTCATATGTGTATCACTGACATGGTATGTAATAAAATCAAAAATTCCCTCAAAATAAAAAAGTAAAAAATAATTTTTAGGTAAACCCTTTTATTCTAGTTAAGCGCCTTAAAAAGGAGAAAATAAAATAATTTTATTTTGTTTGTATCAACTAGAAATGGCATCAAATAAAAGCATGGGGCGGACATAATAGTAAGTTAGTACAGGAATTTAATGTTAATAGTGTGATGCTATTGTTTCAATATAGCTTATATTGATGGCAGTGAAGAGAGATTGATACAGGGCCATATTCTTAGTCAATTTTTTACCTCAGGGAAAGCACTTAAGTAACCTTTCCCTTATAGGTACTTAAGTACTGAAACCACAGATCAAATATCACTGAAGTGGTATTTTATTTGAAAGCTGAGGATTGTCTAGGAATATGGCCCATTCTAATACGCATCAAAATTATATCGACCCCTCAGTGGCTTGTAATTATGTCCTCCTCCCAGGTTGAATTGAGTTGGTAGGAATGGCACGGATAAATTTGAGTTCATTAAATTTGGGTATTGTTGTCCGCCCCACGCTTTTATTTGATGTCATTTCTAGATGATACAAACAAAATTAAATTATTTCAAAAAAACTAACTAGAGTATTTGTCCTCCGGCACTGCACACGAATTTTAAGCACATTTACACATCTGACTGAAAAGAGTTCAAAAAGTTTGGGAAAATAACTCGTTCTTACCATTTGTGGGGACTCATCGGTATGAGGTATAGGGGCTCGGACCCCTCGACGACAGTCGCCGCCCCATAGGGCAGGCAACTTATTGTCCTTGCGACGTTAAACGAACACACAAAATTACGTTCGATCGTAATTACCTGCGAATACTTGCAGGTAATGTACGAGTACCGAATCGTGACGTCATCCATCAATCAATGTCACGATTCGTACACGAACCGGCCAGCCGCCACCTACGATAGTAGGGGATGATGCGACCTGGCCGTACTTAAACAACGTACGTATTTTACTACGTACGTGTGTTTGTGTGCACGCGCCAAAACCTGTATAAAAACTCACAGAACCAGCTCTAAAATCGACAGTGTTCGGTTTGGTTTTGGCTTGCCCATACATTCGTATGAAGTGGCTGAACACGCTTAAATTCTGTAGAATTTCCTTCTGGTGAGAATATCTCTCACGACAAGGTATTCCACACCATTTAAAGCCTTTTTTTTTTTTTTTTTTTTTTCAACTGGATAAATAACCAATTTTATTTATTTTGAAATGAGACTCAGAACCACGATATTCATATGGGCCAAGCTTTAGTAGGCGTCGAATATTTAAAAAAGAAAGAACTTTGAGATAAATTACCATCGTGATTAAAAATTAAAAATTATTTAATCCATTTAAATTCTAGCTCTTTTTTTTTCTTTTTTTAAATTTATTAATTAATGAATTTTTCCTTATTTTTTTCTCAATAGTATCCCCTTTTTTTCTTTTTTTCTAAATAGGTTTCACGGCTGGAAGAACTTATTTTTCATCAACTAAATAATTACTCGGCCGGATAATTGAGCTTTCGCAGTTTTAATAGGTTTCCAGCAGTTGGAAGGCGCTTATCGTAATACCAGGGTGTTTTGCAGCGTTTTCAAAAGCAGTGTTTGCAAATTAGTTGTGTTGTACGTGGTAATAGCTGGTTTCTATGGTAACCTCATCGTTATAGACCGGGCTAAGAGTTAACCGTCCCGCTAACTAGATTGTTAATTAATGATCCGGTCTCTTCTCACTGCTGTTTCCTTGCGCTTCGTCTTAATGAATTAATTACTTTAACTCCCGTGTGAATTACTCTCGCCATTTTGGAAAACAACACACTACTTACCATTCCATCAGAAAGCCCCTTATTTTATTCCAGCGTATATACCTCTCCTGCCCCTGCTGTCGGCCCCCCTCCCACGTTCGACTGCTATATTCACTACACTTCTTATAAAATATAGTACGCGCCCAACCCAACGCCACTGCCGCCGCCATTGCGAACTCTTAAAGTGAAAGATTTAAGCAACTTCCTTCGCGTCTACGTTATTTTCTTAAGTACTACGGTTTACGTTTTTCCCTTTTCCCTCTTCTTCATTCTCTTTCTTTTTTTTTTTAGTCGAAGTGAAAGTTTTTTCTTTCTTCTGCTTTTTCCTACTACCCACCCCTACCTCACCGAAATCCATTTTCTTCTCATACCGCATCTTCACTTTACGCATTGAAAATAGGGAAACGTAGTAGAAATTTTAATATTCGCTCGAAAGATTTATTTTTATAAAAGAATGACGAGAAAGCGAATTATTCATTCGAATTTCCAGTGGGTACAACAGTATAAAGTAATGAAACACACCCACCCACACACACATACTCTCTTTTTAAACACACACACACGCAGTTACACACATACATACATACATACATCCTAACTGGCCAAAACTAGCACTAATATTGGGTCCTTACCACCTTATAAATCTAGGCATTATGTAACCTTTCAACTCCACACCAACCTATTTGACTGTCTGGACCTCTTTATATATATATATATAGCAACTCATTACCGAAGGTAGAAGTAAAGGGTGGAATTAAATAAAGCAACTCGTCACGGCAGTAAACATAAAGTAATTGAAAAAATATTGGTATATTATTTCGATCTAATACCTTCAAATGTGGTTTGTAGGCACAGGCAGAATAAGTATGCTATCTGCATGCATAACATTTTAAGGATGTTGATTTAAAGAACACTTTACCGCAGAAATTGTTCCACTAGAAAATGTAGGCACTCACAAACCAGCTAACTGGAACCAAAATGGCCCGAAATTAATGTATGGTAGTCACTAAATCAAAAATAACGATTGTATTAAATATTATAGTTAATATCTCTTCCAAATTTCATAATAAGCATTTTAGACCTACAAAACCTCCAAAATAGGAAGAAAAATGGGCGTGACAGAAGCCCCGTACGGTTTAACTGTTCGCTTAGTGCTAATGTTCATAACAAATTTACTAATTATCGGACAAAAATTACAACCTGTACCGTGGTAACAAGAAAATTGTATATATATACATATGTACAAAGGTAACTAACTACAAGTAAACTTAAGCTTTAGGTGGCAGAAGTTTCCTCGGATTATGAAACAAAAAACATGCTTAAAACGTACTCACCCTTATCCCTAGGTTCAGGTTGATTTATGGGATCACACGATTCATATGTAGATTTCCATCGAAATCTATATAAAACCTACATAAAATCGTGGTGGCTGAAACATAACTCATTTTTCAAAAGAGAAAACACCTATACTTCATTACATTTACTAACAAACCAACGTAATATGCAGCTGTTTTCACCAAAATCAGTGAAACTGTTATATTCTTCGTAAAAATAGACAAGCTTTATGATCAGATAAAGAGGATTTCAGTAATTTTGTTTGTTGGCTTTTCTTTTTTAAATATAATATATTATAATTTGGCTAATCCACTCTGAAAGATACAACCTGAAAATAAAACAAAAAAATAATGATAAAAAAATAAAATTATAAAAAAAAAATTTATTCGAATAAAGATTCGGACATGGGTTGTGGCGGTGACAGTCCATGTCATATATCAAGGAGCCACAGAGAAGCTTGCAAAACTTAACGATTTAAACATTACCACGTACAATACCACCCTAAAAACACCTGTGATAACCTATGATAAGGCATATAAAAATATCCTCTTTGATTGAATGTCGAGGCTTCTTCCAAACAGTCTGGGAAAATGCAATGAAGTTTTAATTTTCAAAAATTTCTGATTATTGTTGTTCTAAATTGAAAATAAATGTTCAGTATTGTTTCATTTTTATTCACAAAGAGATGCAATGCACGTGTACGAGTCAAGCCCTTAAGTTGCAAATGCTATTTTTTACAATACATGCGCATGCGCAATCAGGGAAGATGTCTGATTGGTTGGAAAAAGGAGTCCAATATTTTCATTGTGGGAGCAAATATTTGTTTTGCTCCCATTATTAACTTTTACTCCCAATAAAAAATTTTTGCTCCCTGCTTAGATATTTTATGTTTTTGTCGCTTGAAAACAAATATCTAATTGCGCATTTTGCAACACGTATTGCAAAAAGTTATTTTTATATTCCAAATTGTTAAATTACTCTTGACTGTATGAGAAAAAGGTCAACTAAAATATTTGTTTTCTATTCTGACAAAAAAAAATACCTAACTTAGTGTAGATTCCAAGTGAATTTAAATGAATTTCTAACATTAACAGGGGTATTTTTTTTTTTCAATATTCAATCAAAATTTTTGTCAGTAATGTCACCAATTTGTTTTTTGTATTTGTCGTTTTGTGTGAACAAATTATATATTTTGAGGTACTTTTCATTTTGTGCAAATTATGGAAAAAATCCAGCTGGATGTTAGAAAATTTAAACAATTCACGAAAAATTTACACAAATTTTAGGAAATTTGTCATTTTGAGCCTTGAAAATAGAAACCTAATTGCGCATTTTGTGACATGTATTATGAAAGACACAATTATCAACATTTACCAGCACCATTTGGGTATCTATGTCAACAACTACCGATGAATGTTTGGAATAAGTGTGGTATGCCAGGGGTGGCCTCTACAACAATCCCCCTTCAGTCCCGATAAAATTCTTTGAACCAGCTTTCTTTTTTAAAACACAAAAAGCATGGACTTTGGAAAACTTATACACCTGGGACAGTGGCCACAGAATTCCCACTGTCCGACTGGATAACCTGTCAGGTGTCCTTGGACTCAAATTTATACCATGCATAGACAAAAATTTTTATGTCTATAAACCAAAAGTTTTTCAATATCCATGGAATTTGCTTACTTGGTTGACATTGTTGATTAAAAACACAAAGAAACACCACTAAAATTAACCCATTTGCCCAAGGAAGAAAACTCAATGCATGATGAAACTACTAATCATGTTTAATAATAAAAAATTCGTCTGTTTAGACATTATCATTTTACAAGTTACTTCTTCAACAGAAAAAAACAAATTGTGCAGTGAAGCACTACATTTGGAACATTCTCAATAAGGGAGAAAACAATTTGAAATTCAACAGATTAAGTAGGGGTAGGTAAATACAGGTTATAAAAATGTATATATATATTATATTAAGATACTATTTCATGGACAGACGAATTTAGTAGGAAAAATAAAACATGGTATGAAGGAAGATAAGATGTTAAGGAAAAACCATAGGAAGAAAGAAGAAACAAGTAGAATAGGGTACCGGACATGACTCTCAGAATTACTTGAAATTAATGGGAGAGATAGTCTAAAGTCTGTGAATGAAGGTTCTGAAATTTTTTTTGAAAAATATTAAATAGAAAGGAAGATATAAGATGTCAAAGTTGCGCTGCAACAAAAACAGTACCTCAATGAGCACCCTGTTGTTGTGATGTCATAGAATTGACATATTTGTATTTTGCATTATCAGAGGTTCCTGGTTTCAATACATCTCATTAATACTTCATTTTTAAGTAGGTTTTTGGTGAAAATTTACTGAACAAAATTGACTTTAAAAAATGACTTTGAAGCAAGGTTGGGCGCACATTTCATTTCAGGACCCAAGAAAACTTTTGGCACAGAAAGCTCAAAGTCTAAATTATTACCTAAGTAAATAAGATTCTATAAGATTGGATTTCTATCTGTATTTATTTTTTGTACTTCCCCCTGAGGTAGAAGGTTGAAAATTGGTATGAGGGTGCTTGAGTATCACATCTAATTTTTTTTTTGAAATCCCAAAAATAAGAAAGGGGCAGCAGATATGGGTCAAAAATTCATTTTCTTGGAACTTTCAACATATATACACTGAAATTATCCAACTAAACACAAAGGTGATATAATATTGTTTGTTTATGCTTTAAAAAAATATTTTTTGAGGTACTGAGTTCAAATTGGACCTTAAATTTTTTAATTTGATCAATATTTTGACCCAAAGGGACTCAAAAAAGGGCTCAATTTTGTTTTTTTACATTTTAGTATGTAATACATCATTTGTAATATTTCTTGAGGCAACAAGTTCAAATTTGACATTTTTTATTCATTTGATTCATTTTTAACCCCCAAGGCTCAAAATGAGGGGAAATTTTGACTTTTCATATTTTGTAGTGTAATACATCATTTGTAATAGTTTTTTAGCTGCTGATTTTGAATTTGATGTAATTTCTTAATTTTACCCATTATGTGATCCCACAGGAGCTCTGAAAGAGGCTAATTTTGAATATCTCTATTATATTGTGTTATACATTATTGGTAATTTTTTTAGACTTGAAGTTTTATTTTGACATGTATTTCTTCATTCAACTCCTTTTAATGTGATCCAAAGTGGTTCAGATATAAGCAGCTAATTTTGACTTTTCACATTTTATTGTGTGATATATTGTTTATAATGTTTTACAAGTTTCTGAGTACAAATACAAAAATCTTATTTTTCTTACAAGTAAGCTGGGCAAGTGGTTTTACTGAATTTTGTTGTTTTTTGTTGGTCTCAAAAAACATGGGCATCCAATACCTAATAAATCACTCAATAATAAGTGAAGATATAATTGCAATCCCTTTTTTGGGGCCACAGGAAGAAAAAAAGTGGTTTAATCTAAAAATGGATTGTAAATATAATCTCAGTGCCTCAAAAAACATTATTTATTGTGTATCACTCAATAATATCTAAGAATTTTATTTGAACCCCCTGTTTAGGGTCACAAGGGGCTCAATAATGGATTTGATCAAAAAATGGATTGCAAATCTAAACTCAGCACCTCAAAAAATATTATTAATGATATATCACTCAATAATATCTAAGCATAGTATCTCAACCGCCTGTTTGGGGTCACAGGGGGCTCAATAAGGGGTTGAATAAAAAATGGATTGAAAATCTAAACCCAGCGCCTCAAAAAACATTATTAATGATATATCACTCAATAATATCAAGAATATTATCTTAACCCCCTGTTTGGGGTCACAGGGGGCCAAGGAGGGATTCAATCTAAAAATGGATTATAAATGTAAACTCAAAGCCTTCAAAAAACAATATTATCGATGTATCACTCAATAATATCAAAGAATATTATCTTAATTCCATTTCTTGGGATACAGGGGGCTAAATGAAGGGTTAAATCTAAAAATGGTTTGCAAATATGAACTCAGCCCTCAAAGTAAATAACTCCTCAGGCACCAACAAAAAATTTTTCCAAGGCTGTGCTCTAATATAAAAACAAATAAGGAATAATTGGTTTTTGATTTTCTTAGTTTTTATTATTTTTCAATGTTTTGAATTTGTCTATAAATAAGGGAGGGGGGTGCAAGTGCACATCCTTTCATCCCCTCCCTCACAGTCACCATGAACTTTCTAAATTGATGAACTTAACTAAACTAATGTACAAACACAGGAGAGTGAGGAATGAATGAATGAGAAACCTGTGAAAGAGGTGAAAAGTTTGATGATGTGTCAATTCTATGACATCACACCCACTGCTCAAAAAATATCACAACGTTTTTGACAACTCAAATTTACCATTCATTTTCTCCCATTTTATCAAATCAATTTTAATGTGGTTTTCACTGATATTTTTTATTTTTTTTAAAGAATTTGAAAATATGTTTACTGAAAATCATGTCCAGCACCCCATTGTACAGAAACGTTTAGGCCAACATTTGACATATTTCCATTTTTCTTCACACATAATTATAATACTACATTAATACAAATTAAATTAAAATGAGAAAATGGAGTCAATGAATTGTATATTTGAAAACAGCCACTGTCATATTCCAGACCCAAAATGGCTTTGTGTTAGATTTGGTTCAATTAATGAACCCACAAATGATAGAAAATTCATACTGGCAGATCATTAGCCACTGAATCACAGCCATGCCTCCTCACTTTATTATCAAATATCCTCCAGATAGTGGGTAAAAATGGCCGGTGCCTGAGCCTGATAAAAAGACAAAACAAAAAAGCAACAAAAAAAACTCCAGTGCAGCAAGCAATGCTGGAAAATGTAGGTTTTCCTAACAAAAAAAGAAAAGAAAAAATATATTATTTTGATAAAATTGAATAATAAACTCAATAAATGATTGCTTGTCAAATAAAATAACAGCAAGAGTGCTTTGATGACAATTTTTGTTCCCTTCTACAATATTAAGTACTTCTCTTGTTAACAATAATTCGAGACTTTTAAATAATTTTTGCACAAAAAGTTTTAAGTTGGTTAAAAATATTTTGCAATTTGTTGGAACATAATATAATTTAATGAAATTGAATACAATAAAAAAATGAAAATTATTTAAAAGAATGGTTGGTTAATATTACGTTTAAAATGAAGTGTCAAGAAAAATCGTATGCAGTGAAAGGATTAATACAGTGTATTACGAAGTTATAAAATAGGTAGGCAAGTTATTAAATGATTGCTTGGATAATTAAATAAAAACAAGCCTGCTTTGAACCAGTTTCTTTGGTTTATCTGGACTTTATATTTTTTTCTTAGCAATAGTTTAAGACTTTTTCAAATCATCTCTATGCATGAATCGTTACACAGTTTGAAATACAATTTTGCAGATTGTGAGGAACTCTCTCATGTAGAAATAAAAAATTAATTAATAAAATAAAAATATGAGAAGATAGACTGAGCTCCGTAGGTATTAATCTCTTCCTACATAAATATATACCTTTTCCTACCGTCAACCATCAATCAATGAAATAAAATAAACTGTTGAATATAGATACGGAGCTCAGTGAACACGTAGCCATTAATAGACTTCCCCGAATAATTCTAAGATAAAAAAGATCGTATGACTTCTAGTTGGAATATGAAAGGGGAAATCAGTCCGTTTTGAACTGGCAACTTAAGATAGACGTTTTTCATTCACGTCATATTTTAAAAGAGTAAAATAATAAAATAAAAAGTTCTTATAATTTGGGTCAGTTGTTTTTAATAATAATTTGTTCTATTCGAGTCAAGCTTCCTACAAAATCGCTAATGAGGATTTCGATTGAAGAAACAACAGGATGATCAGTAATTCAACACCTCCATATGGTATGGCTATATGAGACACTTCAACGGACATTCAACATCATCTAGTAAGATAAAGCCTGATAATACCAGTTATATCATGTGTAGTAATAAGTCAAAAGTGTCTAAAGATCGTCTACCAGATTGTAGGGCTTTTTATAATATCTTAGAAGGAGTTGTGTAGGATAAATATGACATGACCTCATGTTCACAGTGGTTTGTGGGAAACTAGGTTTTCATGTCCCTCCCTTCCTAAATTTGAGGTACCTTGTCTAAAGATCGATGATCTTGGGCTGTCTAGTTTACAATAGGCATTTCAAATATTTTAGATCTTTTCTATTTTTTTTACATAATATGATGACTACCTTTGGGGCGTCACAAGATTGATGGAATGTAATATATTCAATGTCTTCACCATATTTTGTGCCTATTGCTTGAAAATTAGGCATTTTAATTAAAACAACTTAGGCCCATCTATGTATGAATATGTATTTCAGAACATAGTGCCAATATTTTCCTGGTGTTAGAACGAACCTATCTCATCCCTGTGTCTTAATACAAGATCACTTTTAATATGTAGATTTTTTTCGAAAACCTACATTAAAATTGATTTTTTTAAGACAAAAAATTTTTTCAATTTCTTTATTTTTGACGATTTAATCATCAAAATTGGCCTCAATGTTTGAAGTATTTTAATTTGAAGCTTTTACACTTGTTAGTTATCATTAGACACGATCTATTTTTCTCGAGTTTTTTTTATTCTTTGTTGGTTTCACTCGTACACCACCATAACACCATATATCAAATAGTAACAGGCAACGACTATAATAAGGGGACGCCTTTATCGCCGTTTATAATACCGCTTATTCTTAATACAGGCTAAACAATACGAAATGAAACGTCGCAGATCATATTAAGGGTGTAAGAGTTGTTGATGTAAACTCGCCTCTAGGGAGGTTATTACTTCGTTATTTTCCCCATTTACGCACCGCATCCGTATCGACGATGACAACGATTTTCTTTTATACCTTATTCTAAAATTTTCTTTTACTTTTTTCTTCGTTTTTTTTTTTTTTTTTTTTTTTTTTAACACTTGTCCAAGAAAAACGAATAACGTGCTCCATCGACAAATAACATTTGATGTTAATAAATGTGAATATGAATTTAAGAGAGGGAAGCGGTCTTTGGATGGTAGAAATGCTTGGATCTTATTTTAACTAGGAAAATTCTACTCGGAATTGTCAGTTTAATGACGAACTATGCTTAGCACCAGTGGTATATCTAGAATTTTTTCATGGGTGGTGATATACCCATTTGAAAACCAAAACTAAAATAAAATTTGTAATACAAAATCATGAGTGCCTCATTTTTAAACTTTTTGCCAACTTTTCGGGAATTTCGCTTGCCATACTTGGATTACGATGAATGAGCAATATGGCCAAACCATTCAAACGTACCTTGAAAATGCAAAATTAAAAAATTAAAACAATTTGATTAACAGTTCAATTAATATAGTATAGTACACACCAAGGTTCAAAAGTGAGCGTTTACATGTGGGGAAGTTTGCAAAACGAGTGCAGTGAATGAGCAATTTCGGAGTCATATAAAGTCAGTTTTGAACCTTGTTGAGAAAGATATTTTATATTAATTCATGATCAGAAAGCGATAAAACGTTAAAATTCTATCAAATGATGAGTCTTTCACAAAAATTATAAAAAATGGCACAAAATATCAACCTCCTCATGCTGGCAGATTTACTGTTTCACTTAGAAGAAACCTTTACTTCGATATGAAAAAGTGAATGTACCTCTATATGAAAAGATACTACATGTTTTTACATGGGGGTGCATTCACTTTGCATCTAGAATACATTCATCAATGATGTGAGCTGCTTTTCACTTGTAAAATATCAGCGTAAACATTGACTTTCTGATCATGTATCATATAAAAATTATTTCAAATGTGTTTGAAGTCGTTATAAAAATTGGTAGCATACTTTTTTAAACACTTCTCTTTTTGAAACAGATTTTTTTCAACAAGAAAACACATTAGCTCCTAAATACCCACAAGATTGTAGTCATTTTCCTTTACTCCTACCTGACCTCATACATACCTCACAAATATCTATTTTGTGTTAGGTACCACTTTCTTTATACCAAATCTGAGATCACTCTCATTTTACAGTGTTTTCAACTGTTTAGCCACCCCATATTTTTTTTAGACATTTTTCATATAAATGTTCAAAAAAAAACCTTCTATATAACCATCATCACATTCACAAATTACTATACAATAGGTTACCTCTAACTTTAGAAGACACCTGCATATTTGAAGTCAATGTCGGTGCATATCAATAGTAGAAAGATACCAGAACTAGCTGGTCATTATTTAAAATTCCCACTGTTTTTCATGTTTTTCTTTGTTCGTTACAAACTGTCAAAAAAGGGAAACATTGAAAAATAATTATATTATTAAAAATTCAGCCGAAGCTCTAAGATGGCAAGCACTTTGCAAATTTCTGTGATCACTCTTTGGATTTATCCTTCTAAATTCAAAAGAATCAACCTGAATTTGACAGTCACTTACTCCCCTAGAAATCCGTCAAATTTCCATTTGGATATTGGCTTGGTAAATCAATTTATTTTTACTCCAAATTCATTTTTTGATTGGAGTAGCGTGAGTAAAAGTTTTCTCTCGGTAACTCTTAGATTAATCTCTTTTTCCTAACTTTTGGTTTGTGAGGGTTAAAAACAACATCTTCTTCCAGAACTTCCGATTTGAAATAGTTCAATTTCTTGGTTAACTGTTCAACATTGAATGTTTAACCAAAAGACATTTTTTTATAATACGTTATCAGAAAGGTAATATTTACAATCATATTTTGCAAGTAAAAGGTAGTGTTTATCATTGACGAATGATGTAACCTCAATGTAAAGTGGTTTTCCGTTATCTTAGAATTTATATTTTTGTGAAAATTTCTTACAGGCCTGGACAACTAGGATTCGAACCTACAACCTCTACGGTACTGAGCTGTCACCACGCCAACTATTCTATAGAAGGTAGTGGAGAAAGGCTAGTAATTAGGAACATATTTGTTTATTTCGATTATTTTTCTCTTTGAAATTGCTAATAATTACAATTAATAAGTTATTAATGGTTCTGTTCTTATGATTTCCTTGCTTTCTGATCATTAATTATAAAAAAAATGTTCCTCAACAAAATTTAAAAGTGAGTTTACATGACTCAGGAATTGCTCACTCCCTATGATCATTTAGCACAAACTTGTCTTCGCATGTAAACCCTCATTTTCAAACCTTGTGTGTAATATATTATTATATCTTCCTATATTATTTTTAAGACCAAGCAAATGGTCCATGTTTATTGTAAATTTAAATCATACTTTTATTTTAAAGTTTAATTCTTTTTGATTCTTTCAGTCTTCAGAATATCTCCAAACGTGTCCTCTACGACAAAAAAATGTTCCAAATAATCTTTCTACATCATTTGTTTGAGCGTATTGACTGGACTACAAATGCCATGTACAGGGTCTTTCGTATGTGGTTCCCCAAATCTAAAATGTGGATAGGTATAACCGAGGATAACTGAGAAAAAACTTTCTTATTATATATGATCTACCGTCAAAATGACCTGTAAAATTTAAAAATTTTAATTTTTCCTTTGTCAAACTTTAAAAATGTATTCAAAGAGGAAATTGTTGAACTTATTATACGACAAAGAAGCAAACGTGAAACGGTTTCAAAACAGTGAAATATGAAAAGTTGTATATCTATGAAATGAAGGGATTATCAAGAAATCCGCTCTTTGCTACTTTAACTTTGAAGATAGACCACACTTATATTATGTTCAGAAGTTTTTTCTCGGTAGCAGTCGGTTGTATCCATATTTCAAATTTAGGGAAACACTCACGAATCACCCTGCATATTATAATCTAATTTTGAATTTTTAAACAAATTTTATGAGTTAGCATGCCGTGCAAATATTCTGGAGGATAGAGTGCGTGGCATTTGTAAAAGGTTGAGAACCACTGGTCTAATTTAGAATAAAATGGTTAAATTTAAAATAAATACATCAAAAACTGAGTCTTATTGTTTCCGTATTTTCAATAATATCAAATTGAAAAATAAAATTTTTTCATCTATCCGAATACCAAATATAAAATTTTGACAGACTGCGATGCTCTCTCTCTCTCTGTGACCCATCAAAATGAGTGCCAACACAAAGGTAATTTTTTACACATTTTTCAGGTAAGTATAAAAATTATTCTGTCTTGGAAAGAAGCGAGTCGTCGATATTGAATTTATTTTAATTCTATATAAATTAGAATTTGATATTGGATACATTGTACGAACATACAGGATGGCAGAAAATTTAATAGCATCTTTACTCCACACATCCAAAAGATTAAAAAAAAAAAAAAAAGAAACAAGGTTTTTCAAATATGTGCGTTATCATTTTTCAATCAAAAACTTTTATTAAAACCCCCAGTCTAGTATCCATTACCAGTAGGGATAAGGACGGTGTGTCACCCTAAGTTTGGCGAAATAAGAGTATCAAAATACGTTCAGATTTTTTTTTTTAAACTAAAAAAACGTATTGAATAACGAAAATTATAATGTATCCGCAGCTTCTGCGTCTACATTTAGGTATCCATTTCGAATCAAATATAACCCTCAATAGTTTTCGTGTTTTAATCTATTATCTCGTTAAAAAGTGTAGAAAGTCGATTATATTTCAGTAATGAGATTGTGTTTTGTGAAATCGAAAAGATGTATCTGGAGAAAAAGAGCAAGTTCAGAAGGTACACTCTTGGAATACTTCGCGATTTTTTCTCTTTTTCTATTTCTTGATACTTTAGGGATGGAGCAAATCGTTTATTTCGACAAAATGTAATTATCATTTTTTCGTATCAAATTATTAATTTTATACTTTTTCTGTACCTATCGAATGTAGCAACTTTAAACGAAAAACAATAATTATTTGTGATACAAGTGCAAAAAATAGGTGGTTTTGATACGAGCGTGAATTTGGCAAAACGAACCGAAGGCGGGTGTTTCAAATCACACGAGTATCAATCACCTACTTTGCATGCGAGTCGTACACTTTTTGCAATACCAACTCCCCACCCGAAAAAAAAAGGTCAAATATTTTTGTTTGTTTTAGAGCAAAATAATAATGAATAATTTTACTTTTTTTTTAAACAAAAAAATCTTCTCACCCCTCACCTTCGATTTTGTCTTTATCAATCCTAGTCTGACTTAATTCCTTGATTTTGGTTTTTACTATGGTCTTGCCGAAAAAAAAGGCAAGATCAAGTTGTCTAAGACTACTTCCACTAGCTCCAACAAAATCCTTCAACTACAATTTTTCATAGCTCCTTTATCTAATATGAATTATCGCGAAAATTAACTTAAATGAAAATTCAAAATAGTCTTATCAGTTGAAGTTCAAATTACAAAAAAAAAGTTTTCTTTCTTCATTTTCAGCAGGTTTTCTAAAATCTAGACCATTAAGAATTAAAATTTTAACAATAAACAGAAATAAAATTAATATATCACCAATAATTATATGATCCACGTGATTTATTATAATATAATTGGGAAGAATGATTGAAATTTATTTTTATTTATTAGGAGTTAAATAATTAATTTAATTATAGATAGTATTAATATTTTCAATCCGTTAAGTTTACAAAACAAAAATAATAAAAATAATTTAAATGTAACCCTAATAAACGCAACATCAATATTATTTTTAATTATTTAAATAATTTTACTGTAAATTAAAATATAAAAAAACATTATAATTAATAATTAAAATAAGGACATTCAATCTTTTTGGTTAAATTAATTTTTTAATAATTAATAGAATTAGTCTATACATTTTTTTTTAATTAATTCAAATTTAATATTTTTCTTATATTTATTTTAAAATTTTTATTTGCAAATTCTAAATTTTATATCATCATCAAGAAATGTTGTATTCAACTTATCAATAACCCTAATAATAGTCATCTTTTTATACGCTTTTATTCTACTCACTCAATTGGTTGAAGTACACCGGATGACCAACGTCAGCGCTGCTTTCACTTGTTGCGACACGCACACATACACACATATCCGTTTTTATCAGTTGTTTTTTTCAATTTTTGTTTGTTTTTGTATCAGAAAAAAAATTGAGAAATTTTTTTTTCTCTTTCGCCGTTATTTTCTTTTTCAAATTATAAAAGCGTCTTTTTTAAAAACTTGTTTTTAACCAAACTTATTGTTTTTTTTTCAATCCATTTGTGCATCTGAAGAAGCAATTCAGTCTCACACGAACCAAACCACCAAAAAGAAAAGTAAACAAAATGAAAAAAAATAAAGAAAAATGAAGAAACCGTTCTACAAACGATAATATTTTCCGTATAAAAGTGAATTCGAAACGTGATTAACGACCATTATACGCACTTTATTAACGTAACCTTGCAAAATGAGCCTATCGTTATACTTAAATGTTCGAGACTCTATTAGTCTTTAATTTTAATAGCAACATCAATTCCAAATTGGCGACTCTTTTTCCCCAATTAAATTTATACCGTCCTTTTTTCTCCCCATTGCTTCATCCCTCTTTTTTTATTAGACGCTCGTCTTACACCAGTAGTTTTCTGCACAACGACACCCCCAGCAAAAATCACCAACGTTATTAATAATGATATATATGCGATGGCTATCAACCGTAACGAATCGGACACCCATATCTTCGATTTGGGAATTCATCGGTCTAATTATAAAAACCTATTCAAGAATAAATGGAAAAAAAAGAAAAAAGAAAAAAGAAAACTTTAATTATTTGTGATAAATAAACGCTTTTCTTTATTTCATGTAGTAGCAACAGAACTTTATATTTTTTAAATTCGAGTTGGTATACATGAGTTACAGTCATACACGCTGGACAGAGGTTAATTTGTTCCCTTCAATACGATAACGTTTTGCTCATATTAATTAATTTTGTTTTTGTGCAAATTCCAAAAATTTTCTTCACTAAGTAGGTATCTATGCACGTATGCATGATAAATTAATAAAATTGGAAAAAGCGAATATCTCATTTTCTTTGATAGAAATTGTGCATAAATCCTTCCCAATGAACTATAACTCAGATGTTTAATTTTTCTCCCATATGGTGCTCAAAATTTTCTAGGATGCTGTTAAAATGTTTTTTGGTGGAGAGGAAGGAGATTCAAATTTTTTCAAACTCGTTGTGGGGACTCACCGGTATGAGAAAAAGGGGCTCGGACCCCTTAACGACAGTTGTCGCCCCAAAGGGCAGGCAAATAATCGTCCTTGAGACGTTAAACACACTAAATACGTTCGATCGTAATTACCTGCAAGTACATGCAGGTAATGTACGAGTACCGAATCGTGACACAATGAAAAAATGTCACGATCCGTACACGAACCGGTCAGCCATCTCTTATCTCAGTAGGGAATGATGTGACCTGGCTGCCCTCACAGACGTACGTATATTCTTACGTACGTGTCTTAGTGTGCGTGTAAATAAACCGTATATAAACCACCCGAATTGGCTCTAAAATCGCCAGTGTTCGCCTTGGTTTTGGCTTACCCGTACTTATGTACGAAGTGGCTGAACACGCTTAAATTCTGTAGAATTTCCTTCTGGTGAGAATATCTCTCACGACAAGATATTCCACACTCGTTATTGAAAATTTAAAAGTATTTTGTAAATTATTGTTCCGTTGTATTCAAGCAATTCTCACGTCTACACAATGGTATTCCCATGAAATATTTTGAGGGAATGCTTTTATGCTCATTGGGTGACCCTTGTAAAACATTTTTCTCACTTTGCTCAAAAATGATACTCTCTTCACTCAAAGTAAAACCGTAGTTTAAATTTTTAAAGATTTCATCTCGTATACTTTTTCCAACATCCTCTTTGTCTTATCACAGAAGCTTGTCAGATTATCATTCTGGAGCCAGTTTATCACTTGAAGATATGCAACATGTGTTGAGCATTTGTGCTTATGTATCTATTCTGTAAAAAACAAAAAAAACAGCAATTCACAGTAATTGTTTTCATAAGTCTTTCACAGTTTTCTCCCATAAAATCTTAGCCATCATAATATTATGCAACTGCAGCACTCAACAGGAAAGTGGCTTTCTTATTGATTGTTGAATATTGCTCAAAAATAAGTACCCAGGTATGTTCAAAAAGTGTAAAAAAATTTCAAAACTCTATGAAAATTATAATTTTTGCAAAACTGCGTTAAAATTCAAAAACAAAAAAACGAAAAAATACGGAACTCCAGAGTTTTTAAGAATAAAATTAAAAAACGTAAGTACAAAAAATTAAATGAATTATGGGGAAAAAAAAGAAAAAAATATAAGTTGTTGGTGCACCCAATATTACACATCGTGTTCCATTGGATAAACTGGTGGCGGTGTAGCGTGTTTGGTAATGACAAATTTTTGAGCCGCCAAAAATATTATTCCATTCACTAATAATGTAATGAAACCGGCCACTAATGTCCGCAGCCATCCAGGAAATCCGACGCTGCCTATAAATTTTTTCAATACAAAATGAATTAATTTTTTTCATCGAATACTATTACTTACTTAATACGATAGAGCCTATACGAATTTCTCTTTTGACAAATAACAGAATTTAATGATGAAAATATATAAATATAAAAAAATATAGTTCCTCACGATAGTATTGTCTTGTTATCGTTTTTCTTCCTCTTAAAATCTTTCGCCTTGCTTCTGTTTCGGTCGCCATGAGAGCGATTAGAGCTAAAAAATGAAAGAAAAGTAATCACCGATATCAATTTTAATAATTTTATGGGATAATATTGATTGAAGGTTTAATACTGTAAGACTGTAACGAACATAGAAGGAAATAGCAAGGTTGTGGAAGGGATCTCAGCAGTGACAAGTCATGTTGTAAGTACATCTAAGGAAGCAAAGATGCACCGACTAAAAAATTAGAGAAAAAGAATTACTTATTTCAACATTTTTATAGAGGATTTACCCTGAGTTCATCAAAAAATCAACTCATTTTTCATTCAGGAAAAATATAATCAAAGTATAAGTAAGGAATCTCCTTTTAAGGAGATTCACTTCATATTCACACACATACACTAGAACGAAAAAAAATTACTACTTTTTAAATTTTCATTGACCTCCCCCCCTCAAAAATAGCTTTATAATTTAGTCACCCAGAAAGGTATTAACAAAAAAGTTAGGATACGCCTCAGGGTCTCAGGCTCCCAGTCAGTTGCTTAGCTTATTGAGAAATTTTTCAAATAGGAGAAGTAAAAATTTGTTAATACTTTTCTGGAAAAAAGGGCTATAGTTCTTCTCAGGAAAATCATCCAGTTTCTGTGTTTAGTAAAAACGTACGCAAAGGCGTCTCAAGTAAATGCTTCCGTTAGTGAGAAGTAATAATTTCCAAAAATTAAAGCTTGATAGGTACCTATATTAAGACTTGAGAAAATTATTTTATATAATATATGATCAGAAAGGCAATGATTACGCTGGTATTTTTCAAGTGAAAAGTGGCTCTTATCATTGACGGATGTAATCTCCATGTAAATGAAGGCACCTCCATGTAAAAACGTGAAGCATCTTTTTACATGGAAGCACATTCACTTTTCATCAGGGTAGAGGTTACATGTTCTGAATGAAATGTTAAATCTACCACTATACGAGGTTGATATTTTATTCCATTTTTTATAATTTTCGTGAAAAATTCATCAATATGATAGAATTTTAACGTTTTATTGCTTTTTGATTATTAATTATATAAAATATCTTCCTTAACAAGTTTCAAAAATGAGTTTACATCACTTGAGAATTGCTCACTTGCTACGCTCGCTTCACAAACTTCCTTCACGTGCAAAAGCTCTTTTTTTAACCTTGGTGTATAATATAGATATTTCTTACAGAAACAAAGTATACCATATCTAATATTTTCATAATGTTTTCGTTTCGAGTAGCTATTAATCAAAACTTTTATTTCCTGAAATAAAAGTAGTAAAACCATTTGAACTGAATTAACTTGTCTGAAAAAAGACCGTAAATAACAGTCCATTCACTATTCAATATTATTATTATTTTTTTTTTTAGGAAGACAGTCGAAAATTTTTTAGAAATGATTTCTATTAAAACTTGAATATGAAGTAAAAATAAAAAACATATCGAAAAATGGAATTGATTTTGAGACAAACAAATCATTGCGTATTTTCACAAGTGAGAATGAAAATCTTTTTCACTCTATCTCTCTCTATCTCTCTCCCTCTCTGTTAATATTTTTAGAACCATTTTTAATTTCGATTTGAAATCACTTAAGCGTTTTTAGCCCTTTCATATAATTAACATGTTTCATCGATCTTGATAAAGAAACTTTGTTTCCTGCCTTCATAAAGTCACTGAATGAGAATTTTCACTCATCAAAATTTCATTCTAAAGATTTTTGATTGATAAAAAACAAGTAACGGCATAAAATAGAACATTTCCAGTAATGTGGTAATATGTATGAACAGTACTTAACTAAAATCACAATAAAGATTTTTGTAGTAGATATTCAGAACTGAATGAATATATTATAATGAAACAGTGAAAGAATATACAGCAAGGACAGGAAAATATATATCTTACTTTAACTACTATAATAAATTTCCATGCAGCATCTTCTTTAAACAGCCAATTTTTTGAGGAGAAATCGGTGAGATTATTTATCCCTAAATACTCTTGCCTATTTCTAATATTATCATATAAGAGGAACTGAACACAAAACTTCATATATTTTTTTACAGGAAGTCCTAGGATTGTGGGAATCGACTGCCAGCAGAAGCTGCGCGAAATGATGTCATGAGGGAGTTATGTAATCGGTCAATTTTTAAAACACAAATAAATTCAATTTATAACGAACAAAATCTGAAATAACCCACATTTTTTAAGAAACATTTGGTACTTTACAAACTAAAAAAACCAAGAAGGTAATGGACACTTTTAATTTTTACTTACAGCAAGTCAGTTTTATCAACAGCTTAGGCTATGGGATGTGGATGACTACACGCAGCCTCAACCTCCACGGTTCTTAATAGCCAAACCTCGGTGATATTGATGGTACTTAATTCTTTGATTGATAAACAAATAACAAACATACCTACGTGAAAGAGATACTCTGTACTTTGTATACCTACGTACATAAAGTTACATAACATTTATTCGCAGGATTGATTTCAAAACCCAAAATTTGACTGCCAAACTTCAGCGGTAACTCGTACTCGATGAGACCAGTAGAAAATGTTACTCAAACATTCTATATTGAAGGAGGTATAAAAATTTTGGGTTTCAATATTATGTTTTCAAAAAATTTGTAAGGGCTTTAGGTGGCAATAACGTTTTTTACTTATTTTATCACATAGGTACCATAAACTAACGAAGTTCGGCAGTCTATTCGCACGACATCCTGAATAGTCTCCTGGCTCTCAATATTGTTTTGATTAGGTTCAAGATAATTAATATTTTTAGTTAAACTCACCAATCATTAAGGATACAGCAATCAAAATTCTTCTAGAAAACACCATACCGATACAGTAAAAAAATATATATATTTACCACTACCTAAGATGAATAAATTGAAATTCATGAACACAAACGAAGTACCTATTACTGTCCCGCATGCGAAAAGAAAGAAAGGAGTGGCACCATAGACATGAGTAATAAAGTCAACAGGAAAGAAGATTAAGCAAAGTAAATATTTCGTTATCACTTGCCTAAATACACTTTCACAAAAATTGTAAAATCGAAAACAACTCGAATTTTTGGGTCATGAGTCTTTTTTTTTTTTTCACTCCTCATGAAACCATGTATCTATAAAATTACAACATTGTGACTGGCTCACAGACAGATGAATAATTTTTTTCTCCGGCACATTTCTTTTTGAATAAACGTCATCGTTGAAGAACATAATATTCCGTGAATTCTGAAATAAAATAAATACGGAAATTACGATTGAAATCAAAATTTTTAATGTTTTTAATTCATTTATCATTAATAAAGGAAAGAAAAATTTCTATTTAACATCTATCAATATTAACAATAACATTACTGTGATGTACAAAATAGATTTCGATGGCGTTATTTTGCAACAAAAAACAGAAAAAAATCAACTAAACATACTCAAAAAAGAAGAAAAAAAACATAAATAAAACCGAAGTTGATGAAAAAAATAATACCACCGGTTCAATAACAGCCGAGAAAAATCTTTAAATACTGTAATTTCATCATTACCAATATTTCAAATCCTTTTTTTTCTCTTCACTGACAAACGAGAAAAATTATGAAAAAAATATTTTGCACCACTCCAATTAGAAAACGAGAAAAACGACAAAAATACCAAAGAAAAAAAGAGAAAAACAAAACTGATAATTGGAACCTAAATAAATTGTAATAAGTTATCGAAGGCATGTAAAAATAAATAAAAAATTAATAAAAAGTTATAGGTACTTAAAAATTATTTAAAAAATATTAATATTTTAAAACAAAAAGAGAGAAAAAATATATCTTACCAAAATTATTGTGACATTCATTATTCTTAAAGTTAGTAGTCAATTAAAATTCATCAAATGTTAAAATAACACATCAATCAAAATAATACCAAAACAATAATATTATTATCTTTTCTCGAGGGTCAAAAACAAAAATTGAAAAATTTGAAATTACGTGAGCAACAAAACGCGAAATTACAGTGTTAAAAGTGGTGATTCGAAATGAAATGCAAATATATGCCGAAACAAAAAAAATTTCGATTCCCCCCCCCCCTAAAGAAAGGCAAAAATAAGTTACGTTGATTTTCATATCACAATTTAATAAATATACGTATATAAGCTCAACGATTTAAGGGGAAAGAAAATTGCGAATTGAAACATAAATATACATAATATACAATGTAAAAATTTAAATAAACGTGAAACGAAAGTTAACAAATAAAAGAAAGAAAAAAAAACCGATCGGTGTAGTCATAGATTATTGCAACAACATAATTATTTTTAAAGAAAATTAAAATATAGGTGAAGACATAAAATTATCAGAGAAACACAAAACCTTTATTACAACGTGAATAAAATACAAAAATTAACTTAAGTAAAAACCCTGCTAAAAAAACTATAAAACTGTACTTCGGTGAAATTAGTCCGAATTTTAAGAAACGAACGCTGACTGAAATTTGTGAGGACTAGAATACTTGCCTTCTAACATTCCATTATTATTACCTTTCCGAAGCATTATTTCACGAATACAGAACATTTGATTTCAGAAAATTATCTCGGATTCGATTCCAGTGTAAAAATTGAGAAAAAAAAAAAAATACACAAAATCAAAAAATTTAAGTCAACATTCCTGATAAGTACGGTAACTACTAACTAAAGAGAATGTCTTGCAGAATAATTAATTCTCATTAATGTTTCTTTTCGTTTTTAGTGTTTTGTTTTCGTTTTTCGTTTTTTTTTTTAGCCGATAAAAATGTGGAATTCATATGACATTAAAGAACTTATTTAAATCACAAAATTTTTTGCGTGGAGTGCGTGTGAAAATTTTAAAAGACGTGATCTCAATTATTAACGAACATGAATTTTTACCACGAGTCGATTCTCAAGCATATAACAATATCAACAGCAACAACAACAAAAGTAAAAATAAAGACTTTTTTTCGTTTTTAAAGTTTTCAAAGGCAATAAGCACATATTGTGTAAAATGCTACTAAATTGAACATCACTGATAGATTGAAAAAACTAAAAAAAAATATTTTCTCTAGCAGGTTATTATGAGTTTAACTGTGGGTGGGAGTGGTGAAGGAAGGGAGGGAGGTAATAAGGGAGAGGAAAATAAAGAAATCAGAGTCAAAAATTAAAAAGTATTTAAAGTTAAAGAATTCAAAGGTACAAATGATTTTTATACTGAGATTATACAAACGATAAAAGCAGATTGAGATTTTCCAGCGAATACTTGATCAGTAAGACAAACGATAGGTGAAAGGTAACTTCAGAAAACTAAACGTGATTTATGGTAACTCAAACACAATAACGGGGTGAAATTTGCTGGGAAAAAAAAAACTAATTGTAGGAGGCGTGCGAATTTCACATTCAAAATAGGTATAACAAACTAATAAACAATGACGCAAACTTCATCGTTCAATTTTTAGAAAGAATTAAATTCGCGTGAGTATGGCAAAAAATACAGTAGCTACATAGTTACATACATTCGTAAGTATAGGCCTATAAACCGAATAAGTTCCATGAGAAATGGAGGTAGTTCCGAACATATAATCGCGTAAATAAATACATATAGGTATTTATTCTAAATGATATTAACGTTTTCGGCAGACGTTAGAAGAAATTCTGCACAAATTTAAACTGCATTAATTTCTTCATTTCTCTCGATAGGGTAACAAATCAACAAATACATACAGGTACTGATACCTGGAGCACATTAAAGAAACGAGAAATATATATGAGGAGGAAATCAGTTCATTTTTAAAAAACAATTTTTGTTATAACAATTAAACTGATCACAGCGAACAATCATCACTGTCTCCGGCATAGTCGTCGCTGCTATCACTGTGACATGCTTCACCACCGTAATCGTCCACCATCATTCGCGGCTGTAAAAACTTTTCTGCCAAATAATTGTTATTCGGTTTATTGAACGAGTTGTGATTAACGTATTCTCGAGGTCCATTCAATACGTCGTCCAGATTTGACGAAAAAATGTCATCTTCTTCGGTATTCTCGGTTATTTGATACTGTCCTCTGAGGGAAAAAAAAAAAGAAAAAGAAAACAATTAAATTATTACTCAAATCAACAAAAAAATTTCAAACAAAATTCAAATGAAATCAACAAAATAAAAGTATCGTAATGATTTTTACAGGTAAAAAACAACAACAACGAAAACTATTCGATGAAAGTGCTCATGTGCTCAATTATAATCAAACTTTTCGTTTGAAACGAAAATTTTCGAAGCTTCCGGTGCATTAGTGACAGCAAATGAGTGAGAAGAAAATAGCATTTGGATTAGAAATTCGAATTTAAGCACAAAAAATACGGAATGTGTGAACTTTCCTCTTCCCTTCTTTAAAAATAGATATAACATTCAAAATTCATAGATTGAACGAAGAGAATCTTGAAGGCAACTGAAACACATCTTATAAAAATGAAATCCAGTTTTGTCTTCAAAGAACAAACATTTCGACATGGATGATATTTCCTACTATACTTCCTTTCTTAACTTAGCACAGCGATATAGTATCGTAAATGTTTAATCAATGAATGACTAGGATTAAGCTAATGCGGAACTTAACGTTACTTCACCCCATTGGTATGCAAAACAAGGGCTGAACTGAAGAAACTAACTAGATAACAGTTATTAATGACCATCTCAACTCAGAAAGGTCATTTATAAAATGTCAAACACTGAAAAGGTGGAACAAGATATATCTATAAAATTTTTCTTACTTATAAGTATTAGATATAATTACGGTAGGTTTATTAAACTGACCGTGTATGTATGGTACGTATTTGGGAGACTGGGGCTCATCCAGTATAGTAACCTATAATAAGTGGTGACTTAAACTTTCGAGTCATTTTCTGCGCTTTTTATGGCACTTACAAAAAAGTGTCAAGACTACTTTGTAGTTGAAAATTTTATATACTGCATTGTTCGTTCGAATTATTTTGTACCGCTATTGAGAAATGAATAAATCGCTAAAAAAATGTTGAGGGGCACAAAAAAGGGATTTTTAGGGGTGAAGCCCCAGTCACTTGAAACCACCGGTTTCTGAAGAGAAATATTTTCCTTGATTTCATTGAGTGGCAGACCCTTTTTTTACATGATTTGACTGGCCTAAGCCTTTTTTTTTTTGTATCATTTTGACGCGTTGCCAATTAACTAAAGATGTTCCATTAAAACGGTCATTCAACTCGCAAGTTTTTTGCACATAAAAAACGTCGTCGTCGTAATATTCGTGCACTCATCAGCATTCAATGATAGACATGGATATAAGGGCGACCAAAAACTGAATTTGTATTTTACAACAATGAGAACTCATTAATCAACATTAGACCTAATCATAAGCGTAATTATAATCTTTTGAAAGTTCCTTCATTGCAAAAACTCATTTTTAAAATCTATAATTCAAAATACAAGAGAAGAGTTTTATTATTTGGCTACCTAGTCATTTTCTACACAAGTTACAACTTCATTCAGCCATCGGTAAAAAAAAAAAAAAAAAAAAAAGTCGGTATCTAATGGTTATTTTTCTGGTTAAAACTTTCTGACAAATCGTCTATTTTCACCTTCCTTTAAATTTGAAAATATAATAAAAATAATTTTCTTCTTCTCATCTTCGCCCGTAACAGTTCGTCATTCAAGAAATTCATTTACAATCTTTGTTTAACGAAGGAAACGTAAAGAAAAAGAAGTCTCTTCCAAACTGCATTAAAAGTTCGGTTACGTGAAATTTTTCACGAGTAATATAGTTCTTTGCGAGTTACCAGTGCGATAATTAGGGTAGTTATAGCTTCAAGCTGTTAGTCACAGCCAATAAAACCAAACACGTTAGTCTTGGAACAGCAAACACTCTTAATTGTATCATATCGGAATGTAAACCCACCAACACATCAAAAATCCACCGTAATACAGCAGTACTATGTTCAAATATGCTTTCTGAATTTAATAACATTTCATTCAAATCAATAAATTGGTTTCCAAAATTTACACAAACATATTTAAATACCTATCCGCATCATGAACATTCAATTACTAAGACGAAAAAAGAAAATAAGGACAAAAACTTACTGAACAGAAACTCAAATCAATTCAGAGACAAAGCTAAGGGGGGATAAGCCCCCCTTCAAACCTATAAAAACCCCTGAAAAAAAATTCGAAAAAGGTACCGTTGAGAAATACAAAAAAATTTTATTTATTTTCATGAGAAAAAAATGACAGGATCTTGAGCCCCAAGAGTTTTATCCTATCTGGCTTCTGAATCAATCGCTTATCTTAATTAAACAAAAACACACTCAGAAATGATAAAGATTATCTTTTCAATGCGAAAAACTCATTCTACTGTGGCGCAGATTTAAAATACCATGCTGTCAAAATTTGATAATCTTCTTAAGCCATTCTAAAACATGTAACAAGGTCCCTAAGATACAACAAAGAGCAAGCAACAAAAGGTCATACGTAAAAATTTACAAGTTGGTGGAGTGCAAACAAAAAAGCTTCTCCATATTGTCCAAGGAATTTTATAAGTTTAAAATGTAGTCTATTCGTAAATTAATCAAAGTTAAAAATTAGCAGCAAGAAATAATTATTTTCATATGCCTGTAAGTACTGGTAGAAAAAAGCTTGAATTTAAACTAATCGAAATAAATTAATACGTTCTATTTTTTGTCATTAAACAGAACAACCTGAGAGAGTAGGACTATGATATGGAAATAATGGAAATTCATGTCAGAGCTTTCATACGTAAATATCAAGAGGAGAATAAGAGAATATCAAGATCACAATACAACAGTAACAAAAAATTTGATTTAAAAATCGATCATTTACATAACAGCCTTACGAATCATCTTTTTTAGAAGCGAAAAGAGAAAAACATAAAACTCCTCAAAAGATAGGAACTCCGAAGCACTACCCAAAACATAAAATCTGCTTACAGTTTCTAAAAAGTTTCTGAAAAAGTTTCTTTTTTCCAAGTCAACAGGTAATATGGCGACCTAAAAGTGAAAAAAAGTAAACTGCACTCAATGAAAAAATATCAACATTAGGAAACAAAGGAGCAAAATATACTCCCATTCTGACATAGTTGAATGAACACAGACGATAAAAAAAAAATCCGCCACTTTACCTTTTATGTTGAACTGCACAATGGCGACAATATTACCTTAATTCTGAAATTATTTTCACAAAAAATTCGACCATAATTTATAATTTCAACGATGCAATCAGGAAAAAAAACATCACCATCACCTATAGGTACATACAAAATTCATGAACGATGACGATTATAGAAATTAGTATGATATTTTTGACATACCTATAGATACCTAAAACGTACATTTGAAAAAGGTCAACGATTTCAGTATCTACGATCAAAACGCATCCATTGTGAAACGGATTTCAACAATAATCATTTCAACTATTTGACTAAAGTTTAGTTCAAATTATTTTACAAGTAGAAAGAAGTATAGTTTTGATAGTTGATTTCCAATAGAATACTCTTCGATACGAAAAACTTTCAACTATCGCCAATACACTTCATACGGTTTCGTTCAAAGATCAATCTCAAAAGACTGAAGGAAAAATGAGGAGCAAATTTATCATCATGTTATGACGATATTCAATAGTAAGAACTCAAACTTTTTGCCAAAAACACATGACGAAAGAGATAACATGTATAACATCGACTATGAACACAAAATCCTAATATATGACAAATGTGACTTCGTTAGTTCGTCAAGGAGTACAAACATTTGTGAAATAAACTTATACAGCTCGATGAAGACAGTACCAAAATACTCTACACACAGTCAACTAAATAGAGAGTTCAATTTTTTATTTAATTAGTTTACGTCGTCACGGTGCAATGCAAATACAGACCACGATCGCAGACACCCTAGCAAACGCCAAGTTAGATGAATTATTCCGTGCAGAGTTAATGAAACATATGACAAAAACGGAAAAATAAATAAAAAAGTACGCATGGGTGAAGGCAATTCACTATTATATTACACTTACCACATACCATCACCTTCACCTCCACCTAAATTTTCACCTTCGCATTGTCTGCAATTTATAAAAAAGAAAAACGTTTATATTTATAACAGCAACGAAGAGTGCAATGAATGAAAGAAAAGAAGAAAAAAAAATTCAATAAACATGAACGAGTATGTATTATAATATATGAGGAACGGACTGTTCCATCGCACATTGTAAGCAACCTTTCCACTGGTACACACACGAAAGATAAAACACCCACCTAATTGATTTTAGAACACTGGATATATGATACTCATCAAAATTGTAAAACTGAACATATAAACAACATCGACATGGCGGACATGGCGACTGTTTTAAATTAGAAAAATATGCAAAAGGCACTTACACGTCTTCACAATGATCATTTCCACTTTCTTCTGCTACTAATAACTCGTACTCTTCGGCAGCATATCGATCCCAATCAGACAACTGAAAAAAAAAAAATTAAGAAATCAATTAATTTTTCAAACAACCTAATGCTGCATTAGAATTGTTTTGTGTAAAATCACTGAATTATTTCTCTTATTTATGTTCCAGTTCTACTTCGTATAGATACGTTCACACAAAAAAAGTTAGCGATTTTCAATATCCAACGGGAATAAAGAACATTAAAATATGTGATGAGAATTCAAAATATTAAAATTAATCACGTTAAAAACGAGTTTTTAAAAGATAAGCTTTTATTTATTTTTTTGCTTTAGCTTTATACGAAATAAACGTTATTTCGTTGCGGAAGGTTGGCTGTAGTATTGGTATATTTTAAAATCGCAGTAGCCAGTAGAATAAAAGCTTATAATAAAAACGGGAAATAAAGAGAAAAAATAATCTGAATGAGTACCAAAAAACGAAGATGTCTTGCGAATACTATCACACAAGAAAAGTAAATTCCTAATTTACCAAAATTGAGAAAAAAAAATTTTTATTTTTTATAACAAAAAATTTTATTAGATTTTAGTTAGACAGATACCTATATGACGATTATTTAACAACCCATCTAGCGGCCAGTACGAGTGTATGTGATTTGAAATCAATGTAAGCGTACTTTGAAGGAATTAGGGAAGATCAGAACAAACCTCAAAACAATTAACGGGTAGATGATACGAAGAAATGAGGAAAATGTTGGTATACTTCGAGGAGATTCAACAAGTACAGATTGGAAAGCAGAAAATATAATTCAGAGGCCCTCACAGAAGGGTAAGTGTATCAGTGACAGAAAGAAGAGGAGGCAAAGTGGATATTCCGGAGGTGCAACAGAGGTAGGGAACGACCAAAAAGATGGCAAGTCGATAGGAATATGATTGGGACAGAAGAGAAGTGAGAAAACCAAGGATGTGAAGGAAGTAAAGGCTGAATGAAAATATAATTGGAATTTAAGTTTTGGTGGATTTTTAATCAAGCTGAAGGTCAGGATTATTTAAAGATGAGTGAGCGGAGATTGGTGTAAATGGAGTTTGAAATCTGAAAGGCCATAGCCCCTATCAAAAATTATTTGATTTTTTTTTGTTCGTCAATTTCTTTTGTACACTTTCCTCTAAAAAATTCTTTGAACCCTACCCTACTACCAAAATTATTAAAAAACATTTATTTTTTGGTTCGTTACTTTTAAAATCATCATGATTAAAAATTTTTTGAGGGGAAGAGTTTATTTTGGAGGCTCAGGCCCCTGCCGTCATTATTTGCGCCTATGGAGATTGGGAAAGGAATGGATGATGGATTTAATACGGCTTCTTTTCTGGTGATAGATTCATCCATTTTATAAAGACGAATGCCTGAGTGAGCCAGAAGACAGATGAGTATTAAGATCTCTTCACACTGATACGTGTGAAGTATCCGGCATGCATTTGTTAGGCATCCGTGACGTAACAGCGATAAAAGTAACTCCTATTCACACATATCAGTGAAAACCGATAAAAAATCGCTCATATTTTAGGCAAATCTTCATTTTCTATAGGGTTTAAAAATTTTACGAAAATGAAATAATAAAAATATCGTACGGTACGGTTGAAGGCATAGAGGGTGGAAAAAATATCGATAGTCTGTACTAAGTATTAGAAGAAAAATCATAATTATAAAATCATGTAACAATATAATCTGAACTCCTCTTTGAGCAAAAAACGAAAAATTTTACAATTAGGAAAAACACAGTCTTAAAGAAAAATTGCAAATTCAATTTTTATGACAATTTTAATAATTAAGAAAACTATTCAAGGGGTTACATTTCGTTTTCTTGTTTTTCTTTGACTATTTATACATTACTAACCTGGCAAATTAAAACCAAAAAACGCTTCCGTCAGCATTAAAACATTTTTCAATATTTTTGTGATTAAACTTTTTTTGGCACTAATACGAATTTTTTTGATAGTCGTGGAATCAAATACTTGGCTTAAGTACAGTATCAAAAGGAGTTTTTCCTATTTTTCAAGACAATTTTGAGTTTTAGATGTTTCGGCTATTCGTCATCAGAAATTTCTCAAACATATGAAAGAATATTCAACACTGAAGAAAGTATTCATCAGAATAATCTGAGTGAAATGGCAAATGACCTAAACCTACACGGTAATTGGATATCACTAGGTTGTCCGACGCTAAAACTCAATTTACAATTAGAGAGGAAGAGGAAAAAATAATAAAGTCTTGAATAAGATGAGATTCGATTTTCCAAAATATTAACGAAATTAACAGAATTCCAAGCTCTAAATCTTTCTACGAGAGATATATTTTTAAAGTAAATACTTCTTTTAAGAAGATGCATGAAATTGGAATTAAAACCTGAAACACCATCATGTAGAATTGAAAGTGAGCAAAATCGAACTGAATTACTATCGAGAAAATTAGCTCAAGTAAGCTCGCAGCAAAATGCACCAACAGATTAAAGACTGCAACAATGAATTTTTTCAAACCACAAATTACAATTTTCTTCATGTCTAAACTTACGTCGCTATCGTGATCTCGTTGAGAAGCAAAAGGATCCCTTTGTTCGTGATCCAAATATTTTTCAAGATTGAAGAACGTATCAAAAAATATTGGAGTCATTTTACATTTCTTCAAATCGCTTAGCGCAATCTTACCAGGAATTCTCGGTTGGATCATATCCAACATCTGCGGGACAAAGAAAACAAATTAGACACTTCAAATATCGCGTAATTCGACAAGTGACACGCAAATTGGTCGTATTTAACGAGCGAAAATCACGATTATCCCGTGCGAAGGGCTTTCAAAACAAGAATACGACCAAAAAGAAATGCTAAATATGGAATAACGTTATAACGCAACGACGTACTTGGCAAAGACAATCTTCAAAAGGTAAACATTCGATACCCATGGCCTCCATCCTTTGGAGCTGCTCGTCGTAAAAATATTCTAATTCGTACATTGATAAAAATCCGTCTCCATCTAAGTCCATGCATCTGTGAAAAGCATAAAAATAATAATTACACCCGTTTTTTTTTCTTTGTTACAATGAAAGGCGACACGTTGTTTAAATGTCTGTACCTAAACCAGTATTCGATTGCACGTGGATGTCGTTTATCTTCTTCAGCCAAAAGGAAAATAACAAAGTCTGTATAGCTCATTTTACCTTCTTGCAGCATCGAATTTCGTGACTTACTTCTAGTTCTTGAAAATATTCTGTCGATTATGCGGGTGGATAGGGCTGCAAAAGTATACGAAAACTGTAGGATACAAGCTGCAACGAAAATACGTGGACAGAAAAACGAAACACATGCGGGGAATTAAATTTTTACCGTGGTCGCTATGTCGGGCTAGGTCATTCTTACTAATGAATAAATCGTGATCTCGATCAAGTTCCCAAAATTTACAATAAATCACGTAGAAATGTTCGTAACTAAAATAGGCAGTAACTTGATTTATGTCTTCTTCTTCTTCGAGCAGCTGAATTGCTCGCAAAAAATCAGATTTTCTCAATTCGGCCAAAGAAATCTGACCGTTCCACGACTGATTTACACAATAATATACTCTGCAAATTACCTATAAAAAAACATAAAGCTCTTTTTTATATATCTTCACTCGAGGAGACGTGAAAACGAACAGAAACCCGTTTAAATACCGTACACTTACTGTATGCACGTATCTGGAATGAAATTCGGGAGCTTGTTTCAGGAATGCCAAACCAGGATGCGTGTTGACAACATCTTGCACTAAGGGAATTAAGTCTTCAGGAATGATATACGACCGCTTGGTGGCGCGCGTTACTATTCTCATAAATCTAGATCCATCGTCGTGGCAAACCGCAGTCAAACTAAACACATTTTAAGATACGTATGTTTAAAATACAGGAGATTACATAAGCGAAAGTACAAGTCGAAAAAACTAATCGAAAGAGCATGAATTGGGTGATTCTACGAAACGTCTTCGTTTCGCCCCAGTGAGAAGATGACAGAGACAAAGTTCTAGAACTTGAATTACAGAAGATTGATAGAAGTTTCAGGATACCTAAGCACACTGATTGTATGTAGCATGTTACTAAATTGTTAAGGCGGATCTGAGAGCAACGAATTATCGATCACAAAGTAAAAAAATTAGATTTACTCGAATGGAGCCCGAGAAATAAATCCCATCCTTTAATTTCAGGGAAGGAGGTGGTTAAAAGACGTTACTACATAAATTCTCATACGGTTTCAATGCATATAAAACTAATAAAACGTTAACCAGTCTACAAGCTGAGCACTCAACATAGCAACTTGGGTAATAATATACGCAATTGAAAAAATAATAAAAAAGAAGAGACTTTCTTACACACTGCAGTATTCTAAGGGTTAAAATACGTGAGAATACATCATTCTCAGGGATAATAACTAGAAAAGTTAATACGGTCCACTGTACCTATAGAATTTTATAAGCCTGTATGTTTGCATCGTGTGAAAAATTATAAGATGGATCGAACCAAGTAAATAAAATCGAATAAAATGAGAATTCTCTTGAGTACTATTGTAAATTAAACCTAAACTACTCAGCTAAAGTCCAACTTTACTTAATACCATATTCACATATTTCCACGGGGAGCCAGTAAGCACATATAACTGAGCGTATGATGGACCTCAAACCTTCGCTAAGAAGATGTTCTCTCTAATATCAGACACAAACGTAGTCTCACAGGGGATTAGGAAAATATCAATAACTTATTAAAATTATATAATCCTTCTGGCAACCAATGAAAAAAATAATTAAAAAATTTAATAACATATAATTTCATACTAAAACATTGAACCTAAAACGGGCATTCCGAAAAAATTTTTATGCTCTAAACTACGAGTGGGAACTGCGGTATTAGCAACGACTTATGGCCGCAGAAAGCAGAAATTAATCTGATAAGAGTTACAAACATAGCTACTGTTTTTGGCTTTGCTGCTCACCTAATCTTCTAAACAATGAATGGACACAGAGACAATATATCAAAATAAGAGTTTGGGTGACCCACAAATCACATAAAATAATTTTTTTCAGTTTTGCATTCGAGAAACAACATTCGTAACTCGTCAGATGTTATTTAACATTTACAGTTTTTTCCGTATTGTTGTGCCATAAAAAACAGAAAGCATTTGCCACACAAAACGGCACTAAATTTAAATGATCGTAATTTTCAGACGACGAATTAAAATAGCCTGTTAATACAATCCTAGTTCGGTGATTTAATTTGGCATCAAAATGATACATGTGTTTCACAGAGAAACACTACCGAACTCCCATTAATGAGAATTCGAGATGTTTGAACTACCATCAGAACTTTTATCGCTGAAGGATAATGCAGCAGCTCGAGCAAATATTAATGAGGCCTACAGACGAAACCAAACAGTGTGACTTGCGGATAATCAACTCATTACACCAGTATCGTCACAGTTTCTAATGAAATTCTATCCGCATGCGGGCGCAACAAACACAAAAACGAAATATCCTTGAACTTCGAATGACTGCATACTGAACTCGAATTATTTTACGAATTATTATTATCATAATAATATCGATCGACTGAACTCGTAATCTGATGAGTTAAACATGTTATACAGAACGTACCGTGATACTGAAATTACTTACTCTCGCCAGTATTCTAGGAATGTGTTTATCTCAACGAAACCTAACTTTTCACCTCCACATGCTATGAACAAAGCTGCCTTCCAATAAAGTGGACAACCGCAAGCCTGGAAAAAAATACAGAACAAAATAAATGATTCAAGGCGCTATTTAATCGAAAATAAACTAAGAGTTGATGTTGTTTTTGACATTTATCAACCAAAATTAAAAAATTTACTCAATTGCGATAGATTCATTTGAATTTATGCTAAATTTGAGCATGAAATAATATCTATAGAAATCAGATTGATCAAATATGTAACTAAAACTATTGTAAAAAATAGTTAGGTATCTGCGATACACGTGCGAAAAAATATGATTTTGCTATGAGTATGAAATTTGCTAAATGAGTCGTAGGCCGGCAGGCGAATGTTACAAATTACACGAATAGCAATCACCTACTTCTCACGCGAGTCACACTATTTTTTAAAACATCTCCCCCCCCCAAAAAAAAAAAAAAAAAAATCATGAAAAAAAGTTTTTGGAATTGAATTATAACTAAAAATTTTACTTTTTGAAGCAAAAAATTATGGCACTCGGTCCCAACGCCCATCCAACGCCCCCAAAATAAAAAAAATTCGACGTTAATAAAATATTCAATCTTTCTTGAGTTCAACGATAATTTTACTTTTTTCAAACTGTCGCCTCCACCCTCTAAGAAAGGGTTACAAACAGGAAAAACAAATAAATTTTACTGGAATGAGATCATAAATTAATGACAGCATCTTTTTTTGTTGTTTTTTTTTTACAAAAAAAAAAACCGAAGTACTAAAAAAATTGAGCCGACCAAGAAAGTAATCGAGCTCTGGAAGAAAGTCACAAGTTCACACACGCTAAGCTGAATCACATTTTTTCAGGTCTTGTCGTATTGAAATTCCGTACTTCTCGTTTATTAAAGGCGCACAAAAAAACGCGAAGGATAAATAAAACAATTAGTAACACGTACTTTGGTAATCGATGAAAATTGCTCTTTGGTAGCATGCAGGTTTGGTAAAGACTGGAAAGCTTCTTCAATGTTCTTGAACATAACACTCTGTTGATGCTGATTGATTGGTTTTCCATAGGGGTAATGGAATCTGGAATGAGAAATATTATGACATTTAAGAGAAACAAAAAAAAAAAAACTTAAGACTCAGTCCATTTTCACGTTCAACGCCATGTCACATCAATTATTGTCACTTAACCATCACAAAGTTTTAAATTGTTTCAGAAACGACGTCCTAGTTGCTAGATTCACGAAAATCTCGCGGCTAATAAAAAGAACTATCATTTTATATTTCAAAATGATTAGTTATCAAAACATTTTTTGATTCTCCCAAAACATAAAAAGGTCTCAGGTTATTTATAAAGATTCGGGGAACAATTGAGAAAATTAAAAATTTTCAACGTTCTTCGGACAATTTTTGAAAGAAGGCAGCGACAAATTTAACTTTTTGAGTGTCTTTTCTACCAGGTTTTTCAAAGTAAATAATCTTATAATCATAATACAGTGGAAACCGCTTATTAGGGACACCGGATAAAAGGAACAACCACTTAATTAGGACAAATCTGGGAAGTCCCAAAACAAGTGATGTATAACAATAGGAAATTCAGATCGCTTATTGGGGACAGTGCATCTGTTTGTTGGGACAAAAGAAGTCCATAGACAAAGAAAAATTGTCTTTGAACAGTTGTCAAAAGTGATGATGATCTTGTTTCAGTTCATTAACGATAATATATGTTAGTCTTCTTAATTATTCCTCCTATCTTCAATAATTTCGTAATATCTTGAGCCAACTAGTTTCAGTTTAGGTTAAGAAAAAGTACCTCCTACCATTTTCATCAAACCAAAACCCCCGATGATATATTTTTTTGGTCATAAACCTAATTATATAGGTATGTATAATATAATTATTCAATAATTTAACTGTTTTTAATGTGACTGTACTAGAAGTCTAATACTGAAATTTACTTCTTTTTTTTTTCTTCAATTGAACTCCCAACATTGTTCAATTGGGACACCGCTTATAAGGGACAAAAAGGGTACGGCCCAATATGACCCTATTAAGAGGTTTCCATTGTACATAAATTTACGCTTCATGAACATAAGAAAAACTTGTGTTTAATTTTATGAAAAGTGTAATTTTTTTCAATGAAAAAGTTTCGACCTTGCCCCATCGTTGGCAATTTTAAAGTTACACAACAATATCGACGAATAAAATAACAGTAATTAACATTCTTAGGTAAAATATAAATTCCTACCAACTATAAACAAAATCAATTAAATGGAAAAGATTTTTTTTTTTTAAAGTATTGCCACGATCATATAACTCTTTCTCAAATAGTAATACATTTATAATGGTATGGTAAAATATTGGTTACACATTATTTTACTAATACCTATTTGATCATCACAATTCAAATCTTGGGAAGATATACAAAATAGAATACTAATTAAAACGGGAATTGTGGAATACTCGATAAGCTTTTATCCTGCGCATAAAAATATAAACTAACTAAGCCGTAATTATACCAATTTGGAGGAAAAAAATTTTTTTTTCTGAAAGCATCAGAAAAAATTTTTCTATTACTTAAACGTAATGCAGAAATGTAGCCTAACCGTTGATGTTCCAGGCCACTACTTGCATATTCATGATAAATAGCCATCGATTCAAATTCTGATCGTTTCGTATCGCATTTAATACACTAAAAATTATAATAAGATCAAAAAAAGAAAAACAATTGAATAGTATAGCCAGTTCTGGAATTGATACAGTTTTTGGTCAGCAAAGGGGTCACAAACTCAAGTTCAAAATTAAAATTTTAAATGTCAACGATTGCAGTCTGGTTTAATTAGTATTTTCAGCGTAACTAACGTTTTGAAGACGTAAATTATCACGAGTCGAACATGATTTTGGCCAAAAACAAAAAACAAAAAAACGGCTATTTATACTAATTTTTATGTCACTATCCGGAACAAGTCTGCAGCTAAAAGGTCAAAATAAATTAATGTCACGCTCACCGCGGTATGAAAACATTTTTGTTTGCTTTGGTGTGTCTCTGCAAAGTCGTATGGGGTGGATATACTCCTTTCCTTTGGTTTGCTTCTTTTGAATAGTTCTGCAAATAAAAACAAAGAGAAAGATATTAAATTTTGAATGTATTAGTAAACGTATGTATTCGTAAATTTCAAACGTGAATGATTTTTTGTTTTCGTTTTTGTTTTGTTTTGCTATCACACTATCTGGTAGGCAACATTTTGGAAAATTTTCAGACAGTTCTCGAACGATTTTACCTGAATAATCGCGCTATTTTGTTGAGCAAGTCTCTTCCTGGGCCACAAATAAAGCTGGCGTTATTCCATCTCTATCAGATGTAGATATACGTATAACTGGCATGAATCACCAGACTTTTTTATTTTTATTTTTTTTTTTTTAAGAGTAAAACGAATAGTGCAGAAGTTCTCCATAAGACGATAACGAATTGATATTTTGTTCAGAAGTTGGAAGACCTTTATAATATTATTACGCTAACGTACGGAGTTCGTTGTTTGAACTACGTTAATTCTTTTTTTCCGCTAGACAAGAACAATACAGAGACAGACTCCTCAGCGTTTTCTTTCTTTCATCCATGAAAATATAGGGGACAAACCCACACTTTCCGGCGTATTAATATATTTTAAAAAACAAGACGTTCTGCATTTATCAAAAAAAAAAACTCCTGAACACGAACATATCATCCGAGTACCAACAGATATGAAATATAATCCGGTCAAGGTAGATATCAGGTAAAAAATGAAGGGAAAAAGATGTTGATTTTTTTTTTTTTTTTCAGAAAGAGAGAGAAAGAGAGAAAGAAAACGACGAAAATACAAAGTCAGTGAATATAATTATAGTTACGAGATAACGGATAGTAGATACGGTTGTTGAATTAGTCAAAAATTTTAAAGAAAAAACTTTTTTTCAAATATTTCTCTTTTTTTTCTTTTTTCTGTGGGTTCGGTGTTATAATTTTTTACGGCCATTCCCCAAAAATGTTAGAAGTGCTGATTTTTCTTAAATTGAAAATCAGACAGTGTACTCAACGATATATTTTTTTATCATATCGTTACCATCAATTAGATTCATATTTTCCACACATTCGAACATCCAATTGTCCAGCCAGCCTTCACTCAGACAGTCATAAGGTATTCACGAAGACAGTATCATGTTACATCTTTCCAACTTGTTCAGTTGCTTCTAATCACCCCTACTTTAACCTTCAAGTTTCAACCCGTTTCCTTTCTTCCAGACGGCTTTCTAGTACTCTCCTCACAATCCCTCTCTTCACTTTTTGTATTCAGCCTGACATCGTTTTATCGATGGACTTATTTTTCTAACTATTTATTTATCCTTTCCAGTAGTATTCAACAACAACAGTCACATCATTCAACATCAAACAAGATTTCGTGTCCACATCTCTAAACTTTTCCACGCAATATAAATCTTTCACAACTTGGAACTATTCTTTCAATTTCTATAGTCGTGTTTGATAACAAAAAAGCGCTAAACTTGGAGCTCTAGTTCTTAACAAGTTCTCTTAAAAATTAGCTTCCATTTCTACCCAACGATTTTAGTTTAGTGTCGGTTTTGTTAAGTGAAAAAACTCAAAGAATTGATATCCTCAAATCTAAAAATTAAAATGAAAGAAATGATAGGACATACACAGTATCTAATACAAACACAATCACATCTTTAGAACAGAACTCATCGGAACTCTTACTTACCGAGGCGGGTCAGGAAATTCAACACTTTTTGAAAAATAATTTTTTGGAATTCAATTCGTGAAAATTGAACCATTTCTTCAGAAAACTGGTCCGCATTTTTCTAAATCAAATCGAAAGTCCAAAAAATTCCACATTTTATCCATATCAGACTGATTTTATGATTAATTGGTTATACTCGTAAATAAGCTTTGCGATAATTATTCCATACATATTTCAGACATTAAAGCAAAAAAATCTTTATTCAAAGTGTTACATTTATCGGTAAGTACCATCTTGAATAAGTATTCATAACACACGAATAAGTTAACGCGAACTGAGATTCTCAAGTATTTTGTTAACTAAAATTTGGAAAAATATAATTCTTTGTTTTGAAAACAAGAAAACAATTTTAAAATAACTCAGTCCACGAAGGCTATAGTAAGCTTCAGGCCGACTATTAACGACACATTCAACACGAAACATCTATAATCCAAATATTGATTATTTCTTGAAAAAAAAATTTGATTAAATTTACAATCCAATTATGTGAAAATGGTGATGTTCAAAAAATTTTCAATTTCAAGAGAAAAGGGAAAGGTTACACAACGAATTTAGTCGAAAAAATAAGAACGAGGCCGAAAATGTATATTTATTTTTTCCTCAACACAACATACAAACGATCGTCGTAGTAGAGGAATTAAGATTTTATTTCATATTCGTTCCTAAATTTATTTAATCGACTTTCGGGTTGCCTTTCTTTCGGTGAAAAATTGAGAAATTTCAACATTTCATGTCCTTCCACGCATTTCCAAAATTTATTTGATCCATTTCGGGTCTCCGTCAGAGGAATTAGAAAGGGGCTCTTTCCCAAAATGGACTTCAATTTCGGCGTATAACTTCCATTATGCAGATGAGTATGATTTTTTCAAACGCTGAGTTCCAAAATTTAAAAAAATTTTTCATTCTATTTCTTTTTTTTTTTCAACTTTTCAACGCTAGGATAAACTAAAGGATTTCTCCAATTCAACCTTACTAACAACTTTACGCACATAATTTTTGAAGCATAAAATTCAAAGTTTCTGTTAATTGTTTAATCAAGTCACGAATTTATTTTAACAAAATTTTGATATCGATGTTGACAATGCATCTTCAGACTTGATTTGAAGAATCAATTTTCATTTAATTCATTAACTTTGAACATTGTTCTCTTCGATTCAAACAAAAGAAACAAAAAGGCGTTTTAACAGAAGTGTAAGAATACGAATTAACTTCATTTCTGATCCTAATTAGTATTGTTTCGAAGAAAACAAATTAAATAAAGTAATTTTCCTTTCAATTTTTGTGCAAAATAGTAGAGAACAGGAACATAATTTCATCCATTCAATAATAAATTAAAATAATTCCTTTTGCAAGAAAGGCGTGTTTTTAATGGAGAGTTGTCTAACAAAATTTCGATGTTTTACTTTTTTCAAAGCAGCTTGAATATTACTTACTCTACAGAGATTATTATTTTTAAATTTTAGTTTACAAATAAGCGTATTTCAAAAGAATATTTCAATAAGTAAATTTAAAACAAGACTATTTCACAATGAAAGTCAAAATAAAATTAGAATGTTTTAACTTTGTGTCCTACTAATCCTAATTTTTGAGATTAGATTAGAAAAAATTGCGGGAATCAACCAGCGTTTGGCTGTAGAGGGTTATCGCAAGCACGGCAGGTAATTAAAACAACAAGATAGGCATTCAGAAGTTAGAATTTTATGATCAACCTTTAGATAAATAAAAAAAAAAAAAAGCTTGTACAAATGAGCCACTGAAAGGCAGAACTTCATAAAATGAACCTACAACTCATTAATTTTTTTATTCCTATAAAATACAATCACTTTACGTGTACACATATAATTATATATTCAACCCGAAAAAACAAATTGTCCGCAAATGTTCTTTACAGGAAACTATGCTCAAATTACGAAGGCTATGTGTTCGCCACGCAAAGACAAGGTAATTCCTTCTTTTTTTTTCTTTTCGACAAAGTTACACGAAAATCAACAATAAATCTTCTATATTATCACCCTCCCACAAAAATACCGTCACTATTTAAGGTATTATTCTGCTTTTATTATATTATGAAAGGTACTGTTCGATGATCGATAAAGAGTAGCTTTGAAACCAACAATATGTACCTGCATCGAATTTTTTTAACAGAGGGAGAGACAAAAACGATACAAAAGCCAAAAATAATATTTCTCAAACAATTCGTAGAATCGAACTTTTAATGCAACTCGATCAACGATAATCGGGGAAATTTAATATTCTTCTCAATTAACAGCACCAATTTTTACTCAACTTAATCATTTACGTAATTTGACATAGAACAGCTAACGTAAGGTACTGGAAACATTGAATACTTCACGATAAGTCTCTAATGAAATTTCGATCCATTTTACCCTGAAACTATTTAGAAGACTGTAGCCAGATTGGGAAAATTCCGAAAATTTTGAGAAAATATTTCAGCACGTTTTGTAGGTAGGTTTTTCAGTAGAAAGTTTATTTTTCCACACTGGTTACACTGATGGAACTCTCAAATTCTTACAGCTGACACACATTTGCGTAAAAACCGTGCCAAATCCAGAAGGGTTACTAAAAGTTAAAACCCCCTGAAAAAAATTTTTTAATAACCCTCTCCCGAGGCAGAGCTAGAATAAAATTTCTGAGGGGCCTCAATGGCTGGTCATTTTTTCTGAAAATGAAAAAGTAGAACTTTTTTTTTCTTAAAAGAACACTTTTTCTTTTTTTTTTGACGGATCTTCGCTGTTTTCTAGGGGTCCCACGCATCTCTTTAGCTTTACTTATAACCTTCTCGCTGCATTTTTTTTTAAATTGTGAAAGATGGAATTCATATAAAATTTTTCATCTTCAAAAACCAATCTTTATTTTACATTTCTGGCGAATTTGACGGTGGTTTAATACTCCGACTCGCGATCAATAGGTTGTACCTATAGGTTTGAAAACAGACATCCTCACATTACCGAATCAAGATGGAGGTATATTCGGCTCGGTTCAATTGGTACTTCTTCGTGTGATATGAAAATTCATTCTGTGACACCATTAGCCCCCGGATCCTGAACAACTCTAATCAATATCGATAACTTCTATGTACTAGTCATTACTTGGCTGCGTTGTCGAAGAGCGATTATAATAAAAAAATAATTAATTCAAGAGACAAAAATCTTGAAAATTTCTGAAACCACACAATTTTATTAATTAGTCAAAATAATTTATTTAGATTCTTTTTGTGGCAGCCATGCATCTTCTTCAAGTCAAAAAGAATGACTTCAATAGTTGCCGATTGAGAGGAAAAGGACTAAGTTTTATTTTAGGAATAAGCATTGTGTATTTGAAATTTAACACAAAATATTTACAGTTTAATCAACTACTCGGCACATTAAGAATGAATATACTCCCGACTTTCTTCCACGAAGCGAAAAAATTATTTTCTATCATTCGAATATGCAACAAAGTTTTTGCATACTGAAGTTAATACAAATCCATGTTTACTACAAAACGAAATCTCTAATTCAAATGTTCTTTATAAATAAAATTTCAAATCAAACGTGTATCCAAAAAATGTTCGAAAATTCGATAAGAAAGAACTTATAGGTAAGACAGGCACAGCATGTAATACAAGCATGGTCCAACTTTTATAGGAGAACTTTCAATTAGAACTTAGTCAGATCCGGAAATTCCGAATTTTAGAAGTGAAACTTCTTGTGGGTTGGTAGTAAAATTATTTCGTTCGTAAAATGAATCCGTAACGCAAACAAAAACTAGTTAGGGCTGACTCAAATGATTCTTTTGAATCATTCTTTCTGCTACCAACCCACCAACCAAATCGTCACAATCACACCCGTCCTACATCTATATACGATGACATATGTTTGTGCAGGGAGGGGCGTGAGATACAATGATATATATATATATATATATTTGTGTGTGTGTGTGTTTGTAAATTTTACTTCCATCGTGTGTCCCGGTACACACCCTTTTTTTTTGGAATGTTTGGGACTAATGAAAGTTATTTTTGAGTTCTTTCCAAACAAACGAATCACCTACTTCAGAGAACTAGTTTCTCCATTTTTTGTTTCATGAAGTTGAAACTTTGGAAGGGAATAAATAATACTTTCTACACACTTATATTTTTCGAGTACAATGTACGCCCTCTCGCAACCCACCCTTTCGAACCCACTAAACTAGCCGATTTTTAATATCTTAAAATTAATCTAAGTAAATCGATTTCATTGATTATATCATCGATACCAGTAACCCTTCAACAGAGATTGAGAAACCAAAATGGAAACCGAGTCGTTTAGAAATGGGAACCATATTTTTTTAAACGATAACACTAAAATTCTGAAATGGAAAAAGAATTAAAAAAATTAACCAATAATTATTTTCAAGACCCATAACAGAAACATACTGGAAACCAAATGATGATTTATTTCTATTTCTGACTTGAATAATTTTTGATCAAGGAAACAAAATCGGGGAAAAAATTGTTCTTTTTTTGAATATTGAAAGAATATCGATGTTTTTGCAAAAATATCGAAACAATATCAGTAAGTATATCAAAATTGGAACAGGATTCGGAAAATTTTAAACATATGAAATTTTTTTTGAATGGAAATGGAAAGGGAACCTGAAACGGACACTGAATGAAAAAATTTGGTTAAACTAGAATACATAAAGGAAACAGAAACCAAAATGATGGCAATGGAAATAAAAAATAACTGACATTATAATAAATATCAGGAACTGAACTAATGGTGGGTTCGCACTTGCGCATTTTACTCCAAACGATCCACGCCAAACACATAAAAGAATAATCTGGTGAGAACCATTTGGACAAACAAACCAAATGCATTAATCATTTTCCGAGCATTATCAGTAAATGAAAATACACAAAGGATCTATTCAAAAAGGTCAAACACACCACATATTTGTCTGTTTGGCGCGTTTGGCCTGTTTTGCACATCTGGTTCATTTGGAGCAAAATGCGCAAGTGTGGACCCACCATAACAGAAACAAAATGAAAAACTAATGCAGCACTAGCTCCTTTAGAAAAAGTAGGTTTCTGAAAAATAGAAAATCAGTTACTAAAAAAGTAATTAATAGATCATAATTACGACGACTGTATTAAATTTTGTATCTGCTGATGTAAAATTACACAGTTAAAAAAATTATCTCTTTTAAAATCTAAAAACAATAATTTTTTTTATTTCGAGTTACGTTCCTATTGGTCAAAAATTAGGAATTTTGTTGCCAAAATAAAAACAAAAATAGCGATACCGGAAGTACCATACAGCCGATCCTCAACAAAATCAATAGAATAGATCCTTGGCTTATTACCAATGTTTGTCCTAAATTTTGAGACTATATAATGACCTGTACAATGGTAACAAGAAATTGGCTTATAAAATTAGAGGCTGTTACCTGTAAAGTCTAATAATTGTCTTAACCCCTTTTTTGTGGACCCAAATGAAACTCCATGAAAAAAACAACAAAACGGAGAGAGGGAGAATGATATCCACCTCACCACCAGTGGACGTCAGAGGATGAAGAAAGAGAGAGGAAGAATTTTTTTTCAATTCTCTTTTACATTTTTTCGTTCCTTTCAAGAAATCTTTTGTTTATTTTCTATTTTCACCGGTAGTAAAAATTGATAACTTTTCCTCTAGGGAAGCTACGGACTTCCTTAATGGCTATAAACCTTTGTAGAAATAACACAATTTGTTCTGAAAAATCTCATGCAAATGCGTTCAGCGGTTCTGGAGTGACAGTGTTTCCAAGTATTTTTAGCTCGTTGTATTTTATAATATGCAACGATATAATTATATGAATTTAAGTTTTTGGGGCCAAAATTTTCTTTGAGTTATGACACCAAGATAAATAAGTATATTTTCACAGAAAATCTACCTAAAAATGTGAGTGTTTCTCAATCTCTGCCCCTCAATGAAAATCAGATACAGCGCACATGGCACATATTAACGTCGACGACTGAGTTTCGTATTTTCATGAAAATATCCTACCTTATTATACGATCGAGGACGCCGACATTTCCACGGTTTGTACGGAAAACGCGGTGTAATCTCCTTGATATTATTATTATTATTATTCTGCAAAATCAGCACTTGACAAGCGTAACACCAGGGTCTCGCCTTCACGCTGACCATCGCCCACAATTGAACAAACCATCGAAAGCAAATTCCAACATTATCGAATCATTTTCAATATTTAGCATGTTTTCATGCGCACATCCGAATTCGAACCCACAATCGGGGATTATTGCCCAATAAAATACGCATTTCAACGAATCACGCGATTGGCAATCCAACATATTTCGAAATTTTGGCACTTCATGGGTGCTTCGCAAGAAAATCGTACACGGCCACGTTACAACTCCTTGAAAAAACGAAAGGAAAACTAATTACGTACGCGTATTAAAAAATATTTAGAAAATGGGCACGGTCACATGAGAACGGAGTGGGTACGCTGAATTCGAAATTTTATTCATCACTGAAGCGGGGGTCCACATCGCTTTATGCTTCACATTTCGACCAAAATGAAAACACAACGTGAATAACCGACGACAATCGAGTATTTATGGTTGGTAATGAAGAAAAAGGAAGAAACCTCATTGTTTGTGAATAGCTGAAGGTCGTAACCCGCATTATTTTACTCATAATACGTAGCGACTCATTAGCGTTGAAACCGATTCTACTGGTCAAGTTTTCCTTGAACGTAAGACAGCGAAAAATCCTAGGACTTAAGCTTGTACCCAGATGACGCATCCCAAGCCAAAAAAAATGCGAATTAGACCGAATTATAGGAGTAAATGTTCAAAATTCGTAGAACAGTTCGAATAGAAACAACAGAAAAACATTAAAAAATTTAAAGCGAAACCGATGCAAAAACAATGATATAATTGAACTTTCCCAACAGTTTTGAACTTGAAGGAAGACAATAGCTAGATTCTGTACTGCAAAACAAGTGCCGTCTTCAAGTTTTATGTTCAGCTTCCAAGTGAATTCTCCAAAGTGACAAAACAGGTCGGCTCGATATTGCAAATCATGTGGAACTTTTGATACATTTTGAAAACAAACGGTTCGATTTGGAAATGTGAGGCATTAATTTTTTGAAAATACTCGATTTTCCGAGGCAGAACACGAAAAAAATTTTCTTCAAGACTGAGAGACAGTGCTGCACAGGGATGTCAAAATTGACCTTACTTATTGAGCCATGAAGTAGGGATGCAAGCAACAGTGTAGGGGAACCGATCTTTTACGTTGCAGTCAATCCAAATGGCAGGTGCAACGAAAATTATGTATAAGTGATCGCAAATTTTTTCCAAATTATATACTTTTTTCGAAAGGTCAAATTTTATGACTCAACTCGATGAGTGGATTCTGATAAAAAGGTCTTTTTTAAAGATATCAGAAAATCTGTATCACACATCTGGCTAATAAATAAAAAAATTGTTCAATTAGAAATACCAATTTTTTACGTTTTCCATTCCACCAAACTGGCACAAAACTGAAACTTTAGGATAGAACTGACAACTAACTTTTAATAGAATTTGTCCGGAACTAAAACTTCAGGTGTAGCATTTTTTAGCCATCTCTAACAAAGATAAACTTAAAAATTGTTATCTCCAAATAGCACAATTAAAATAAATTTTTCGATAAGAAGGAAATCGTAACACACACACACAGCATGTAATACATTTTAGAAGTAAAGTTTTCATAAAAACTTACACACAAGAGGCAATGTTCTTTTCGAGTCAACCATGACAAACAGAACAGCTTTTTCATGAGACTAGTTCCATACCGTTCTCAACATAACAGGCTTCTATCAAAAAAGTGCAAAGTTTGGCCCTTTTTTCCAAACAGAATACAAATTATGAGTTAACAAAACCATTGAAAACGAAGGAACTCCATCAGCATCAAAATAACGAAGGTCATAACCTGCATTATTTAACCAATGAACATTCTCTCCGATGGTATTAAAAACATTACACAACAAAAAAAATGTAGGCATACGTACAATATACTCTACTTAGGAGAATGTCAGGTTTCAGTTAATAAAAGAATGGCGAACGCCTTGATTGACTAAATACAGAGACCAGATGAACTAACGGATAAAGCTCAAACAGTTGCTTAATGATTCGTAGAAGGTTTTTATTGTATTCCCGAATCGTATTGAGTATTCGATTTAAATTTACATTAGCACAAACCTACGCGCATTCACACAGAACTTACGATCAACGGGAGTAAAACAAAAAAATAAATAAACAAAAAAGAAAAGAAAAAAAAACTAAATAAGAGTCCTCCCACATCAGATTATCAATATTGGGAGCCTACAACGTTGACCAATTTTTGCAATTGGTTAACTCGAAAAACGTTACACATCGACGATGAAAATCGATTCCCCGCAATTACCAATTCCGATCATTACCAATTAAGAATGAGACACTTTAAAAAAAAGAGTCGAAATTACAGAAAATAAAATCGAACCGACTCGAAATCGATGCCAAATTCAGCGTACCCAATAAATAAATAAATAAATAAATAAATAAATAAATAAAAATCGAAACTAAATTCACAAGGGGAGTAGGAAGAAATATCAGCTAAAAAATTGCAGCAATTAAATTCTTCGAATAACTTGAAAAAATGACGGAAACAAATGTGGTAATTAGTAGGAAAAATTTAATAATCAAGTTCACTAACAACAATGACAGAGGACGTCGACAACTAAATATTTTTCACGCATACACAAAACTAAAGACGTGAATTTTCGAAATTTTCCACGAACAACGACACAGACTCGAGAAAAACCAAAACATTAATAAACCTTTTGCGGAGAGAAGGAAGAAAAAAAATTGTCGCGAAACTTGTGGAGATCGACCAATAGCAAAAGGAGGGGGAAACGGCGACTAAAATTGGGGGGAACATGGAAACTCTGTACACACCGAAACCGGTTTCGAGTATTTAGTTTTGCAACTTGCAATACGACTTGTACAGTTGGACGATGATCAGCGAGAGGCTTTTTTTTTCAAATTAAATGTAGAAAAGTGAAACTCGTTAACTCGTCTTTTTACCTTCTGCAAGTCCAGAAAAATATAATACGAGATACGAGCAGAGTAGGTATATGGTTATTAAAAAAGAATGAATTTTATCACTTAAAGCAATATTGAAAAAGAGAGAATTGAAAGAAGAAGTCGAGAATGGGAGAACACTAAATAAGACGGTAGGACGTACAGACTCGTTATTAAATGGCTCTTCAAGTAACCTCAACGTGTGTAATCAAGATCATTAAAACGTAAATACGACCATTTTTGGTTTAATTTAAGGTTAATCACGATTAAAATTTATCATACATTTGAAAGTATCTTTGGCAAGCAATTCAAAAAGTACGCAACGAAATTACGAAGGAATGTCAACGATTTTTTTTCTTTATATCATCTTTCTTTTTGTCAGCCACCAAGGATAGAACAAGGCCTTTCTGGCAATTTGTAAAATAAATTGCAAAGATAACTGGTGCGGAAAAAAACAAAAAATAACAAAAAAAAACAAAGAATTCGAAAAACAGAAATTAACCATTATAGTCGAACAGTAAGTACGCAGGAACGGAAGTCCGGCATTTCGCACACATTTGGCTGATTTATGGTGCTTAACGAGGTATGGGTGGGTAACGAAATTGCCTTAAAAATAAAATGACATAGACATGAAATCTATTCCCGATGAAATGGAAAAGCCATAACTTTTTCTGAATTTCTATTTCGATACCATACGTGTACCACACGTAAAAACACAGAAGCTACCGAATTTATTACCATACTTAATCCCTTCCACCTCGATGCAACTCATGAGAATTGACAATACTTCACATACCACGGAAAAATTCATCCGAATCATCCGAGTGTAAAGTTTATAAAAATGAAGTTTTAAGCAAAATTATATCCTGAAAAGAGAAATTTAATAGGGAGGGCATAAAATTGTCCATTTCAAAGGTTGACGTGATATTAAAAACCTAATTTTACATGCTCAAAATGATTTCACTAGCAGTACTTGACCATATTCAACGGACGATGTCGACGATAAATACACTCATGAATACTAAACCGCCATTTCCCATCGTCATTGAATGGAAAATACCATTGAACCTTTTCTCATGAATCTACAGGGCAAAAGAGAGCTTTTAATCTGCAGCCTACGACTAGATTCTTCCGAGCAAACATTACAAGAACATTGTTGTACGGGTAGTCCAGGAAAAGGGTGTTTAAAACCATGGTTTTGGAGAAAGTTTTGATGGAGTTTTGTAAATTAGCGTGCTTGAAGCTAGAGGAGCAGTTTTCAAATCATATTTTGTACTCCAAATTTTTTGCGGAAACCTAAAAAAAACTCAAAACAGGTTAAAAAAATATTTTTTGCATGTATATTTCCATGCACTTTTTCCAAAAAAATAGTTTCGTAACACGTGCATGTAAATTCTGGTTTTTCAAGGCTATATGGCATATCTAAAGTGGCCGATTTTATAACTTTTATATTTTCTCCAAATTCCTATTTCTGATTTCCAATAATTTTTCTAAGTTAAATTTGTTTTATATTTCACCTTGATCGGGGGATTCGCACCTGCACCATCTCCTGCTCGGTAATCTATCACCCTACCAACTGCGCCACGAGTGTTCGTTGATGAGATGTTAGTTTACCCTTATATATGTTGTCAATGAACTTTTTTTCGCGCATTTCTCACTATAGAAGAATAGTTTTTTTTCTCAAATATCTGAAAACCAGCATTCCCTACACTTGTTACAAAAAATACAGTGTGCTACAAGCGCTAGTAGGCTATTTTAACTCGTGTGAAGTTTATGTAGAACTCACCTTAAGCTCGTTCGCAAACTCTTCACACTTGGTAAAAAAAATATTGCTCAATTTACGCACTTGTAGCACCTTCACATAAATCACGGATGCCCCCGTATCACTATTATTATCATATCTACATCATAAACTCCACAAGGAATGAATAATTATTATAATGATGACTTATTTTCTGAATCATCCGTAAATATCAAATCTACGGTGAGTACTCCAATAAAAACTGATACAGACAGGTTATTTTTCAAATTTCAAAGGAAAAATAACAGTAACATGGAACAACAGATGGTACGTTATATTTCTCGAAAAACTGAGGTTCTGAAAATTTAGAATAAAATTCCTAATAAAACAAAAAACATTATAACGTAATATGAATACCTACTTAATCAACATTTTTATTACACGTTCCAAAACAAAAAATTTAATTTTGAATATGAAAATGGACGAAACTGCCGGTATTTTTCAAATAACTTCCCCTCCACTGCAGAAAATCTTCACCATATTTCCTAACATTCAACCACTAATTAACAATTGATTAATTGTACCTCGGAATCTTCCCCCTACCCTTCCTGAAAAACTACTTTCCAATAAGTACCGCTGTAGAATATACACAAAATAAATTTCAAATCTTACGAAAACTGTTGAATTTCATAATTTTATGAACCGCATGAATTTCATTCGAACATCGATAATTTCCTCACATTGTAATCTTATAAATTGGACAAAAAGACACATGCAGTAAAGATTTCCCAATAACTTCATTAAGGATATGAATTCATGACGAGTGTACGAAAACCGGTTTTCACTTCCACACTCGTCGACGTAAATACTGTTGTTATTCGGCATAAAGTTCAGAATGGGGGAGTATAAAAACTGATAAAAATTTTTACCATCTTAAATATTGCTTTCCAGCAACAGTGTATCACATCACAAAATTCTTTCACGGATGGGGGGATGCAATTACTCAAGGCCGCAAGTTGTTCCAAGTGTTTAATGTGGGCAGTACTGGTTTCCTACCACAACATCGATGAAAATACGCACTAACACAGGTCATCATGATACATACACGTACAGTATAATACGAATATTGTAGGCGTTTTTTTATTGTCGGCTAAAAATAATAAGGAAGAACGAATAATTCTGGCGTGGGCAATGCACAAATACTAAATAAAAAATTATTCCACAATTAAAGCCAGCGAGCAGTTTTTAAACACAAACACTCGAGGGATACACATCGCGAAGAAAAGACGTATAAAAACGAAATTTTAAATCATAATTTAAAACGGAGAAATACTTTTCATTTCTCCATCGCAGAGAAACAAATAAACTCGAGAAACGTTTTGAAAGGTTTTGGCAGACCACACGTAATTTCAGTAAGTATGCTATGATGATTGAATATTAATTTAAGAAATTTACTCTCGTTTGTAAAGAACTTCTAACTACTGAAATCTAAGAAATTGATAGGTTAATAAAAAGGCCGATGGCACGCCAGTCCGACAAGTAGATTTCCTTTAGAATAGACAGAATTTTAAATTATGAGTATTGCCGGTTACATTTATTATGATTCCCGTACATTTTCATGAATAACCGAAAATCACGACATCCATTTTCACAGCAAGAAAATTTCCCGAAAATAAAATTCCGTTTATTATAGGTTTTGAGAATTTTGTATCATAAAGAAAACTTCAAAACGCCGTAATTCAGAAACTAATGGGCGTATTTAGTTTATCTTCGAATTTGATTGAGATATGGACCCAAAGCATGCACATGCCAAATTTTGTCCTAATCTAAAAAGAACTACTCTCTGCCCCCCATGTCTGCGAATTTCAGCTTCTAACAGCTGGCAATGAAACTAATGAGCTGATTTGACCAATCTTCGAACATGACCGAGGTAAGGACCCAAAGTATACACATACTAAATTTTTCTCCTATTTGTAAAGAAATATGCCCTCCAGTTTGTTGACAAATTTTGTCATAATGTATGAACATACATATATAAACTTTCAGGAGAAAAGGGTTTTTTGGATCGAGAGAACATGGTTGGAAAACTATAATGAAATTTTCTCGAATGTTGTGACATTCTATCCTCCGTAATAGGAGACAAAATCTATCAAAAAAGAAACATACTGTAAAAGCCAAAAGAAGCTCTGGTAGTACCATTTAGAACCACTTTCAGTGTTACACCATACAGGAAATCTAATACTGGAGACGTATTAATATTTCTATAATATTTTCAAATAGTTGGTTATTATCCACAAACTATTGTGGACCTTAACTCGTTGAGAGACAATAATAATATTCAAACACAATTGTTACGTTAAATAGTTTTACTAAAAAATACTTTGTTACATTCAATAATATTTCAAACACAAATAATTCAACATTGGGTTAAACCCTTAGACAAGAATCGTATATTAAATGTACATTAAGTAAGTTAACAAATGAACCAGTAACTGAACACTGATTGTATTGTCACTAGGGTTTATATACCCATTCAGGGTATGTAAGTGTACATGGTGAATAGACTAGGTGAGGTAGTGACTTGTTATAATAGGGATATGCTGACTCGCAATATAATTGAGGGACAGGCATATTCAGGTCATTGAATATGGAGACAGGATTCCTATATTCATGGTATTTCGGAAAGGTAATTTTAGGTTGTTTACAAAAGAGTTGTAGGATGTTTAGATTATAGTCGAATACCTGTATTTCTTGCATTTGAAACAGTGTAAACAAATATTGTTTGTTATAATTAAAAATAGACGAAAATATACGTTACACATACTACACAAAATGTTTGAAGAAAACAGTCAGTACCTATTGATTTTTTTGATTTTTTCTTATTTTCTTATAATACAGAACAAAATCCACTCCAACAGCTCTGAGCAACCAACCATAGGAGAGGACTCAAATTAAAAATAACAGATTAATAGTGATTTTAATGTACATAAATTTAGGTTAAAAACAATTTTTTGAAAAATAAGCTTTTATAATAAATTATATTTAAAAAAAATAAAAAAAATTCCATTCCCTGACGAGATTTGAAAATGAGATAATTTGATTGAAAGACAATGAGGCTGCCATGACGCCAGAGCAACGGATGTTTAAAATGAACGAAACTAATGTTAAAAAAGCAGGCAAGTTAATAAAAGACAACCAAGGATAGAGAGCCAATATTACTCCGTCAGAAATTCCAATACTGATACCACTCAAATATCTATATCTTAATTTCTATAAGGTTTTTCTTATGGTGGTACTAAGTTAGTGAAAACGACTGGGTCAATTTTCATGACTGAGGTTGTAGAAAGAAAAATCTCACCATATAGGTGTACTATCTAAAAAGAAAATGTCCATAGTCCCTCTAAGTTGTGGATTTTAATCATCTAACCCTTGGAATTTTTTCATCCCATAAACATATTTTCCTTAATGATATTACTAAGTCCACAAAATTTCATACTTTTGTGTCACCTCCTTCTTCAGATATTGAGCACTAGAAAGTTACAAAATTGAAGAGTAGGCATACCATAGCTGTATACAAGGCGCAGTCAAATAAGTGGTTTGAAAATGAAATTAGGGAGAAGGAAGAAACAGAAGGGGTAGTGAGGGAAGGAAGAAAGACATTTTATGCAAAGAAGTTGGTTACATCTCAACCAGTGGGTTGTCCCAAGAAAGTTTCCAGGCCTCAGTGGAAGTCTGTAGCCTCGTTAAGTGCAAATTTTCAGATTTTTCTACAAGTGTATACGTTATTTTTTTATTGTTTAACTCAAAAACAAAGAGAGAAAAAGGTGAGAAAAAAACAGCTCTATCTCTCTTTATCTTTATGGCTCTCTCGTTTTCACTAGGGTTTTCTCTTAGGAAGATTATAAGTCTCAAATCGAAGAGATAAGATTTTTCATTTCAGTTTTCAACGTTAATATGATCAAACAAACAAGCAAAAAACAACAAAAGACGTATAGAGTGTCCAACACGAAATTAAAAAATTACAGCCTAATGAATTAAGATACCTATAATATTTATGGATCGTACCATTAAACACAAATTTTAAACAAAATTTCAAGTTTTCAGCAACATTAATATTCAACCGACGGCTTTCAATTCGAGCAGCAGAACTATGAATTTTTCACGTGAAACCGATTTTAAAGCGATAAATCTTCATTTCTTGACAAATGGACAATGAAAAACTCATTTTTCAAGACAAATTTCCAATTTTCCATATTGGTGAATCCCACTATTAATATGATTTCATTTTTAGATTACAGAAGCTACACTGTAACAATAATTTAATCTTGATACTATACTTAAATCGTTACTTATACGGGCTAATGCAGCATAATTCACTAATCTCAACATAAGGACTCAATCTTCCATACTTACCTGAGTTACTAGCCACCATGGTTTTGATAATTTCACGTAAAAATTTTAAAGACTATGCCTGAACATTTTGTGGTGCTAAGGATACTCCAAAAGCAACAAGCGACAACTTTTAGTTCTTTGTAATTTTTAACCACTGACTGGCGGATTCTTCTCCCGCCAAATATATAAGATTTTTCATTTTAAAACATAAATTGCAACAATTAATTTGAAAAATCGGCAAAATTTGGTGGGAATTTTATACATTTGGACGAAACACTTCGAAAAAAATGCAATTCGAAAATATTTTAACGACTACAGTGATTAGGATTCATAAAATGCAATCAAAACAATTATCAGGCCATTTTACTCAACTTCAAAACAATTTGGGCGAATAATAGGTACCTACTCAGGTGATTTACAATTTTACAATTTTAATCTTTAGAACTTGGCTATGTAAGGAATTTACAAAAACATAAGTCACTATCGATTCTACCCTCATCAAAATGTTCGATTAAAATTTACGAGACGGAAGTTCGACCTAAAGTGAATCGAGATTCGAGATATAGGCAGTGTACAAATAATTACCATTTATTAAACGAATGATGCGACGACCAACACTTGTTGGACATATTTTGTGTTCAAAAAAAGGAAACTTTGGCTATTCTTTTCCAATAAATCGTACATTCTGAATTCTACGAATGAAAAAAAAAGTTTATGAAAGACAGCGGTCGATATTTTTTCCTTCATCCTTCATTTTACAAATGTTTCGACGTATACAAGGCTATGCGAATAAGGTTTGAATATTTAGTGACGAGGGCGAAAACAAACATTATACTTATTTTACAAACATAAAAATTTTCACAATAAGCAAATGAGTCGTAACATGATCTCGTAACAACGGATAAAATATAGTATTCATTAGTAATCATGTACATATTATGCATACGATCGTATCGTATAAAAATGTTTAAGCTAGATGAGACTCACTGACATGCTAACTGCATGTTACATAAAATCTGACAAGAATTTCCTACACTTTTTCTCGTCGTTGAATTCCAATCGTTGCACAAATGTTTTCTCATCAATTTTATTGTAGAAGAAAATAACAAACATGCGCATAAATTTTCGAGTTTTTCATACGGCAACCAACATCTATGTGTTTTTAAAGTAATTTAACATGACGAGTACTAATTGAATTTTCCCCACGGCACATCCATGTAAGCCTACAAAGAGCATTAAAAAATTCTCAACATGACGATAGTTTATGATACAGGTTCGAACATCATCAATATGAAATTAACATACCAGTTGAAAAAAAATACTTTTCTTATTCAAATTAGCTCTAAATTTGAACTAAATTCAAACTTCAACAAAAGAAACGAGATTGACTGATTGAAGAAAAAATTGTATTCAACCACAACTGAATCAACTTCGTAGGGTGAAACATCAATACATGTTTGATACAGAATTTTTATATGAAATTTTGGCGCTTTCATTAACCTTGAAAGCAACAATCAAATTTTTTATTTATTTTTTTGTCTTTGGCAAACAAGCGTTGTAAAATCAACACAAAAATCCACTATGTATTTCCCAAAAAATAGAAACTAAAATTAAAACCAGTTCATTTAACCAATATAGCTCTTTTTCTTACGGCTAACATACATTTTAACAATTTGTTTCGGTTTAAATTATAGTTCATAGGTTTTGAGAAATTATGAAAAAATAAAATTGAATTTTTCACGACTAGAAGAATTTTAAATGTGGCTTCACTTACACAATTAAAAACTAAGTACCTGGTTCACTGAGCTTTGCTCGGAAGTGGAAATTAAGAAACAATTTTGTTAGTTAATTCAAGTTAGGGAATTTCAGTAATATGTTTAATTATTTATAATATAACTTGAGAATTAAGATCGCTATATCAAACTATTAAACTATTAAACTCATAACTTCATTAGTCATAAATCATAATAATCATATGCAGCCTAAGCCTACCAAAATTCGCTACTAAAAACTTACCTATCCGTTACTTTTAGCCAGACGAATTTTTCATCATTCGTTGTTATCACTTACTGCTGCTGATGAATAGATTGATATGCTTATATTTCTGTTCAACGAATTTTTTATAACTCGACCTATCTAGATCTTTTTTTCGTACCCAAAAACCTCTTTCCTGTAAATTTCAATAACATTGTTGGACTAGTTCTTTAGAACGCGGTTACATGCATACATACAATTATTGTTCGTATATTGTATTATATGATATAGGATATTATAACTAACTTCAATTCAATCATAGTGAAAATTACGAAAGAAAAATATAAGTAGAAGTGTTCCCTTAGTGTACCTATACTAATATACCTACTCTCCATATACACCATACCTATACTTACTCTCATGATTTTGTAAAAAGTTTTAGGTAATTAGTTACGCTAAGTATACTAGCAATTCGCAAAGAAAAAAAATTGTTAAAAACGAGATCAAATTAAATTATTACTATCCATTTTTTAGAAATTTGTATTTATTTTGTAGAAGAAATATAAAAAATATAATTCCAAATTGACACTCGACGACCAAATAAAAAAAAAAAAGGTCAGAACATTACTTGTGACTTGATTCAAGGATACGTCAGTAAGGATAAACGTAAACTGAAAAAATTACTTTCAAAATTCATCAACAAGTTCTGGAAATTTTCTGGGCAGAGAAATAGTTGTTGGCGGGAATCAATTTACATAAAATTAAAAGTGATGAATTGATCTTTATAGCATCACAAACAAACATCAAGAAAAAAAGAAGGAAGGAAGGAAGGAAGGAAGGAAGAAAGAAAGAAAGAAAGAAAGAAAGAAAGAAAGAAAAAAAGAAAGACTGAACAAAAAAAAAAAGGAACCACTTTATTCAATGACTGTGTTCTAACCAATGTTGAAACCGATTTTCAGTAATTACGACGTTTTCAACCTACGTCTTCGAGCTACATGTTTGGATTAATTTGAAGTTAATTAATTTCGTTACAAAATACGGGCGAAGATTCAACTGCGCGGTTCGCCCGCAAAGTCAAAAAATGTCCTTCCAAAATAATTTCACTACATCTCACATTTAAAAATTTTTATCCACTTTCTTTCGCGTCAAACATCTGTCATGCCTTTTTTGTGGGCTAATTTGAAAATCATTCATGAAAAAAAAAAAGGGAAAAAAATCAAACACGAGCTACCAGATGCACTGTAGAGAAACAAAATAACGAAAAGAAAGAAGATGCTAATTTTTCTCCGATTCGCATAAGTATATTAATTTATCAAAACTTCTAATCTCTAACCTAACGTTTAGACTGAGTTAAATTTCGGTTCAATAAATTACAATTTCCGCTAACCAGAAAAGAAAGCAACAAATTCTGAATAAATTTACACCTTCTACGTACGTGCATACATACGTTTCAGGAGTAGGCTGACACCGACTTCTTTCTTTCTTTCTTTCTTTCTTTCTTTTTTCCTTACAACAGTCAAAATTTCAATTCAATGATTGCAACCTACTCGGAATCGACGGTAAGCAAAACAAATTTATAAATTTGTTTTTACGATTTAATAAAACTGGAAACTTACGAATTTTAGAAAAATCAAAAACATAGAGCAAGAATTTCATATAGAAAAATTTTTGGCAGAAATATGCAAAACCATCATTGGAACAAAATTTGTCTGATGGATGGATGTTCTAATTTTTAGTTATTTGAACTTCTAACCATCGTAACAGATTCAAAAAATTATAAAAGCAGTGTTTTTTGCAAGTTTTTTTTTTTTTTTGAAAACTTGCTAAAACAAGTGTACTTTTAATCATGCTGAGTAGTTGCAGAACTGTGTGAAGAGAGTTCCACGTTTGACCCCCTCTCCTCATGGCCAATCAACAGAAAACAAATAAATTTAGATTAAAAACTAGTTTTTAAAAACACAATTTTATAATTTGAGAAAAAAAAAATTCCTATCCCTGAAAGGATAAGGACATAAGGTATTTTGAATTAAAGTACAAGTTGCTACCATGACACCAAAGTCATGGATTTAGCAAGCGATAAAACTTACATTAAAAAAGCAAGCAATTGATAAGACATGATAACTGATAATAATTTTTTACTCTCCCAAAAAACACTGCATTCGCACAACGCGATTTAAAACGGACATTCACATTTGTGTGATAAATCCATAATTTGTAGGTACACTTATACTTATTTTAAAATAATAAGACAGAAATACCGGCAAAAAACAAAAAAAACTGATAATAAAAATGGATATGTGTGTATGTGTGCGTGTGTTGCAATTCGTGAAAACAGCCTTGAAGATGGTCATCCGGTGTACTTCAACAAACTGAGTGAGTAGAATAAAAGTATATAATATATAAAAAAAGCACAAGCTATGACTGAACCTATTATGTTGGGACTGTAGATGGCAAAATATGAAAAACTATCAATACCACTGACATAATTTTTATTTCTATATTGGTATTTTTTTAATAGTTTATGGGAGGACTTCACCAAATTTACCAGATGATGTCATTTTGGATATATTTCACCATATCAACCAACTGTAGAAGGTGGCATGTCACAACTTCAGATAAACTTCACTATACTTTTTTCGATCATGGTCCCCAGACCCCAAAATCACCCACCCGCAGAAGTTTATAGTACCTATATACATATCTGATATATAGAAGCAACAAGGCATTTTGCGGAAGGAAGTTTTTCCAGCAGGTTTACATGTTATGACGTCATGTTTGAAGTTCAGTTTGGAATGAGAGCATCAAAGATTCGTCAATTTATTGTTGAATACATGAAATTATAACGATAATTTTCAAATCAGTTTGTGGCACAATAGATAAGGATGTGCTAGCATGCTGCGAGTAGTGGGTTCAATCCTACATATTCTTTTGAATTTTTTTATTTTATTTATTTTCATTTTAATGGGGCAGGAGGCAATTTTTAACTGACTGGTACAAAATTTGGGAGTATATAATTTAGGTCTAAAGTCAGATTCACAAATAGCCTTAATCCATCGATTAGTTTCCGAATTACAGCTTTTTGAAAATTTCATTAAAGTACAAAATTTTGATAACCTATACTAAACGCAACCCGCAATACACTAATTTAAATCTACTTTTCCGACTGGCGTGTCGTCATTTTTTTTTTTTCGCTTTGTTACATACCAAATGACTTTTCTAAGCTTTTTTTGCGAGTTTTTAGCTATTTACAATGTATGTTTAAACGAAAGTGATGAAAATAGAAAATTACAAAAAATATTGAAACTATCAATAGTTTTTAACTATCACTATTCGTCACCGATATTTTACCACCTCTCGTAGGAACAATACTGATGCAGGAAAGGGGAGGAATTTCGACAAGACAGAATGGAACGAATGTGAAAAAAATTCAAATGCGCATTAGAGTTAATCAACAGACACCCTCCCCCTCCTTCATTCAGGAAATTCTGTCACCGACCCTCAGCCAATAAAAGATAAAATCATTATGCTTTTCTGTGAAGTGGAAACATCATGTTCGAAAAGAGCTGGCAGAATATTCAATAAATTCGACTCAATTCAACAGGTGACGCTGCTCAAAATACCGAAGTAATACTGATTCTAAACTTCTAGAAGTGAAAAATCTTAGTTCGTTCCGATCATAAAATACCATAGGCAGAAAGCCCAACAGGACGTACTACGTGCAATTCACATAGATGATAAAAAACGACAAACAGCGACTAACAATTGAACGTTTAATTTGAAATTAAAATCACGAATAACAGAACTAACGTTTCAATTCTCCTCTTCTGAACTCGAGTCATTAACTTCGACTTTAGCATACCAATAGTCGTCGTACATGCAAAAAGAAAACTGTACCCACAGTCCTACACCAACATAATTTCTATTGACCTCCTTCTATTTTCACTATTTTTGTCTGCAAACATCGGGTTCACTAAAACAGAATTTCACTATGAGAATAGAAATAACCAAAAAATTTAGAAAATGGCAATTAATGAACGATCAGCGGGAAGAAAATTTCATAAAATATTAGTTTCAAGCAAAATGAATCGACGGATGGAGAGAATAACAAGTCAGATAAATTCAAATTCGTAGAATACAAAAAGTACCCACTTTCGGTACCGAAAATCCAACTCATAGTTTTAGAATGCGCACGAATTTGATTACACAAAGTACTTCATTTGTCGCTTTGTACTTATTCGATTCAACAAAAAAAATAATAATATAACAATAGAATTTAGTAAATTTTTCATTTAAGTAGCATTGCTAGAAATCGGAAATGACTTTCAAAACGAAAAATGTGAAATTAATCGTACATAAAACGAAAAGATAATATCAAAACGCTGTAAGAAATAAGCATTATTGTCTACCATCCACGCGATAAAACTGCAAAAAATTTTTTCAATTCCAAGTAATGAGAATTATCACTAAATGTATCATTCCACTAGGTTGCAGACTACAGACCAAGAAATTATACTCAACAAAAAACAAAGCAATGTATTCATTTGAAACAGATAAAAATTTTAAAGTTCCCTCCCAACTGAGTTCAAAAATAATTCATCCAACCGAGCAAGATCTTCGGTATTCTAAGAACAAAATCAATTTCATGCGTCTTCTCTCGAAGGTCGAATCCACATTACAAAACTGTTATTATCATTTTGTGGCCGAGTCTAGCCAGGCAGAACCGCCAGACACAAGATAAACCTTCTAATCTCGCCTACACAGACAGAAAAGGATGCCCTTCCTAAAAATGAATCTTTCATTAAAGTAGGTAAGGCATTTGGGTGAGTATTTTAAATCGTTTTTTCTTCGTGTTTTTGCTTTCGAGCAATTTATCGAACAGTTGTGTTTGTTACGAAATTTTTGATTTTCTATCATATATTTATGCAAAATGTAGGTACCCTAATATTGGATACGCTAGAAAAATATACCACTTAGGTCGTGACAATCATAGCAAAATTGAGAAAATTATGGGTTAATTTTTAACGTAAAAGGGGCGAAAATTATATAAGCTTTTTTTAACGGATTTCACAATTCCATAGAAGTATAAGAACTCCCTAACAGTCGCCACTTCAAAAATTACACCCGACAGCGTGAAATTTCAATTCGCCCAATACATATACTTATTTGAAAAGGAAAGGAAAAAAAAATTTCTAAACTGCAATTACATTTTTTCACGTAATTTCTGAGCAACGTTGGTCATAAAACGGCATTTTCAACGTGATTAAAATTTATAAGATGCATTATAATGAAACATAGGAGTTTGAATATTCCATGTTGCAAACCTTCAGCAGGTAATATTCTAACTGTTTTGTCTATAATACGCCAAAAACATCTTCCTATCATCTAAATTAAATCAAGTGCTTTCAAAAATAATCGCACACTTAAACAAGTTTATTAAGAATTAGTAATTATTGCTCTTAACTTCTGATTTTCTCGAACAATTTTATTTTTTCAAGTAAGTTTTCTATTGAAAATCTACTTATTAATCTTGGTGTCATGGAACGATCTGGGGGTGGGGGTAGGAATGTTTTTTGTTTCATAACTCAAAGAAAATTTTGGCACTAACTCAAATTCATATATACATATATATATATATATATAAAAGCCAATTTCTCGTTATTACGGTACAGGATGCAATTCTTATCCAATAGTCACGAAATTTGGAACGAACATTAATACTAAGCCAAGGACTTGACTTATTGATTTTATTACGGACTTCCGATATGCCTATTTTTGTTTTTGTTTTAGTTATAAAATTTTTAATTTTCGACCAATAGCTACGAAATTTGAAACAAATATTCCCTATGATATATTATTGGTGTGCATCGGCCGTATGGTAGTTCCGGAATAGCTATCTTCGTTTTTGTTATAGGTATAAAATTTCTAATTTTCGACCAATAGCTACGAAATTTGAAACAAAAATTCACTGATATAACTTGATATAAATTTTGGTGCTGATCGGCCGTACGGTACTCCCAATATGGCTATTTTCGTTTTTGTTTTGGCTATAAAATTATCAATTTTTGATCAATAGTTATGAAATTTGTAACAAATATCACAACTTGCTATAAATTTTGGTGCGGATCGGTCGCATGGTACTTCTGGTAACATTATTTTCGTTTTTACTTCGCTTATAAAATGCCTAATTTTAGACCAAAGGCAACGTAATTCGGAACAAATATTTATTACGATCTATCAATAACTTTTTAGTGACTACATGATTTCACATTTTTCGAAAACCCACTTTTTCTAACAGAGCTGCTAATGCATTAGAGTTTTCACCCAGTTTGCTTGCAAACGGGGTATTAAAATTGACTTCATGGAAGGGTTAGGGGTGGGGTTGATGAAAATTATCCGTTTCATGAAAAAAGAAAATGATTGGTACCATTATTTCATTTTGGCCTAATTTTTTTATGTGTGTATAAACCTATCTGAGGAATCTGAGGTTCGTTACAAATGTAGACAACCTGAGGTACAGTTGAAATAACTGGACTAAAAGAGTGCTGGAGAGTTCCATTGAATTAGTTTAAAAAGTTATTTGCATTGCAGGTCTGAGAGGTAAGATACTATAAAAAATAAAGGAAATGTATAAAATAAATAAATGTGAGAAATGTGAGCTTTAAAGTACGGAATGAGACCTCCATTTGGATACACATTTATATATAATGGCATAAATAAGGAATCTGAGTTCCAGCAACGTTGCCAGTAATAAAGGAGCTCAGAAAGCTACAGTTACTGAGTTATATATTTTTTCTGTTCAATTAATTTTGATTGTAAAGATTTCTTTTGTTCTAGAAGTGATGAAGGCGGAGCTCAGATTCATCAGTTATGTAATATATCCTTTATTTCTGAACAGAAGAGGGGTGAAAGTTATTCACACAAAACATTATTTTTGACAATGGTCCAAATCAATCAGGAACAGTCAATTTTTGAGGGTTTCTTAAAAATGAAAAAAAAAAGTTTTTTTCGAAATAGAACATTCAAGAACCAGCCAAAATTTTGCTGAAACATGAAAATCTGAATTTAATATGTAAAAATGTAACTTATTAGGAATTTTTCAATTTGGGTGTTAGCAGTTGAAAACACAGAAAAAGTAAGTTGCTGAAGACCCAAGACATACAAATCCCACCAATTTTTAAAAATTCTGAAAAACCATCTTCAAAACCACAATTCTGAACACGTATTTCATGGATTATGCTATTGTAAATTTTTACGGGATTGCGGTAAGTGATAGATAGGCAGGTACATACCAAAAGACTTACAAGTGCAAATAAATTTTATTTTGTAATTTTTAATTTGTGAGGTATGTGAAAAAAATTGATCAAAAATCTTCAAAAATTAAAAATACAGTTAGGTACTTCGCGAATGCGAAAAGGAGGTAAATCATCATTTTCTAGTCAAATATTCCTCATATGCACTGAAATAATATATACACATAATTATATCTAAATATTGTCCGATTCGACTAGGGTATGAGTTTGGTGCCTACTAGTTCGGTTCAGTATAGTTTTCAAGAAAATGAGAACAAAATATTCCTGGAGAAGTGATTTTCCCTGAATTTTCTAGAAACTTCAGCAGAGATCAGGCTGAAACTTCTGTGATAGATTACTAATAAAAATTTGGTAACTATTAGCGCATTAGTTTCCGAGAAAACAAGAAAATAAAAAATTTCTAAAGAAAATTTTGTGTTCATGATTTAGAAAAAACTATGAAAAGAATAGAGCTGATTATTTCTCAAAAGGTAGTTCTTACCTTTTATAGAACCAGGTCTAATAGGAGTTCGGTGCCTAATAGTTCAGCTGTTTCTGAGAAAACTTGAGAAAAAATAATTTATAGACATTATGTTTTTCCAAGATTCTGAGAAAACTACAAAGGTGATCAGGCTGAAATTTTCACGAAAATTAATTCTTATACTACAGTCGCAAGTCTGATGAAAGTTTTGTTAAATACTATTAGTTAACTAGTTTCTGAGAAAACTGAAAAAGAAAAATTTGCTAGGGAAAATTTTGTTTGTTCTTGAGAAAAATACAAAATTGAGGGAGCTAAAATTTTCCCGATAGATAGTCCTTATATGGGATCAAACCTAACAAGAGCGTGAGACCTAGTAGTTTAGTATTTTCCGATAAAAATGAGGAACAAAAAATTGTTGGAAAAGGGGTTTTTCCAGAGTTCTGAGAAAACTATAGATGATTATCGAGCTGACATTTTTACGAAAAAGAGTTCTCATATTATATTAGTACATCTGACAGAAGTTGATGTCTATTTGTTTAGTAGTCTCCGAGAAAAATATAAAACAAATAATTGCTGGAAAATGAGTTTTTCCAGGATTTGAAGAAAACTACCGAAGGATTTGGGCTGAAACTTTCATGAGAGATAATTGTTATGATGTTACAAGGAGCAAATTTAATAGGAGTTTGATACATATTGATTCAGTAGTTTCCGAGAAAAACGTAAAACAAAAAAAAATTGTTGAACAAAAGAAAGTCGCCTGTGTTCATTAAAGTATTTTTGTACTTACAATTACCATCATAAAAGGATGGAGCTGAAATTCATGGAAGGTAGTCTTTATCTATAGGATCAGATGAGCTGGAGTTTAATGCTTACTGATTCAATAGTTTTCAAAAAAAAAAAACTATTGGGAAAGTGAATTTTCTAGAATATTGTGAGAAAGAAAAAAGATTTTCATGATAGATAATCCTCATATAGACACAGGTCTGATAAAAATTTAATGCCTATTGGTTCCGTATTTTCCGAAAAAACTGGAAAAGAACTTAAATATGCTGGCGAAGTGGTTTTTCAAAGAGTTTGAAAAAACGACGGATAAGTCCTCGGGCTGAAACTTTTACGAAAAGTAGTTCTTATACCAGGCCTGTTAGGAGTTTAGTGCTCATAAGTTCAATAGTTTCCAAGAAAAATGGAAAAGAAAAAAACTGCAGAAAAAGTGGATTTTCAAGGATTGAGAGAATGACCAAAGAGATCAGGCTGAAATATTCACAAAAGATAGTTGGTATTTATACACACGCATAGGTTGGATAGTAGTTTTTAATTTGATTGTTATTATTTCGGTAGTTTCCGAGAAAACTAGAAAAGAAATAATTTCTGGAACATTCGTTTTTCAGGGACATTGAAAAAACGACAAAAGAAAAATGTTATCGGACTGAAATTTTCACAAAAATTAGTCTTCATATAAGACCAAGTCAGACAGGAGTTTTAGTGTCTATTAGCTCAATAGTTTTTGAGAAGACAAGAAAATAAAAATAAATGGTAGAAATTGGTTTTTCAAAACTTTGAGAAAAGAACAAAAGAAATCAAGCTTAAATTTTCATGAAGTATATTACTCATATATGTATTATAGGACTAGGTCTGATAGTAGTTCAGTTTCTATATGTATTTCAATAATTTTTAGAAAACGAGCAATGGGATCAGGACGCGATGTTCACAAAAGATTGTCCCCATATAAGCACAAGTCTAATAAAAGTTTAAAATTTGGTGCTTATTAGTTCAGTAGTTACCAAGAATATTAGAAAATAAAAAATTTATACAAAATAAGTTGTGGAATACCTTGTCGTGAGAGATATTCACACTAGAAGGTTTTCAACAGTATTTTGTGTGTTCTGCCACTTCATACAATTAAGTATGGGAGAGCCAAATCCTCGGCGAACACTGGCGATTTTTGAGCCGGTTCTGAGAGTTTATATACAGGATTTGGTACACGCACACAGACACACATGCATATGTACATGTACATAATTATGTCATGCGTTACGTCGTTTCTTGCCTACGTTGAGGTGATAAGAGACGACGCAGCGCGTTTGGTACCGGGCCGTGACATCACCGAGATCGTTATCAGGTAATTGATCTCGGCCTGTGCAATGTATCTTACCTGTATGTATGTACAGGTAAAAACATACAAACGCACCAGTGTAAATTCGTTTAACGTCATAAAGACGATTATTGCCAGCCTTTGGGCGGCGACTGTCGTCAAGGGGTGCAAGCCCCTATTACATCATACAAGTATTGTCCCCACAGCTACTCCCCCCCAGTTTTTACGCTGCAAAAATGATAAGTCGCGTGCCTGGGGGGACTTATCGAGTCTACTGCTGTCTCTGATCCTTCTCCCATTTGGCTAAGGCTGATCCTACTGCGGCACCCACACACTCGTAAGACATCTTACGAGCGTTGAAACGGTGCTGGTAGGATTCTCAGCTTTGTTGCCACCTACATCTGGGCAGTCGGTTTTGTGCCGGACGAGTGTATGGATGGGGACGATAGGAATGTGGAGGAGCAGACGGGGTTTTTGGTCTTGGCCGGTTGAACATCGGGGAGTTTGACGTCCCCGATGGTCTGTAGGTTTGACCGAAGGTAAGAAGAGGGCGTATTTGAGGCACCTCTTCTACCGGGAGTTGCCTCTTCACCTCAAACGCCATCAGGGTTGAGGACTCTGAGGGTGGGTTCTCCATTCTCAGTGTCTTCTCCGGTGACTTCCAAGGCGAGATGAGGGCAGGAAGGGGTGCGGACATCATTTTAACTATGTCTGCTGCCAATGTCGTATCCATTAGTAGCTCATTCTCTATTCGTTCGATTTCTTTTCCTGCTCCATCTGTTCCTTAGTCTTTACAGGCTGAGGTACAGGTGGAACGAGGAATTGGAATTCCGGAGTTGTGAATTGCGTATTAGTTGTGGACGACATTGTGTAAGGAAGAAAAAACACAGAAAAATATTGGAGAGAAAAAGAAAAGAAAAAATGGTAGAAAAATTCGGTGTGTTACAGTCAACAGCAGAAAGGCGAGTGAAAAACGTTGCGAGAATATTTTTCGATCGCAGCTTTATTCCAAGTTGTTATCTCATTTCAGACATGTTTGGAAGGGATAGTGCATTAAATATTCTTTAGCTGAAAAGTTTTCCGGTCCAAATCTGTTAAGTACAAGCAGAGTTAAGCGTGTTTGAATTTTCGTACTTTGAATTTTGTATTTCACAAAGGAATGCACTCTTCATTTGTGACGTCACGATCTATTGACTATTTGTTATCTGGATATTTGTCAATAGAAACACGTTGCAATGTTTTTCTTCCATATCGCACGTGGGTTTGTTTATTTCATGTCGTTTTTTATTTGCACGCATTTATTCTCTACTTATTTGCGGAATTTCTTTTGTTATAAATATTCCCAGATTCTCGTGCGTATTTTTATGCGGGTTTGTAGTTTTTGCAGCGGATATTAATTTTTCTGAATATTTTAAGTTTCTCGTTGCCAATCTCTCAGATTTTCGAGTTGGAATCTGGTTTTTTTTGCTTTCTGCTACCAAGGGGCCTGCCTTTCTTTCATGGACATAAGGGGGCCAACAGATCGTATTGTATTTTGACAATCTCGTCACTAAACTTCACCGTTTTCTTGATTTTTGTTTTTTCTACTGGTGATTTTAGTAATTTATCACCTTTTTCGACCTGTTTGTCCTCTACTTTCTGTGGTTGTATGGTATCGGACTGTGCAGTCTGTTTTTCTTCTTCTATTTTCCTGTCTATCATCTTCCTTGTTGCTCTTTGGAGCATTTTTCTGTCGTCATTTATAAGGTACGCAGGTTTCAATGTATCAATTGAAATCGTTTTTTCTTCACCTGCGATTAGTATTACGAAATTCTTGTCATCTTGTGATACAACCTTATAAGGACCGGCATATGGTTTCTCCGATGAAGATCTTATTTTCTCGTCTCTGACAAACACATGAGAAGTTGTGGCCAAGTGTTTGGAGACATAAATCTTTGGTTGGCCATGACAAGCTGCCTGTTTCAAAAAACTGTTAACATCAGTCCGTATGTTTTGGACGAGCGTTTCGGGGCTAATTTCTTTCGAGTGGGTGAAATAGTCCCCTGATAGGCGTAACTCTTTGCCGAGCGCTAACTGTGCCACAGAGTGTCCTGTATCCGTTTGAAGAGCAGATTGAAGGCCCAAGAGGATGGTTGGTAGTATGTCAACCCATCTCTTGGTGTCGCAAGCCATGATAGAGGCCTTCAAAACTCTGTGCCATCGCTCAAGTTTACCATTTGCTTGAGGATGGTAAGCTCTGGTGTGATTGTGTTGTGCACCAAGCTTCTTAGACAGCTCTTGGAAGAGCAAGCTTTCAAATTGACGAACCTGGTCCGTGATGATGACTTCAGGTACGCCATAGCGGGCAATCTAGGTGTCGTATAACCTGGCAGCTACTGTGGGAGCTGTCATCTCATAGAGAGGAACTGCCTCTGGCCATCGAGTTGCTCTATCGATCATTGTCAACAGGTATCTGTGTCCTTGGGATGGGGGTAATGGACCCACCAAGTCTATGTGTATCGTTTTGAACCACTCCGTTTGTTTAAAAGATTTGAGAGGTGAATGGGTGTGTCTTCCTACTTTGGACTCTTGGCAATTCAGGCAACTGCGAGCCCATTTGTTGCAGTCGGACTTCATCCGAGGCCAAACAAATCTTGATGCTACTAATCCAGCAGTGCATTTTGGTCCAGGGTGCGATAGATTGTGCACACTACTGAAAGCCAATTTGCGATACTTTGTTGGCAGGAATGGCCTATTCTTGCCTGTACTAATGTCACATGTTAGTAGAACATTAGTACCAGGGATTTTCCTTTGTCTCAATTTGAGAGCTGTGTCATCGTTCGACAACAGTTCTTGCAATTCTGCATCCCTTGACTGTTCTTTAGCTATTTCAGCATAAGGTAATTGAGATGGTGCTGAGATGGCTTCGATCCTACTAAGAGCATCAGCTGGAGTGTTGAGTTCTCCACTTATATACTGGATGTCTATAGTCAACTGTCCTATGTAGTCCAATTGTCGAGCTCTTCTCGGGGAAGCTGGTTCTGTCTTTTGCGTGAAGGCATGTGTTAGGGGTTTATGATCTGTATACACAGTGAAACATCTACCCTCTAATTGGTGCCTGAAATGCTTCAACGCAGCAAATATTCCCAGTGACTCCCTGTCGTATGTGCTGTAGTGTTTTTCAGTTTTTGATAGCTTTCTGGAGAAGAAAGCGAGCGGTAACTTCTTGTCATTGTCCTTTTGGTACAGTGTTGCACCAATAGCAAAGTCGGATGCGTCAGTTGCGACACATAACGGCAGACTTTTGTCTGGGTGAGCTAGTAGAGTTGCATTTGCCAGTGTTTCTTTAATATTTTCAAAGGCTTTTTCAGCTTCTTCTGTCCAATCGAGTGGAGTCTTATCTTTCTTTTTATTTGTTTTAATCAATGCAAATAGCTTACTTTGTTCAGCTGCAGAGTTTTTAATGTAACGTCCGTAGAAATTCACCATCCCCAAGAAGCGTCTGAGTTCTGCAACGTTTGAGGGTTTCGGGAATTTCAATATGTGCTCTACCTTGGTCTTCAAAGGGGAAATGCCTTCGGTCGAGACTTGATAGCCGAGAAAGTCAATCTTGGTCTGTTTGTATAAACTTTTTCCAACATTGATGGTAAGTCCAGCAGCGTGTATACGTTGTACGATGGCTCTTACATTCTTCTTATGCTGTTGCTCACCGCCTTCTGAGCAAATGCATATGTCATCCAAATATGCATAAGCAAACAGCAAATCCATAAACAGTCCATTGATGAATCTCTGGAAAGTTTGTGCAGAATTACGGAGTCCAAACGACATTCGAAGGTATTCGAATAAACCAAAGGGGGTTATGACTGCTGTCTTTGGAATGTCCTATTCAGCCATTGGAATTTGGTGGAATGCCCAGTATATGTCGATTTTTGTGAACATCGTTTTACCCTTCATATTCGCGTTGAAATCCATTATGTTTGGCACTGGATAGCAATCAGGAACTGTTTTGGTGTTTAAGGCTCTGTAGTCTCCAACAATTCGCCACTCTCCACTTGCTTTTTTGGTCATGTGGATTGGGGAACTCCATAAGCTTTTTGAGGGGCGGCATATGCCTTCCCCTATTATGCGATCATAGTATTCGCATGCTGCTTTGAGTTTATCAGGCAGTAGCCTGTGGGCTCTAGCATGGCAAGGCGGTCCTTTAGTTTCTATATAATGAACAGTGTCATGTTTATAGGTCGGATGCCTGTGAATCGATGGTTGAGTGACTCCAGGATAGTCTGACAGAACCCGTAGGAATTGTTCGTCGACTTTAGTGCAGCTGGATATGTTTGTGTCCAGTTGGTACGCTAGCGTTTTGCCTTCCACCCATAGACCAGTATTGTTGTCTATGATTTTTCCATTTTTGAGGTCAATGACCAGGCCTTAGTGCGCAAGAAAATCTGCGCCCAGGATCGGAGTTGGAACGTCCCCAATTGTGAAGGACCACGTCATGTCTCTTTGCAAACCGATGCTTACTTTGTTGGATTCTATTCCATAAGCTGGAAGGTTTTGACCATTCACAGTTCGGAGGTAGTATTTCAGAGGAAATGCCTTTCGGTTCTTACTTACTGGCAAAATGCCTAAGTCAGCACCTGAGTCTATAAGGTAACGTCTCCTATTTGTCCTGTCCTTGATGAAAAGGCGGCGTGAATACTTTTTTGAGGGATCTTCAGCCGCATAGACGACCCCACTTTCTAGTTTGACGGCTTACTGTATGTTTTTCCCCACCATTGGCATCTATTGTTGCACTTGGTAGCCTCTGTGCCAAATCTATTGTGGAAGAAGCAGGATTTATCATCCCAGTTTTGAGACCGGGGTTTAGGGGATGATGTTCTTCTAGGGGGAGTTGGACTCTGACCCCTAGTAGAATTGCTCTTTCGGTCTCTAGACCTGGACATTCTATCGTTATTTCTACTGTTGCTCCTGCTTTTTGAGCGGTTGTTACTTCTACCGTTTCTTGAGTTATTGTTGTTACTTTTTTTCTTTATTTCACTAGTCAGCTGAGCTATCTGGGCTCTAAGCTGAGCTAGTTCTCCGGTCTCTGTCGATACTGCACTAATCGAGGATGCTGATCTCGAATGTTCCAGTGCACTATCGGCACTCTTTGCTAAGAAGTCTAGGTCCTCGGAGTTGTTGATTACCGTGGTACCCACAACAGCCAGACACTGTACAACATGTTGGGGCAGTTGTTTACAGAACTGGTTCCCACGACTGATGGTGATACGATGTTGTCAGCCTTCTGTCGTAATTTGGCCATGAAGGTGGAGGGTTTATCATCTCCAATCTTCATTCCACCTATAACATCATCTATTATTTGGTTTTGAGTTTTACCAAACACATTTCGAATTTTCTTGCAGAACCAACTGTATTTATCTGCTTCTGCCGGAGGGCATTCCGTGATATCCAGAATGTGGCGTATTATTTCTGCGGGCATGCCGCTGCAAATGTGTGAATACTTCTGGTTGTTCTGTAGATTTTCTGTTTTGAAACGACCTTCGAGGAGAGTCAGCCAGAGTTCTACCTCATTTGGCAAAAATTCCGGAATCTCAATCCTCCAACTTTGGATCGCAGGGTTCTGCAGAGTCTACATCTGCAACAGCTATAGTAGCTCTGCAAGCACTTCGAGGGTCAGCTGTGGCTGACCACTTCCACCTACTCCAGGCTGGTTTGATGTCGGGTTCGTCGTATTTCCACTTCCGTTAGGCATTGTAATCTGCTGTACTTCTTTTTTGGCAAAGGTTTTACCAGACTCCGTTGGCGGTCGGTCTGGGGTCGAAGGGTCGGAGTCTTGTCTCAATAGTCGACCTTTTCTGAGGAGGCAAGCTGTTGTCTCGTTTAGGTTGACTACAGCTTCCAAATGCAAGGCTTCTGATCTCCGGGTTTGTTTTTGCTTCTCCGGAGTCTCAAAGACTTCAGAGTCTCTGGTTGAAGCTGGAGGAGTTGGCGGATGAGGGCAACTTTGTTCCTCCAGGTCTACTTCTCTTGGTTCCCTTCCAGCAAATATATTTGAAAGGGGGGTTTAATTTCCCACTTTCAAAGTCAGACCTCTGCTTCAACAGCCAAAGGTGTCTAGATCTGTGAAAAATATTTGTATCACAAGCGAGTAACTCGCCAGCGCACCGCGCCTGCAATGTGCCTAGACACCCACAACGTAGCCAGAAAATTACGTCGGGGTCATCACTGTGGAATACCTTGTCGTGAGAGATATTCACACTAGAAAGTCTTCAACAGTATTTTGCGTGTTCTGCCACTTCATACAATTAAGTATGGGAGAGCCAAATCCTCGGCGAACACTGGCGATTTTTGAGCCAGTTCTGAGAGTTTATATACAGGATTTGGTACACGCACACAGACACACATGCATACGTACATGTACTTAATTATGTCATGCGTTACGTCGTTTCTTGCCTCCGTTGAGGTGATAAGAAATGACGCAGCGTGTTTGGTACTGGGCCGTGACATCACCGAGATCGTTATCAGGTAATTGATCTGGGCCCGTGCAATGTATCTTACATGTACGTACGTACAGGTACAAACATATAAACGCACCAGTGTAAATTTGTTTAACGTCATAAAGACGATGAGGGGTGCGAGCCCCTACTACCTCATACAAGTATTGTCCCCACATAAGTACTTCCATTTCTCTGTTATAGATATTTACCTCAAATAGCAAGGTCCTCTCAAGATAAAACGTGTATATTTACAGTCTAATTGCTCCTTTCAGTCATTAAGAAAGAAAAAAACAGTGGTCAAATTAAAGTGCTGAATAATAACGAGTATAAAAACTAAAATCTTGTACACGCTTAAATTCCTAATTTCAGACTAATATACGAGAAAAAATTTCATTTTATTTTTAGTTCATTACGAGTAGTTACTCTACAACATCGAACATTGTTTTTACATTTTTCTCTCGATACAATAATTCAACGATCGAACGTTTCAAAACGACGAAATTTAAAATACTGAAAATGTCATTTAACTGTTTTGAAATTATCTTTTAACAATTTTTTATCAACACACTTTTCCTCTTCAAAAAGTTATATGAACCACGGCTGCGAATAGACAAATTTTCTCAAGAAAAGACCTCACATTATACATATTTATCACAAAAAAATTCAAATATATTAAAATTTTGAAAATACCCGATTGCCTGTGGCATGAAATTCAATAATAACATTAATTTAAAAAATTGAGAATCTAATTTCATCTCTAATCTTTACGCAAAGAACCGCATCATCAGATCAAGTTAATGAACGGAAAATTTTTTCGAATCAGTTTCAAACTCGATTTCAAGAGTTCTTATTTTTTGTGAAAAATCAACCTTACTGTCTTACAATGATCGGCGAAATTGTGTAACAGTTCGTAAATAATAAACAAAATATAATGCTAAAAATTTTCGAAGTACAGAATTTCTTGCATTGAAAAAATATACTCAAACTACTAAAAGTTATAAAACAACAATTCTGTTTCAATCCCAGAAAATTTACACGATAACCAGATACCAACAACTGTACACAGCAAGATTTCAAACAAAAAAACGGATTCCAAAAATTATAAGTCGAGTAAGTATTACTTTTTAATTCAAATTTTGGGAAACGAAAAGTCTGTGACAAAGACAGTAGAAAATATGATTTCGGCTAGGATTAATGATAACAAGTGCTGACAACAATAGAAATGTATCGCTTCATAATAAACGACGAATGAAATAATTACAGATACCTAATAAATCAATTCACGTCTAAGGAGGTATAAAAAAAATTGTTCTCAGAAATATTGTTAAAGTATGATTAAATCGATTTAAAGTTATAATGTTTAATGCCAGCATCCCACTCCTTGTTTTCAAATTTCTTAATTTGTATAGAAATATTTTAAAATTTTTGGGCCCTTAGTAAAAGAAAGAAAAAAAAATCAGATATTCACAAGCTCTCACGAAATTACAAATATTCTTAAAACGACATACGAGCCCAGTTTTTTTTTCTTTTCTCCACAGTATTTATTTCTCGTTTCCTTCAATTTTAAAATCAACTTCTTTTCATTTTTGATCAAGTAACTAATTAAATTAATCGAAAACGTCACTTGAAAAGTTTATCAACCTAATCAGAAAACCTAATCAGTATTTTTCAACTTTTCTTTCAGTTTCGCTTATTTATTGTTTCCAATAAATCACAAGACAAGTTACGTAAAAAAAAAAAATGAACTAGGATAGAAGAAAACATTTGAAAAAATATTTAATTTTATTTAATTCTGAATGAAGTAAGTCTTTTTTTTTTTTTTTCAAACAGAAAGTTACAATTTTGAAAGTAAATAGTAGTAATCATTCAGCTAAACACCTAAAGTATCTCTCAAAAATTCTTAAATTAAGCAAATTCTGCAATCAAGTTTAATATGTTACATCATTTTGTTTTGTTTCCAGGGAAAACAAATGGTTTAAGAAATATTGAAAATAAGTGGTGCGTAGTAAATTTTCACGTCTATACTTTAATGGTTTTTTTTTTTTTTTTTTTTTTTAGAAACAAAAGTATTACGAAGATTTTTGCATGCCCGAAATCTTGTGCTTGCCTCATCCTCCCCCTTATATAATAGGCCAATATAATAGCAAGACATATAGTGTTTTAAACAGCAATCTTTACAATTGGTTTTTGGAAAAGTTTTTACCTTTTACCTACCACATATTGTATTATTACAATGCGATCGTGCTTAAAAACAAAAACAAACAGAAAACTTCAATTCATATTCAAAAACATGCTTTAAGGATAAAATTAGGTACCCTAAAAAAATTTTCAGTCTTTCTCGGAAAAACAAATGAAAAAAAAAATGGTTTCGATCAGAGTAAATATTTCTGAAAAATCTATAAACTGGTCGCTCCACACCTAAAGGAAAATTATTCCTTAAACTAAAAATAACATGAAACCGATTCTGGGAACTCAATTCAAAATATGACTTTGGATCGTGCCAAGCTATCTGGTAATGAGATAATTAGTAACTAAAGAGACGATATCTCACAGCTAAAATTTTAACAACGATTTGGAATGCTATACTCAAATCAAATGCTCAATTCCTTTCAGGACTTAAAGAAGAATTCTGCTGATTGATTCGTGATTTGTAATCTTAATATTGTGATTTAGGCTCATTAACTCCAAAACTCTTCCGGTGAAATCCTATCACAAATAATAAAATGTTGAATATCTTCCCAATTTTGCGTAGTCTTCTACCTACCTTCCCTTCAACTAAAGAAACCTCTAAAATCTGAAAATTAAAACTCCAAGGAAAGCACTATTTTTAATACGTGAAAAGCTGAGAGTAGAGGGTTCATTAATATTTTAAGGGAAACGCATTCAAATAGAAAATTCATTTTTTAAAGAGATAAGTTTCAGCTTAGAAATGAAAATTCCATTATCTGATTCGATTCCAGGGTTTCTAGAACTGATTCCAATAAGAATATTAAAATTAAAAAAGTCAAAATTTTCATAAAAAACGGCACGTTATTCTTATTTTCTTATTAAAAATATTAATTAACTTTTTTCTTCTCCTGCAATTAATCCAGATTTAAAATCTCGATACGATGTCGATATAAGGTTCGATTTCTTGAGGTAGTAAGAATCAAATTATGCATAAAATACTTCTTTACATTATAAAAGGCACTCATCTTATCTCCTAGATCATTTATAAACAGTCAGAACTGAACAGATAAGGTCTTTTTTTGTTTAAAAAATTTTTTCCCAAATTTACAAAATTAATGCATGTTTCATTTCTTTATCTCGGTTCAAGAAGGTCGAGTTTGATGTTTTGATAGTAATCAGAGAGATGCAAACTTTGTCCTTCACATTCTCTCCCATCCTTCCATTATTACCTCCATAAAAACACAAAAATTACAAATCTAAAAAAAAAGGCATACCTGTATTTTCGTGTGCACGTCGCTAGCCAAATTTTTCCAAGGAGCCGAACTTGCACCATTCGTTTTCGTACGTTTTTCCAGTATTTCGGTGGGACACTTTTCGAACATCATAACGCGCTCGGCTACGGAGCCGCGGGTCAGGAACGGTCTTACCGGATTGCCGGACTGTCCGCCACCCGCGCCAGCGCCAATGTTGCTCGAATTCGCTCTCCAATTCAGTCGGTGAGCATTGATACTCGGTTCGAGAGGTCCAGCAGCGTCGCCAGGCGTCAACCGTCGATTTCTTTTCGGCGTCGCACCGCACACAGTATCGGATCCGGCCTCCGTCCGTCTACAATTCTCAATTTTTTCGTTCAGTAAACTCATTGGACGAGTCTTCGTCTGGACCAGTGATGACAACGACGCGTCCTTAGGCCTGGACTCCGCCGCGACCGGATCGAAGTCAGAAAACAATTTCGACGGCTTTGCGGCGATCACTTTGGCAGACGCGGTCGGCGAAAAAGTCATCTTCACTTCGTTTGCCGTGATGACCATTCCAGTCTTCAACGCGTTAATCAGTCGCTCCTCCTCTTTGGCTACCTCGTCAAGATACTGTTCGGCCGAGGTCCGCCTCTCAATTTTTGACGGCAGCGTTCGGCATTTTTGCATGTAGTCGTCTACAGTGGCGTCTGCAGCAACGTTAATATGGCCATTGGTCACTTTCATCGTCTCCGCCGGGGATTTAGTTTTCAGCGGCCACGTTGATGTGTTGCTCGCGTACGATGAACAGCCAATGGAGCCATCAGCTTCGACGCTGCCACCAGCACCACCAGACTTGACCACGTGAGACATGTTATTGGTGCCAATGACGACTGGAATTCGAAACTCCTGCTGCTGCTGATGTTTTTCACTAGTAGTCGTCGTCGTTTTGGTGGGCGAAAAATTCGATTTACTTTTTGCCAGCTGGAAATCGTTTGTCGTCTTGCCCAGTGGCATCGTCGAATTCGAGATTTTATTTGATTTGGTGCCGATGCAAGGGGACACAGGGCCAACGGTGGAGGTAGTGGTGGTGGCTGCACAATTAGTAACGACAGCGTCCGCCGACGGCGGCAGCTGCAACGACGACGATGACGTCGGCGCAGATCGCCTTTCAAATTTCTGCAAAGCGTACTGTATGGAAGACGGATAATTTTTGGCAGCGGATGCGGATGTGGTGGCGGCTGGCGGATCGAGTTTTTGGCGCGACGCCAGCCTCGCCTTATCTTCGTCGACGAATTTATTAACAAAGTTTTCTAAATTGCCGGCGTTTACAGAGGTCGGCGACGAATTGCTTCGACTGCCGTACAGAAAATCCACGTCTGACGGGGATGGCGACGCTAGTTTCATCGGCGGCGATTTGCATCCGTTGAGCGTTTTCGACGACGGCGATGTCGCGGACGTAGGAGACATAGGCGATGTCGTCACGGATAGCGATGACAGCAACGAAGATGGCGGCGGCGACGGCGACGACGACAGCGACGAAGATGACGACGGTGAAGAAAACGTCGACGTCAGCACGGAACCGAATTTGTCAGCCGCATTCAAATTGTTGTGGCACGTGAGTATTTCATTGGGAGCCAGACCTCGAGCTTTCCACGTCTGGTAGATAACCTCGGCGTGATCCGATATCTGCTTGGCAATGGCGGCGATGTCTTCGTCGGGTTCCGCAGGTGCACCGACAAAACTACTGCCGTCCGGATGGTTCGCTGTCATCGCCATACTCCGGGCGCAATACCATTTGGGGCCTTAAGTCTACGGGTTCCAATGGTGGGTTACTACGACAGCGCTGTTGCTGGCCGTACGTGTCGTACACCACGAACCGACATTTTGCTGGCACCCCAACCACCACATACACACACATACACACAGCACGTCAGCTAGCACCACAAACAACGTGACACACTGCGGAAGAGTACTTTTTAAAGTGCCATGTCAGCAGTACACATGCAGTTTTTTCGTTTGCCACAATTCTTACATCAGTGCTGGATACATCGGATCCGTTTACTGCCCGCTACGCTTGAAATCATTTTCTTTGACGCAAATTTATCGACCAAATTTAGCTTCCAGATGCATACCACTCATGGAACTTTAGACAAATTAAACTGTAAACAAAGAGACAAAAAAGTAGTAAAATATCATTCTGTTGATCAAATTTTTAACTGAAATAAATCACCTAAAAAACCATAAAATATAATGACACTTATGGGTGGATTCGGGCAAGTTTCATGTTTTCACCACAGGGTATTAAAAAGAGGATACACGCGGAACAATGGCCCCACTTTCAAGATGAAATATCCCCAATCCTACCCAGCCTTACAATTTTTGAGCTCATTTTTATTATCAATGTAATTTGTGTTGTGTTTCTAAATTTGTAATTATATTTATTCATTCGCTTCATTTAAAAAAAATTATTGGCAAAAAAAAGTGTGAGTTTTACTGAGGATATACTCATTAAGGATTGAGATGTAAACATAATAGTGTGGTTGTGAGCGTGCATGCTGCACACCTACACATCATGTAACACACACAAATAATAGTTATAAGAGCCCCTGCTGGCAAAAAGGTGGATATCGATATCCGCCTTTTTTGATATCATATATATTACTATGGTAAGGTCACATCCTATTTATCCCTTTTGCATCACAACGGATGGACGAATTTTTATGAAAAAGGTAGCAATTGAAAGAGCTTCAAGCACAGAATGTGCAAGGGCCAATAATATTTTCAAAAATTTGATTGGGGAGTGAAAATTTTGAAAAAAAAAGAGTGAAGGTGGGCCCAGACTAATAGTGTCAGAGCAGATTGACAAAATTGTTACAATGATAAAAATTTGAAAAGTAATATTAGAAGAACACAGACTAAATATGTTAATCATTTTCTATACAATTCTGTGGGAATAATTCGCATGGGCACAGCTAGTTATTGCTTAATTTGGTAGAGCAGAGCTTCTACCATCTTTTGATGAAACTAGTACCTTGATCAAACTTTTCATTCCCAAGTTATTTCAATTTGAGTTTACCACCGTTCTTGGAATTATTGCCTTTTTTTTTTGGATGATGTAACAAATCTTACCTATTTTTCATAACTTACTGAAATAATTAGCCACTACACATTATTGATTAACATTATTTGCTCAAAATGTTGGGAAAATTGAGAAACAAAGGATCATGGAAAAAAATTGAAAGTAAAGGCGATATGGTAAGTATTTTTGATGCTTCTCCTCTGGTGTTGGAGTTCTCAGTCTTCAGAATTGAATTTGATATTTAGAAAGCTATTGGTACATTCTACTTGAATAATTCATCACACATGAATACATGGAAAGATATTTTTTAGCAGACTGCTATGAAGTGAAAGGAAAAGTAAAGAAAAAAAAGTGATAATTGTAACGGCATAAAAGAGACTTGGTAGTACTATTTTAAACCACTTTATGAGTTACACCATACACGAAATATCAATATCAGAAAGAGTATCAACATCTCCGTAATATATTAAAATAATCAATTTATTATCCACTAATGATTATGGACCTTAATTAAACACTTTTAATAAAATAATAACTTGTACAACACAAGTACATTAAATAGTATTTAAGTTGCGATATATTGAGGGACCAACGTATTTTGGTCGCTGAATATTATGACAATATTCAATATTCTCATAATATTTAGTGTGGGTATTTTAAATTGTTTTGAAGGAATAGTAACGGTATTTTATTTAGCGAGCCAAGTACCTGAAATACTGGTACTAAATTGGTGTCAACAAATTTGTTCGTCATACTTAAAAAATGGACGAACGACATAAATGAAAATTCTTTCACCTTCCAGAAAAAGTACTGTCTCATGATAAGAGTCGTGCATTACCAAATAATTTCGCGGGCATTTTTTTTGAAAATCAACATTACTCTATTTTACCAAGTGTATGTTTGTGCGCATTCGAAGTGAAAAAAACAGCTACGAATCTAATTTTTCCTATCTGTAGGTAAAGAGTATTTTGCTCGCCTGCGTATACAACGAATAAAAACGATAAATCCACGCATTTTACCATGCTTGGTACGATTCCCAAATAGAATTCAACATGAAATTATCAGCTCACTTTCATGATGTAAAACTCGCATTATTTCGCTCTCTAAAGGGAATACGGAACACTTTCAGGGGCGGTACCAGAATAATTTTTCTGGTGGGGCGAAATCTGGTGGATATTCTTCATGCTAGTGGTTGATGTGGCCATCCAGAAGAAATTTTCATAAATATAAAAATTCAAAATTTATTTACTTGAAAATGTGTTTCTTCTCGGAGACATTTTAACTTGAAAAATAAAAATCAGCTACCACAAATGTCAAGAAAAATTATTTAGACCATCGACTACTATGTTCTTAGATATTTCATAACCTTCCAGTTCTTCTTGGTTTTTTTTTTTTTTTTCAATTTTCTTAGTAGGGCTAGAACCGTGGGCGGCAGCCCCATCTTTCCCACTCGTAGCGCCGCTTATGAACACTTTCGATTCATATAAGGCATTAAAGGACATGGTCTCCCACTTATTTCATCATAAATAAGTATGTTCTGTTCTAGTTTTATGTGGTCAATTTAGGCAGGGAAATTTATTTAACGAGGTTAAATATTTTATTTCCATGATTTTATAAAACTAATTATATCCACATTTCCACTTACAGTTAATGTTTTCTTCAAGTTGGGTTTTCATAACGTACCCATTTTACCTAGCGTTTAAAGATTATTTGATAACGATGGGGAGAGAAAGGTTTGGACGAGATTTGGCGATTAACGTCGTCCCTGCATGAATTTTCTACTCACATATGGACACATCAATTGAACCAAACCGTACATACCGCTTATTTTGGGTCCGGAATAAGAGAGCGCGGTGGCTAATCTCGAACGTACAATCTTTCAATTGTAATGCCAAACACCAAACCACTACGCCAAGCAGACCCCATATTTCAACTTAATTTACCATTTCGGTGGTATACGAGTATCTATCCACCATATTTTCAAACTTCACTGAAAAGGCACCTCAAAAACCCTTGGCCTAGTAATGTCTTATGGATGAAATCAAGGAAAAGGGGTACTTTACGAAAAGCGAGGTTTAAAAATACGGTAGTATGTCTTCAAGAGTAAGAAATCATGCGGATAAAGTGAATTGAAATTTGTGGAAACTGAAATGTAGACAGCTAATTACCAGCGACGGTCAGACTTCGAGAAAACTGAAACGAAAGGTAAGAGAACATTTAAAAAAATGATATTTCGATGTTATTCATCAAAATATCACAACAAAAGGCCCAAGAAATGCCATTTGAACATGTACCTACGTAAAATGTACAAAAAAAAGTCCCACAAAAACTGTCTTCATTCCCTAATTTTATTATTCTAAACATCTAGAGTAAAAGAAAACAATTTACCTTACAATGGTATTATGCAAAGGATTCCTTATACTAGTCTCATGCGAGGGAATCACTGCAAAATTTACAATGGTATCACGATAAGGTACACCCCGCCAAATAGAAACCTGAGAAAGGTATCATGGTGAGGGAATCTCCATCAAATGAATTAGCTGGAGAATCATTGTATTCCGTCTTAGCATTGATGTTTCACCAATACGTTTAATATCTCTCAGCCACTCATTACCCCTCCAATTTTCTTATGGAATAAAAATATCAGTCTATCACTATTTGCTTCAAGAACAGCTTATAACATGTCGTACAATTTTCGTACTATGTTTCAAGAAGTATTTTTATATAAAGTTTTACACACCCTATTTTAAATTGGAAAGGTACCCTTTTTATCCCTCACTTTTGTGAAATTTAAAACAACTTATCTCCTTTTTCATTCTGCTTTAAAAAGAATAAAATTTATGAGTATAATTTCCAAAATCTATTCTGACGATGATTCTCTCACCATAATACCACAGTAACTAGAATGGTATCTTGGTGAAGGAATTCCCATGATGGTGGGGGAGGCAACTGCTCACTGAGCATATCTCATCATATTCCAGGAAATATAAACCTCCCATAGTCGAAAATGGGTATTCTTTCGCCATAATACCACTACACGATTAGCAAAATTTTCAACACGCTGAGCTTCGGAAAAAATTTGAAATTACTTCAGTGTTTCTGCGCATTACACCTGCTTACTTGAGATAATTTTCCATCCTTGGTAACATTTACATGCAAAGATATTTTAAGTAAAATTATTTAAACTTCATTAAGATTTTACAACAGGCGCATACATAAAAAATAAATTCGGAGACGGGGTTTCAGAAAATTTTGGAAGTATGGCGAAAATCGCAGAAATTGTTTATTTGTTGGACAGGCAGAGGTTTTAAAGTTTATGCAGAGAAACAATTTCGGGGAAGAGGTGTTAACTCCCAAATCCCCTATATACGCGCTTGGATTTTACCAAGGATAAAAAATCTTCAAAAACAAGAATGCACATAAAAATTAGCAATTTCAGAATTTTTCCTTGGGATCGAAGATCACATGAAAATTGAGTTGACTTTTTTTATGCAGGTTTTCGATGAAAATCTACATACATAAAAATTAATTTTGCTTTTTTGTCATTCGAAATCAATACATTACTGAACGGTGTTCTAGGCGGATTAATCGATTATCAAATTCTTATTGTTTAGAACTTACTTCATCTTTCTTTTCATTTTCCCCTAAATCTACTCGGTGTAATTTGCAATTCTTTAGACTTGACTTGACTTAAGAAATAGGGGTGCGTTCCTCGATTTTGTTTCAAGGAAAAAAAATTATCATTTTGTTTGAGAACCAAATACTTTCGTTGTCTGCAATTGCAAGATATAAATTTAACAGTAAAGTCTTCAGACCCAGCTCTTGAAATTTCATCGTCGATTTTAGGAAACACTTAACAACTGTTAAAAGCTAACGACCGAAAGAATTTCCAATTAAATTTCAATCTTCGACACGTGCCATTTTAATATTTGACTAGTTTCTGATAAAAATTAGTGACAAACATAACACAAGGACTCGATATCATTTTAATTATTACTAACTTCTACTGAAACTTCCAAAATAAAATACCGAATATCAGCCATCAATTAATTTTTTCTTAAAACACTAAATGTGCACTTTCAAATTAAGAGGAAATCGCTGACACAGAAGATTCATTTTTTTATAATGATTACGTTGATTTTCGAGAAGAGAATGAGGAAAAAAAGGAAAGAGTGACCAACGTTAGTTTGGAAAAATGACATCAGTAATAGAAATGGGTTAAATGAATGAATAACTGCAACATCCAGACAAAAACAAAATTTTGCAAACTATACACAACCAAGTCTAAATAACGAATACACGTACAAAATCAAGCAAAAATAAGCAAACATTTGTCCCTACACTGATTATTCGAGACCAAAAATGCTATTTCAAGACCGAGAAGAGTTCCGTGATACAAAATGCAGAAGAGAATACAAATAAATTCACAAGTAGATTAACACGTACTCAAAAACAGAGGGAACAATCCAGAAGAAGAAAAAGACCAGGAGACTCACAATATGTACGAAAAATTACTAAACGCAACAAATACATGCACTCCCGTGAGACTGAGATGCATGAAAACATTTGTGACCTGGACTAATTTTTGCGGAATATAGAAAAATATCCATCGAACACCGTTCACATGATCGTAATGTAACTGTCGTATGCATTTCATGGTAATTAGCACACAAGACGTAATATCTTTTTTTCAGAGCTTTATAACCTTCGTACGTACAACCATGAGTTCATTTTTTTTCTTTTTCTCGACGACATAATCTCATAAATCATTAAAATTCGTTCAGCTGCCGTCAGCAGAACCTGATAAATGAAATAATCTGGAAATGGGTAAATGTAAATTTACAAAATTATCGAACACCGACACAACAAAGAAACGTTACATGTAAGGTTTTCGAAACTCACACGTTTTAACAAAACTTTTTTTCACGTTGAATATTATACGATTTGCATCTCTTTCGTTCGCTTTTCACAATAAATTCTAGCATTTTGTTAAGATGGGGAAAAAAAATCGTTATAACGGAACACCTCGCTGATTCCATCGAATTTCTACTAGGTATACAGTATACATAACATAATTATACATCTTACTAAGTTGGACGATAGTTTCATACCTTGTATTTGTTTATTAGAACTCGAATTATTAACCTTCAAAAAATGAAACGAATGTTTTCTAATTTCGACTTTTTTCCCTTCTTTCCCTCAAATTTTTGTAAATAACAATCTACCATCACCTTTTATGTGGTGTATCGATGGTTAAAAAATTAGCAAAACAAAATATTAAATAGAAAGTTTGAGAAATGTAGCTTATACGCACCAAAAATAGAGATACAAACAACTATACATGAGAGGAGAAAATAACAATGAATAGGAAATTTTTTCTCCTTTATTTTTTTTTTGTTTTGTTTGTTTTTATAGGCCTACGACAAAACAGTGGGAACACCAATCCGAGTGAGAAATTGTTGCAGAAAGTCGACACCATTTGTTATTCTCTAGTTACACAACTGAGCGAATTCCAATTTCAAAAAGATTTCATACAAACACATACGGTTGTTTTCCGCCACAGAAAATGGCAGTAGTTAAGGTCTGCAAGAAAACGTATAATATTCTTTCACGAGCGTGGTGATGTGTAAATCAAAAAACGCCAACACACTATTTTGCCTTGGTAAACTTAGGACGAACATATTTTCGATTTAATTACAAATTATTAAAGTAGATCACACGTTTTTATTTTATTTTTCATTTTTTTTTACACTTCACCGATACTTATAAATGAAAAAGCACGGACAATAACCGACAATTTTTCTCTTTCACTTAATTTAGATAAGAATCTATTATTATTAATTATGCAATATTTTAAAGCACTCGAATAATCGACCACAAAAAAAATCAATTACAAACTAGTTAATTTTATGATACGAACCGGTTGCGTAAAAAAGGCATTTAAAGTACACAGAAGTGAAAAATAAAACCTTTAGGCACAACATAATGGTACGGATAAGGAGGATGAATAGCTGCTGTGTAAGCAACACCATAACACGCGGTTTCTTAAATTGAAGAAAAAAAAAAAAGAGGGCACAGGTGACCGCAAAAACACACACATACCACAGATAGAGTAAGAAAGAAAAAGAAAGAGCGAGAGGAAAAGAAAAGAATACTTGCGTATATTTCTTTTTCCATTCTAAATTTAGCTAGTCTCCCGGATAAAGGGACGTAAAACGGGATGCATGCTATAAGAATTGACGGTAGTTCAAAATGGAAAGGCTCGATCAGTGGGCCTTAAGATTCGTTTCCTGTCGGCAAGAAAACCCACCAAGACCACAAAATTAGACGCTACCACGGTTCTCGGATACGAACACCGTAATTAAAACGATCTGAGTAAGCCGATAAGCACTTCATTAACTGGCAAATCACTTAACATTCTCTCACTCTCTTTCTCTAACGGCAGAATATTACAAGCACGATCGAGGTAAAAATATCGTTTCGACGAAAACCTCAATCTGCCCAAGCCTACACATATCAAAATAAGTCACCAACCAACTAATCAGAAAACTGAATGGTAGACCAGACTCACATTCTACTGACTTTTCGAATCAAATATAAGAATAAAACTTACTTCATGATCGACGTCACGGCGAAAAAAATTCAACTAAATTTAAATTTTTTCCACTAGTGTAAAACATGAGCTCTGTCTGATAGGACTACACTAACTTACACCAACCTATACCACGAGAGCGATTCCACAAATGTAGAAATGTTATGTGACTTTGCGCCAAGTTTTACATGAATATTTGTGGAATATCCCTAACGGTGTAGGTTGGCATAAGTTAGTGTAATCCTAAAAAACGAAGCTATGGACGAGACCTAACCGATTTCAGTGTCCCAAAATGTAGGACCTACGTTATCGAATTTAGCGAATAGGGGAAAAACCATTTCTGTCGATTGAATTTTGTTCAGTTACATTCAAAAGCAATATTTTTGGCTTTTATGGAATCTGAAGGGTATAAGAAGGAAACAAAAATGACAACTTCTAGATAAAAAACTTTTGGAAAGACTAAACCCCTCCAATTTTTAATCTGCTACAGAGAATTACAAACTACCATACTAACTACATAAACTGCGTAACAAAGGTTTGAGGAATTTTTTTATTTATTTCTCTTTTTCTGTTAAAATACCCAAAATGAATCTACATTATATTTGATAAAATCTTTGGTCAGATACGATTTAAAAAAATCTCATTCTCACTAATCATCAACACCTACATTTTGGTCAGTATTTCGTCGACAAAGTTTCATTTCTATCATATTTTCAAGGATGATCATAAATGATACACTAAAGGTGCTGGCAGCACTTTCGTATGTACTAATTATTTATTATCAAAGTTGTAAAAGTTTATCGGAATTTTAGAGTGCTAGAATACAAGAATAGTGATGAATAAAATGATGAAATGAAACTTAAGAGGTTTAAGACCATGTCGATAGGTAATGAGTACATAAAAAAATCATTCAAACATTCACAGGCTGTAATATCATCTAAGCTTCAAAGAAATATTTTAAAACAACTAGGAGAAAGAATGGCTGACATACTTGTTCTTCCCACTTTCTTAGACTTCCTGTCGGATATCGAAAATAACTAAGCCAATTCTTGTACATAATAATTATATTACTCAATTACATACAAGGTGCTTTCGGTGAAGCCCTCTAAAATTTAACAGTTTGCAGAACACTTTAAAACAAAAAAATTTAAGTAAACATAATTGTGTCCTGTTCTCAACGTTTAAGGAGTAATGTATACTAAAAGCATTACATTAAAAAATTTTGTTTTCAAACATTATTCAACTACGAAAACCTATAGTACTCACGATGAGGGGACAGGACAAAAAATGTATTTTTTACTTTTGTCCTATCTAGTAGAGCGTCTTTGTTGGAGGTACCTTAATAAAACTCTAAAATGTTAACCTAACTCTTCAAATTAGTTGTAAAGTCACTATACTAAAGAAAGAGTAAAAATGAAGGGAACCTAATTGGTTCTTCGTAGTGGGTACTACAGGTCTACACAGACAAATAACAATTTTGAAGTAAATTTTTAACGTCATACTTTTTGTACACTTAGCTCCTTTAACACTGAGAACAGGGCACATATTGATTAAACATTTTTCATTTGTCTAAATATTTACTATCTGCTGTTAAAGTTAAAAGAGAGCTTCTTAGGAAGATAAGACAGGGACTCAGAGAGGGAGGCGGAAAGTGTACCAAAGGTACCATGCCCAGACTTTTTCAGAAGGTCCAGAAAGGCTCAAATTTTGAAATAACTAGTGAATTTTAAGTAAATGTTCAAAGAAATCATCAAGGCTGATTCATGAGGATTTTTTTGTGTCAAATCTCCCAAGAGTGAAACAAAAAAACTAAAATACATGTTCTAGAACACAAAAAAACATCTACATGAAATGTTTTCTCTCGCTCCGCTGGCGAAACTGTTTTCTCAATTCATAATTTTATCTTGCTGCTAACATTAAGAGATTTTGTCAATTTATTCCCTCTAGGCATAAAATTTCTCTCTGAAAGCCTAAAGTAGGAAACATCCTGTAATCATGTATCGGTTGCTTTAATTTATTATTCTGCTGCTTGAACTGAAGCTGGGCATATTATCAAACAATCATACAAAAAAGAAAAACGACGATGATATAATAAAACTCGACCCTAGGGAGAACAAAAGTACCTCCTCTTCCTATAATGCAATAAAAAAGTGTAACAAAAATAATAAAAATTAAAAATAAACCTTCAATGCTTATACCACCGATATATGGCACCAATACTGAATTGAAACCACCACCCGAAGTGCATTTTAAATAACTTTAAAGTATTCTGCTGTGTACAGAGGGAAGAAGAAAAGAATCTGACAGATCAAATTCTGTAGTTTCACTGTCACAATTCTTCTGGGTGCAGAAGTAGTTGTCTTGGGATGGAACTTACACGAAAGGTAATGAGTCACTGTTAACAGAAATGATGTTTGACCAACTGACAACAGTAGTGCCAAATCAATAAATTTAGTCTGCAAAGATTCAAAATCAGATAACATCGTGATATTCGGATGACTGGTCATAGTTATGGGGATCTACGTAAATAAATTATCAATAATTTAGATCAACACTAAAGAAACCCACGTTTTAATCCCAGTAGCCAACTACAACTACTTTTCCAGCCCAAAAGTAAGTGGTCTGTAACCAATCACTGTCAGTAAGCAGCAAAGGAGTTCGGTAAAATGACTAAATAAGGTTCCACATAAGTCACTATCAGGCTAGAGCAGTGATGTTTGGCTGACTAACCAAAGCAGTGCTTGGCTGACTAACCAAAGCAGTGCTTGACTCATCACCCCAATACTGACACACATCATTCACCGAGGCGTTACAACATCCAGAATCGTCCACATTTATGCTTGGAGTCAATAGCTGAACAAATCCTCTGAATAAACAATATTAATAATAAAAATAAAAATAATAATTATAAGAATGAAAAAAATGGTTCAGCAAAACGTACTCAGTGCGATGATAAATTATTCTTTTATTCAAACAGATATAAAATAGCAAAACAAAATGAGAAAAAAAAATCAGAATAAGAAACAAGCGAGGTTTTTCTTTTCCACAAATCAATGGTGAAAAATACTATGATTCGACAAGCACCTCCGACAGCATTTTCTATTCCATGTTTAAAAATAAAGGTGAATAAAGGGTAAAACAAGTAAATACTCTGAAAATACAGATGTGACAGGATACACAAATTAGACGCTTTCAGGAGTGTACCTACTTCGATAATTATGAAACAGTACTCGAATACACTCATTATCAAAAGCAACGAATTAAAAATAAAAACAAACGTGTTTTTCAGAAAAAAAAAAAAAATCGGTCTGTGAATTCCGTTGATTCACTTTTTGATAACACACTATTTTACTTAGAAAAGTGTGAAACTAGTTCTCTGAAGAGGCTGTTCAACATCAGGGAAAAACTTACTCGACGAGTAAGTTCTGATGTAAAGTTATCTTCTAATGATGAGATCGTGTTGTATCACTTGTCCCCTACACGTCGTATCATTTCCCTCTTATTAAAAAGTTATTTTCATGGTTTTATTTAGATATATCAATTTTTAAATTTATGTCCCTTCGCAAAAGTCACATTGAACCAAAAACAGGGAGTTAAATCGAGGAGAATCGAGAGCTCAAGCGTAACATATTTTTTTGCAATACAGAAAATTTGATTGGAAATCTGAAAAAATTTTAAAACATGATCACGTGCTCCTGCACTAGACAAATACACGAGAAAAATGAAAACAAATTTCACGTCGAAATCGCAACCGTGAACGTTTGGTTGGCGTTTTTTACGAAACCCTGATAGAAATGAACTACAACGGCTCGTTGCCAATTTTCAACAACTTTACTCTCATTTCTTTGAATATTTTATTCTCTTATTCCTTTCTTTCTACAACAGTCTTCCATCAGACCATTGAAAACGTCCTTCAACTGCTTCGTATTCAAACAATAAGCACACGTAAAATACGAAGCTTTTCAAAGTTTATGAACTCGCCTCAATTTTATTGTCGCATCAAAACAAATGCGAATTTTGGTCACAGAATTGCCGCCAGTAAGAGAATAGAAATGAATTTACAATTTCAGCGAATTATAAACACAGATCGACGATATTTTGATTTTTAGAATATACTGAACCCCATGGGCTTCGGAGTCGTGCATGAAACTCTACGAATCGAAAAAAATTGAATAGACGGATAAGATTATAAATTAAAAGAAAAACAAAAATTACAAAGTTTAAGAGAGACAGAAAACATTTTCCAATAAAACCACCACACGGAAGTTTTAATCTAGTTTCAAAAAATAATTTAATGCTATGTCCGGAAAAATTGATCCGAAGAACAGTAACTGTATTCGATAAGGCGGAAAAGTGTAACACTATAAGTTTTGGTTCTGGACAGCAATGGACCCAGTCAGTTAAGAAACTATGCACTGAATATACAAGAACTGATTAATCAAGTCTGTTGTGACCATACAGTGGAGACAAAATGTTCGAGTACAGCAATTAAAAACCATACTCACTAAAAATGCTCACTACCAATAAAGAAGGTGACTAAGGAAAATCTGAAGACAAGAAACTAAATAAAACGCAAACAAAATGAAAATGAGATTTAAAAAACTCTTAACGCGCTATAGAAAAGCAGGTTTTCAATAAATATCAAAAATTATTAATTTTTTTTTACATGTCTTTTCATCCGTTTTTTTTTTAAACCTTCAGTCTCTTCTTACAGATATTTATTATACATCAATTATTTATTTATTTTTCTTACATCTGAGTGGTTTTTGATATTTTATCAAGAGTTTCAGCTGTTTTTTTGTTTTATTTCAATATTTACTTTCATAAACATATATGTCGCATTCAGTGTATTCAGCGATTCCATGATCTACATTTCAGCCCTATAGAATCATAATTGCGTCTTACTCCCATTGATGGAACTTTTGGCAACCGACATGGCTTAATTAATTGACCAATTTTCATTATGCACGATACAATTTTTATTAAGTTCAGAACCAACTTTTTACCAAATTTCAGCTCTATCGAATGATATTACGCTCCATTGATAGAATTTTCATCAGCCCCCATTGCTAAACCGCTCGACCAATTCTTATCAAACTGTTTACAAGTTTTAATTAAGTTGAGAACCAGCTACCTACCGAATTTCTACCTAATTGAATGATAATTACGCCTTAACCCACATGAGTGGAACTTTTTTTGACTCCCATGGTTAAACCACCATCGATTCTCATCAAACTCGTTTTAATTATGTTTAGAACCAACTACTTACCAAACAGTTCTTTCAAATGATACTACATCTCAACCCTCATTAGTAGAACTTTCGTCAGCCTTAATTATTAAACTGCTTAATCGATTATCATCAAATTTCAAGCCAGTTTTCATTAGGTTTAGAACGAGTTACATACCAAATTACAGCCATATCGAATGATAATTACCTCCTGACCTTTATTAGTGGAACCTATCTTTTCCCCAACTCCTCAACCAATTTTCACCAAACACAATCCAATCCGACTTTATGCCGAAACCTACTCACATACTAAATTTCAGCTCGATTGGACAAAAATTACGCCTTCCATCGTGCTGACAAGATATGACCTGATATACTTGCATACAAACATAAATACATACATACAAATGAATATATATGAATTTCTGATTTTTATACCAAAAGAGTCATAATTTATTATGAAACAAAAAACTATCATACTCTCAACCATCACTTCGCTAACTCGACGATCTTAAATAGTAGGTTTGAAAACCTACTAAAAAACCAACACACTCTTACAAAAGGCCAACGGACAAAAATATTTATACAGCAATTCAGCGATCAATAAACATAATTAAGTCTCATCACAGTAATATTATTTTCAACCGTATCTACTAATGAGTAATAAATAATAATCATATTTTATAAATTAAATTGCAATTTTGGATTGGTAATGGGGTGTTTTATTTCAAATTTGACTTTAAAAAAAAAAAACCTTTCAAAGGATTGTGATTATGATACATCACGAATGAATGTAAGGACGATAGAACTAATCGCTTGAATAGAGGAAGCAGGGAGACGGTACATGGTTTACAAATACTGGCAAATACAATGAAATTCTTTTCAACATTTTAATGTTTTGAATTTATCACTAAAAATGGCGACTGAGAAAGTTTTGAGGAGGGGTGACTGCCTCAAAACCCCTTTCAAGATGACTATATCTGCGAATTTCAGATATTATTATAGCATCATACATTTATAAAAACTAACACTTAATCCAATCTTGTCACTCACTTTAGGGAAGAATTGCTACCAGCTAGAAATACTGAACGACAATCTAAATTTTATATATCAGTTATGAGAGAGATACAATACATTTTTTTAATAGTCGACAATAGATTGTAATTCCAGATCTCGAAGACATTCTTCCGGAATATCACAACTAATTACTAAACTCAAAACCCGCTCAAACCTCACACAAAATTAACTCATACATATTACATTCAGTCAACAAAAGACCAAGTACGTTCAGCTCTGTTCTTGATGTCATTAGTCGAACTATCCTCAAAATTAATCGGAAAAGCTGCTTCTATTCCCCGAAGAATAATTTTTAATCAGTTATGAATTTGAATAAACAATGATATTTCTTTCGCGGCTACAAGAAGGAAAAAACTATGTTTTCAGTACCAAAATATCACCTTAATGATCAACAGAAATAAAGTAATACTGAGGAAGTGCAAAACTGTACATTAGTCTACAAAATAACGCAAAGTAATCAATAAAACATGATTACCCAGATTCAGCTCTGATTCGGCACAAAATTTAGAGAAAATGCTAGAACGTGAAATTCATATAAATATCCTGTTCTAAATAAATCAACAGAGTACGAATTCTATGAAGCTATCAAGCAAGAGGTAAGGTTCGGTACATTAAAGTTTCGAAAATAAATAATTAGAGTCGTCTTGAATTTTCAGGATATACTTTGGACGTTTCTCTACAATTCAATAACATGAATCAGAACTGAATGGAAAATTACCTTTCACTTCATAATCCCGTCATCTGCATGATTGGAGCATCACGAAAATCTCATTGGTAGTGTATTTATCCAAGATCCCCTACGACCGAATTTCATGAAATTTCGAACAGAATTCACTAAATTTTTTACCAACAACGAAAGAACAACCCATAAATACAATGTCCCGATTCCCGAACATGAAATAACGTATAGGAATGAGAAAATTCAATATTATTTAACATACATCTTTCATTAAAGCTGCAGCATAAGCGAAGTTAAACGTACAAAACGAAGAAAAAATAACAAAAACCGAAAAGAAAAACTCACACACGGAACACAGTACGTCGATACACCGTAAAAACACGAAGTTACACGAATAGTAGATAAATCTCTTCGATCATTAATTCTAGATACGCAGTAGCCCTATTTAACGAAACGTGCCATCACTATAAAGCTCAAAAATGGACATCAATTTTCTGAAAATGCCAGTACGTTTTTTTAGGGTTATTGAACAAGTGCAAAAAACCCTATTAAAATCAGCATTATTTTCCTCAAATGACTCATGCCTGCTTTGGAAAATATCATTATAATATTAAGGCGATGTTTCTTACAGCACCAGGTGTGAGAATGTGACAATCATGTCTCACGTTTTTCGTTTGTGTCTGTGTAAATTCTGTAAACCTTGACTTTTATTATTGTGATAATATTTTTGTGATTTGACACAATTATTCCATCTTCCACCTTGAGGTTGAATAAATACACTCTCGAATTTAGTGACTCTGAGTTTTAATTATGGTGTTCATTTTATTTTAAATCTTAACTCTTTTTAATCTTCAATCGTTTGCCGATTCGTTCAACCTACAGTGTATCGATGTTCTGCTGATTCTTCGTTGATTTGTTGGAGAATTAACATCAAATTCTCTCAATGGTTATGGGCCCAGAATCACGAATCAACGTGGACTCCATTGTTCTCAATTGCTGAGTAGTAATTTGCATCAATGTCTTCATCCAAGTAATAATCCTTCATTCCATTTTAACTCGTTTTGCTCTGTCTTATTTTTCGATTTGTCGGTGATTTTGCCTGTACTCCGTTCACTGTGATTCGATATATTTTGTGACATGGAGAGCGATCGAAAATGTAATATCGAGCCGTTCAATGGCAAGAATTTGCGTAGCTGGAGGTTTCGCATGGAGCTGTTATTACGAAAGAAGGGATTGTACGAGGTGGTGATGAATGTACCGGTGCAAAAAGATCGCATCGAGCAATGGTGTATCAATAATTCAAAAGCGATGTTTTACATCGCTAATAATGTTGATGATTCGTTCCTTGAAGTAATTCAAGGGTATGAATTTGCCCGTGACATGTTTAACGCGATTTTAAATTCCTGTGTTCGAGAAGCAGATCACAAATTAAACGAACTTTGTACCAAACTGTGAGCTCAACGTTTTACTTTCAGTGGTGATATTCAGGCGTACATCATGGGTTATCGAGCAAAATGTCGGCGATTGATCGAGAATGGCGATCCAACAACTCCTAGACAGTTTGTAATTCAGTTCCTGAAATCATTGCCCAGTGAATACCGCCCGTTGCGAGTGATGCTGGAAGAGATTGCTAAGCCGAATTGGGATCAGATTGTAAGCAAAGTGTTAAATTACCACCGCGATTTAATGATAGACAATAAGGATGCTGTTTCCGCTCCTTCTGAAATTGTCTCACAAAAACCCTCGTTAAATGTTCAGTCTAGTGAGGAGAATGCTTTTTCGACCTATCAACGTGGTAATTATAACCGGAATCGTAGTAATAAGCGTAATTTTCATGGTAATTCGAATTGTGGATCGAATCGTGGCCATAATTTTAGTAATAGTAACACAAATTTTAACAATAATCGTTTTAATGACCGTAATAATAATAATAATTTTAATAATCAATCTAGTCAGGGTAATCAGAGTCAATCTAGTCAGGGAAATAGTCGTAATTACGATTCAGGGAATGTAGGGAATCCAAATCAAAATTCAAATCATAATTAACAAAATGTTCGGTGCCATTTCTGTGATAAAAACGGTCATATTGCTAAGCAGTGTTTCTCTAAAAACCGAGAGAGGTCTAAAAATCAGTCTAACTCGAACTCTAATCGAGATTCTTGTAGTTTAGCGAGTAACGTTGGATGCTCTGAGACTGATTACACATTTTTTATACCTGATAATTGTTTAATAACTGAAAATTCACAGCCTCTTGGCAATAAATATGTAAAATTTGTTTTAGATTCTGGTGCTACTGCACATGTAACGAATGACTTGTCTTTGTTTGATAAATATATTATGTTAAAGAAACCTGCTCAACTCATGGTAGCTAAGAAAGATGTTGCTCTTACTGTCTCAGTGGTTGGTAATATAAAATTAATAACTGAATCTGGTATCAAAATCACTTTAACAAATGTTCGATATGCCAAAGATTTGCCATCAAACCTAATATCTGTCAAATGTATGGCTAGGGTTGGTTGTTGGTCAGTCTTTGAGGAAGAAAAAGTTAATATTGTTGATACTAATAAAAATAATAAAGTAATCATGACTGGAAAAAGCATCTCGACGGATCTGTATATTATTAATCTTTTGTGTAACGTAACGAATTCTGTTAATTTAACAATTGATTAACAAAAGAATCCGATCGAGATATGGCACAAATGTTTGGCCCACTTAAATAGTAATGATATTAAAATTTTAACTAGACGTGGTTTAATACCAGATGTTAGTAATAATAAAAAGGTGTTTTGTGAACCCTGTGTCATGGGAAAACAACACCGAAAACCGTTTCACAGACACGAAAAATCTACTAGCAATCCGCTTGATTTGGTTCATACTGATGTATGTGGACCAATAAATCTAGTCAGCTATGATAAGAAAAATTATTTTGTGACTTTTTTAGATGATTACACAAATTTTTGTTATGTTTACTTAATGAGCAGTAAGAAAGAAGTACTTTCTAAGTTTAAAGAATACCATGAGTTAGTATCAAATCATTTTGGAACTAGAATAAAACGCCTTAGATGTGATCGAGGCTCTGAATACACAAATCAATATTTTAGGGTTTACTGTAAAGAAAAAGGAATTCATTTTGAGCCTTCCATAGCGAACTGCCCTCAGCAAGATGGAAAGGCAGAAAGAATAAACCGCCCTCTCTGTGAAGGTGCAAGAACTTTAATATATGAAAGTAATCTTAACAAGGTTTACTGGTCTGAGGTGCTTATGTGCGCTGCATATGTAATTAATAGATGTCCCACAAATAAACATTTTATCCCTTTTGAAAAATGGTATCAAAAGGAATTTGATTATAAATATCTAAAGGTTTTTGGTTGTGACCCCTACATGCTTGATTGGAAGCATAGCTCTGACAAATTTGAAAAGAAGAGCTCAAAATTGAAGTTTGTTGGGTATGCCTCTGCTGGCTACAAAGTACTGGACGTGGATAAGAAAATAGTCTATATTAGTCGAGATATTGAATTTAATGAGGATATTAACGTAACGTGTAAATATTCGGATGAAGATCCAATATTGAGGGAGGTAGATGAGTCGAACGTTGGTGATATTGAAATTGACGGTGATCTTGGGGACGTTGTCAATTTTTGTTTTCACACTGCATTGTCTGTGAATGATAATTGCCCTCTTACGATGAAGGAGGCGTTGAACTCCCCTGAATCTTCTGATTGGAAGAAGGCTGTTGAGGCTGAAGTTGGTGCTTTGTCATCTAATAAAACCTGGAACGATGTTAAGCGTCCTGTGAGTGATCCCACTATAACCTGTCGTTGGTTGTTTACCAAAAAGGTTGATAGTGTGGGTGGTACTCTGTATAAAGCTCGTCTTGTCGCTAGGGAATTTCAACAGCAGAAGGGATTCAATTTTGATGATGTATATGCCCCAGTAGCCAAACTTTCCACTGTTCGCTCTCTACTCTCCATTTCAAATCATTTAGGTTATCATATTCATCAATTAGATATTTGTAACGCTTTTTTAAATGGTAAAGTAATGTAAAAGATATATTTAGAAATTCCTGAAGGCGTTGAAGTCAATTTTGATAGAAATTCTAACGTTTTGTTACTGAATCGATCTTTGTACAGACTTAAACAGTCACCAAAAGTGTGGAACACTTTGTTTCATGAATTTTTGACTTCGCTAAAATTTGTTCCAAGTCAAGCCGATAATTGTCTTTATAAATATAAAAGTAAAAATAATATTATATACTTATTAACCTATGTTGACGATATAATTATTAGTTCAAATGACGAAAAATTAATAGAAAACCTTAAAAATATTATTAGTGAAAAATTTAAATGTAAAAACCTTGGAACAATTAATAATTACCTTGGATTATCAATTAAATATGATTGTGAGAATGGCATTTTAAAAATCAGTCAGAAATCCTTGATAGAGTCTGTGGCTCGGCGATTTAATTTAGAAAATTGTATGCCAGTTTATTCTCCGATTGAACCTAGACTGCAACTTGAATGTAATCTCAACTCTCTGGATTGTCAAGTCAATGTTAATTATTAGCAGTTACTAGGTTGCATAATGTATTTAATGTTAGGGTCCCGTCCAGATGTTTGTTACGCTATTTCATATTTTAGCCAGTTGAAGTGCTGCCACAAACGAACACTATAAATACTTATGTAGAGTGATGAAATATTTGATCACCACTAAAGACTCAGAGTTAACTTTTGAACGTAATATAAACTGTAAAAATATTATTGAAATTTTCACAGACGCCAATTGGGCTAATTGCACTGAAACCAGAAGGTCTATATCTAGATATTGTTGTCAAATTTTTGGAAATGTCGTGTCCTGGTCAAGCAGAAAACAGCCAATAGTGGCACTTTCTTCTACAGAAAGTGAGCTTATAGCTCTGTGTGAGGCTTTGATGGAAGGACTTTGGCTTCAAAAATTAATAAATGATTTCGGCTTTTCACATAAAAATAAATCTATTATATACGAAGATAATCAGAGTTGCCTCGCTCTAATTAAATCACATAAATGGAACTCACGGAGATCCAAACATATTGACACTAGGTATCACTTTGTTAGTGACCTTGTAGATAATACTTTTAATTATATATATATACCTACGAATCACCAAATTGGTGATATATTTACTAAAGGGTTGCCTACCCCTAAGTTTTATCGATTTGTTGAAATGCTTAATTTAAAATAGTACCTTGACGTAACATAACTGTGATATTTGTTTTTAAATTTATTTACTAAGTACCATTTTAATCGACTTTTTATATTCATATATTTTATAATTGCTTTCATGTCAATGTCTTCGTTAGACACACATGACTGAGGAGGCGTGTGAGAATGTGACAATCATGTCTCACATTTTTCGTTTGTGTCTGTGCAGTCTGTGTAAATTCTGTAAACCTTGACTTTTATTTTGTGATAATATTTTTGTAATTTGACACAATTATTCCATCTTCAACCTTGGTGTTGAATAAATACACTCTCGAATTTAGTGGCTCTGAGTTTTAATTATGGTGTTCATTTTATTTTAAATCTTAACTCTTTTTAATCTTCAATCGTTTGCCGATTCGTTCAACCTACAGTGTATCGCTGTTCTGCTGATTCTTCGTTGATTTGTTGGAGAATTAACATCAAATTCTCTAACCAGGGCATCTAGAGGAAAATAAAGGTAGAAGAAAATCAAGGTAGAGGAAAAAATATGCAGCCAAAAATCAACCTGATAGAAGTTTTCAGGATCTTTAAGTATGAAACTCACAATAAATAAAAACAAGTGCATTCCACAACAGATTAACGTAGAATGAAAATGAGACAAATGACACCAACAAAATGGTTCACAATCATACGCTAAACCACCTAAAGATATTCTCTACCATCAAAAAACAAAACACAAGGTATACATTTGGTTGTGTTATATAAACACTAAGTGCAAATAGAATTACATAGTTATAATATTCCTACTAAGGAGGATGGACCAAAAGGGTCTGGTGGAGTGAGTTAGACTATACTCAGCACCCCTCAACAGCTCACAAACCAAATTACAGATTAGATTTTTACTTTTTTATTGGGTTGGATGAAAAAATCCATCGATGGATTCTACTCAATTCACCGACCAATTTTCTTTTAATTTATAGTGATATAATTCATCGGCGAATCAAGAATGCATTGATGGATGAATTCATTTGCGAAATTCGTTGGCGTTATTTTTACAAAAATAAATTAAGTTAGTTACCGTATCAAATTCGTAGATGAAACATAGAAAACCTCTGGATACTGCAAAGATTGATAACACTATAAACATATTATTTCAGATTATACTTATTGAAATTCAAATGAATATAAAGATGAATACTTACAGTTTTGTAATTTGAAAACATTATCAAAAAAACAACTAGGTACACTTTAAAATCATGAATATTAAAAATAATTCAAATCACTATTCACTCATTCTCATTCACTGATAAACATTAGAAAAATTCCAGTAAATATTTTAGCTACTTAATATGTTGATAAAAATTCGATTTCGATGTTAAATGGGAAATACATGTAAATAAATATCGATATTTTATCGATGTGTGAGAAAAAATAGGAAAATAGAAAAACATCGAATTCAAAAACAGATCCCATATAAAAAATAAAAATGTTATCACATTAAAAACAATTTGTAAATTATCAATAACAAGGTATGGAGAGTGTATGTTGTAATCATTACAATATAGCCTATGTTGAAAAAAAATATAATAAAATGCTAGTTTAAAATATGTCATTATACAAAATACACATTATTACGTTGAATTACGTTTATTTAAAAATGTTAAATGACCACAATAATAAACACATATATATAAAAAGCCAATTATTACCTACATATAATTTAGTGTGACTATAATACATTACAATTCTGGGATTTGGGTATTTGCATCATTGATAATTTCTTTTCTATTATTTATGGTAACTATGTTTGTTTCTAATGTTCTATTAACTATATTTTCAAATTTCTTTTTATCTAATGCTTTTGTCATTAACTCTGTTTGATAGGATTACACTAACTTACACCAACCTACAAAGGTAGGGATATTCCACAAATATTCAAGTAAAACTTGGCGCAAAGACATATAGAATTCCTACATTTGTGGAATCACCCTCTTGGTGTAGATTGGTGTGAGTTGGTGTGATCTTATCAAACAGAGCTATTGAGTCTGCTAATTGGTCTTTAGTTCCAATATATGACAAGTCAATAATTTTTTTGTTTGAAGCTTCAAATAAATCATAATGTTTTATCATTAGGCTTCTATCACATTTTTGGCTATCTCCCATAGCAATTTTTATAGCTGTAATATTGTCTTTGAATATTTATACAGGACTAAACAAATTGTTAAATAAATTTTATAACTACCATATACCAAGTTACTTTTATATCCTCAAGTGCATCATATAAAGCAATTATTTCAGCCTTCAACCATATACATTGTGAGAATGATGACAAATTATATTATATGTTAGCTCATTATTCTCAAAATATAATTGTTGTGGTAACACTGACCCAATACATATTATAATCTGTGATATTTTATATTTGTAACACAATTGTGATAATATATTTTTGTGATGTCATTGTCGCTTGTGAAACGTTGATCAGTCAACATCTCATCCATCTTAAATGGAATATACATATTCATGAATTAATAGTTGAGTTCTTATTTATGTGTTCATCAAGTGTTTTTCTAGTCACCGTCTAATGCCGTCGTTTATTTAAAGTCAGTCGTCAATATTTATCGTCATTTGGTCCGTTGAAACATCAATATTTTCACAGGTTATGGGTTCAGATACCTGATCTTCAACGTGGCCACTACTGTCCTAATTCATCAATGTTGTGCTGTCAATTCCTGCTCGTTGCCATCCAAGTTTTTACCACGCTTATTAATTTATTTTTTATTTAATAGGTTTCATTTTTTTTGCCATTTTTTTGCAATATCGATCATTTCTATTTCGATTGCTGGCGCATCTGATTGTTGCTGAATACGGCTATTCATCATACAACTGATCATCTTCTGTTTTCATAATAAAATGGAGGTTAAAAAGGTGAACTGCATTGACATGTTTAATGGATGTAACGGAAGAAAGTGGAAATTTTGGATGGAGCTGATGTTGGACAAAGAATTGCTAGGTAAATTAATCGATGATAATTTGCCAACAGTTAGAAATTGAGATGATGTGTGGTTGAAGGACAATGCTAAAGCGATGTTTTTAATCGCAAATAACGTGACTGACGACTATCTGGAGGTTATTCAAACGTACAATATGGGGAAGGAAATGTTCAAAGAGCTTACAAACCTCATTAATAATGGAAATGATCAGACGTTGATGGATTTACACGGTGAATTGTACGCTAAATGGTATGTCATTGGTACTGATTTACAGAAATATTTGCTTGACTTTTGTGCTTGCTGTTGTCGAATGATGGAACTCAGAGATAAAACAACAACAAAACAATTTATTTTGGTCCTGCTCCAATTGCTACGAGCTGAATTTCATCTGGAAAAAGTTGTTTTGGAGGATTCAGAGGTCATCACCTGGGATGCTGTGTTTTTGAAGCTGATGAACGTCAAATAGTTTGTCGTCTAGTTTGTCAAATACGAGAAATGCGAATCTGATAATCCTAAGAACTCGTCTACAAAAATAATTAAATGTTTTGACTGCCTTAAACTTGGTCATGTACTTGTATTATCGTAATAGTCCATTGAACGTAGTTAATGGTAACAATTCGCAGATCAAATGTTTTAACTGTAATAAATTTGGCCATTTTGCCAAACAATGTCGGCATCCAAAAGCTAATATGTCAGTGGAAAGTAATAATGTTCCTAGTTCTGATCCAAAAGGTGATAATAAATCTGATCGTGCAGATCACTGTTCATTTTTATCGTTAGAGAATTGTTCTGGTTTGATCAAAAGGGATGATGTTGTGGATTTTACTCTCAATTCCGGTGCTACAAACCAGAATGTTAATGATGACAAACTGTTTGTCAAATGTAAAACGTTGAAAAATCTGGTAAAAATAAATGTTTATAAATGTAATAATTTTGTCTATGCCACAAAAATCAGTGTATGTTGGAGTCAAACTGGTGTTAAATGTGTTATCAAAAATGTTTTTCATTCTCAATAATTTCCAGCAAATTTACTGTCCATAAAGAAGCTCTGCCAATCTGGAATTAAAGTAAATTTCGATTGTTTGGGTAATGTAACATTAGTAATAGAATCAGATGGAGAGTTTATTAATTTTGGCGAGTGGCAGGACAATTAACTTTATCACAGTCGCTTTTTTACTCAACCAGATCTAAATTATAAAAGTTTAATAAATGTGTCCAAAAATGACATTAATCTATAGCTCTGTTTGATAGGATTACACTAACTTACACCAACTTACACCGGCAGGGATATTCCACAAATATTCAAGTAAAACTTGGCGCAAAGTCATATAAAATTCCTACATTTGTGGAATCGCCCTCCTGATGTGGGTTGGTGTAAGTTGGTGTAGTCCTATCAAACAGAGCTTATGGCATGCCAGACTGGGGCATCCAAATTTTGATGTCATGAAAAGGATGTCAAGAAATTGTATGATAAAAGTTTTTGATTATTCAGTTGTACCATTTTGTAAGAATTGTGTTCTAGGAAAACAATGTAAATTACTGCATAGTATCGTGAATCATACCACAACACACCCACTTGTTCTTATGCACTCAGATCTTTGTGGACCTATGCAAACTACTTTGTACTGTGGTAAATATTATTTATTGACTTTTTTGGATGACTTTACATCCTTTGTAACAGTTTATATTTTAGATTTGAAAGATCAGGTATATGAAAAATTTCTTGACTACGAGGCATGGTTTCAAACTATTTTTGGTCATCGAATTAAAGAACTCAGGTGTGACAATGATACAGAGTATGTAAACACTCATTTCAAGACGCAATGTGAGTTATTGGGGAAAGTGATAGGTAATACTGCGCCCTTCTGTCCACTAATGAATGGGAGAGCCAAACGTTTGAATTGGACTCTAATAGAGAAGGCACGTACAATGATCCTACATTCAGGGTTAGACACCAAATATTGGTCAGAGGCGGTCTTATGTGCGACGTATCTGTATAATTGTACTCTGAACCACTGAAACCAATGCCTGCGATAACCTAGTTTAATAAAGATATAGACCTAAGTAATGTACGTGTTTTTGGTTGTGACGCTTTTGTGCTTATACCCAAAGATAAGAGAAAATACAAATTTAATAGTAAATCTTTCCCTCTGGTATTTGTAGGGTACAACCTGGAGGGATACTATCTACTGAATACCAGAACTGACGAAGTCATAATAGCAAGAGATGTGACCTTTGATGAGACAAAATTTAGTAAAGTAAATAAATCTGACAGTCAGGTCACACCTACAGAAATTAAGTTGTATAATAACGTAACAGGAAACTCAAATAACAATAATAGTAACGTAAATAATAATAATAATAATAATATAAACTTAGATGAAATTGAAAATATTCAAATAGACAAATTTTTAGCTGATGACATTTGTTTTTGTATGTATATTCTACCTTTACTGAATTTCCTAATAATTTTAATGAAGCAAAGGGTTCTAATGATAGTGTCGAATGGGATCGAGCCATAGATAAGGAATTTCAGGCACTTCATGCAAATGATACATGGAAATTGGTTAATCGTCCCATTAATGAAAAAGTCATTACATCATGTCGGCTTTTTAAAATAAAAGAAGATAGTATTGGTACTAAATTATTCAAAGCAAGGTTGGTCACCTGGGGTTTTGAGGTAAATAAAAAGTTTGACTTTCACAAAATCTATGATCCAGTAGCCAAAATGAGCACTCTAAGAACCCCTCTTACCATATGTAATAAACTTGAATACCATATTTCACAAATAGATATTAAAAACGCCTTTTTGAATGGAAGTTTACATGATGATATTTACATAGAGATACCCGATGGAATTTATCCTCATGTAAATTGTAATAATAAAGTTTTAAAATTGAACAGATCTCTTTATGGCTTAAAGAAAGCTCCTAAAGCCTGGCACAACAAATGGAAGAAGTTTGTCACTTCCATTGGTTTTCATGAATGTAAAGAAGATGAGTGTCTTTGGATCGAGAAAAATTCAGAAGGTGTTGTGTATATGTTTGTCTATGTAGATGACATTTTGTGTGTAGCTCGAATGAAGATTTAATTAATAACATAAAAACTTATTTAAACATACCTTCAAAACCCACGACTTAGGCATCATAAAATCATACCTTAGTTGGCAAGTTAATTACAATCAGAAAAATTAAATAATGAATTTAAACCAAAAGCATCTGATCGAAAAGGTAGCTAAACGATTTAATGTTGATAAATGCAATACTGTGTTTACTCCTGTGGAGGAGAAATTATACTTAGCAATTGACAAAAATAAAGTAAAGAATAATAAATTAATAACTAAATATAAAGAGTTGCTCGGATGTCTTATGTACATCATGCTTGGCACCAGACTGAATATATGTTACATGGTCAGCTATTTTGGCCAATTTCAGTGAAACGCTGACAACATTGTTTATTCTCATCTCTTACATGTCTTGAAGTACTTTGTCACCACCATAAATATAGGAATCACATATCTTGTAAACAGCGAATGTAATATAATTAAATCATACGTTGATGCTGACTGGGCTATATTATTACACATTAATGTTCATTTCCCAAACAAAATAAATAAAATAAATTACATAAAATTAAATAAATGATGAATAATGACTAGATTGTAACATAATATATTTTGATGTATTTTTGAAATTATTTATCGACATATTGTATTGCGGTAATGGTTTTGATTCTGATATTTTTTTGATCTTTCATGCTGTTCGAAATAAGTTTTGTTCAATTTTGTTTGATACTTGTTGAATGAGGGTGTTCCAAAATGTGATAAACTAATATCAACTAAACGTGTGAAATCATGTCGATGATTTGTATTCAAATCTCTGTTCATTCGAAAGTTGAATTTGCAGAGATGACAATGAATACCTACACGAAAATAAATTTTGTTTCAACAAGTATTTTTTGGCCTAAAGGATATAATATATTATTAATTTTGTTTGAACATGTGATTTTTTCTTTTCTTTTTCTCGAACATTATATTTTCATGTACTATGCTGAAAAAAAGGATTATTATATTCAGTAATTTGTGGATTGACATATTATTAGCTTCGAATATTTGTATTCCTTCCCCTTTCAAAATAAACGATTTTCCCATATAATTATTATGAATTTGATGAATTTTATTGTGAGAGATTTGATGTTGTTAGTATTTTGTCGACTAAGTTTCTAAATTTCTGTTTGTCGAGACTTTTAGTTAGCATGTCTGCTAATTGCTAATTCGTACCAACAGTTTTGAATTCAATCTCTTTATCCTCTACAGATTGTGTAATGGCATAACATTTTATCATTAAGGCTCTTGCTCGTTTTTGTGCTCCTCCCGACATTATTCTAAGGGCTGATATATTATCTTCGAAAATTCTGACTAGGTCATTTTCTTGGAATATTTCTTTTTGTAGTAAAAAGGTGACTTGTATATCGTCTAAAGCATCGAACACTGCAATTATTTCAGCAGCAGTTGAGCTTTTGGCAACAATTGTTTGTCTTCTTACATTCCAGTTGATCAAATCCCCATTTAAATATATTAAAAATCCCGATATAGACTTTCCCAAATTTAAATTTGATATTTTTATCTCATGATCTTTTACGTCTGGGGCATAAGATGCATCTACGAAGGAGTGTATGCCTTTACTATCTGATGTGAATTTAATCGAAAATTCTTTTGTTGTGTTCACATATTTGCATATCCGTCTCACCTGATTTTTTAATTTAGAGTTTGATTTTGTTTGGAATTGTGAGAAAAAATTAACTGCAAATGAAATATCGGGTCTTGTTATTCTAGCCAGATATAACAGGGCTCCAATCACTGAACGATATTCAGTATTGTCTGTGCAGTTTTCATCTTCTTCAATTTTTAGGGATGTTTCTATGGGCGTATTTATGAAATTTGATTTGTTCTGATTATATTTTTTTAATATTTTTTCTATACATCTTGACTGTATTAATGTTATTGTATTTTCTTTCCTATCTCTTATGATCTCAAATCCTAAATAAAATCTTGGGTTATTAATTATTTTCATGGTAAATCTTTTTTGAAATGAATCATTTACATTTTTAATCCATTCGGGGGTGTTTGATGCTATTAAAATGTCATCAACATATGTGATCATAAAAATTATTTTTTCATTTGATTTTTTAAAATATAAACATTTATCTGTTTTAGATCTTTCAAAGTTCATTTTTAAAATATATTCATTTATTAAATTATACCACGATTTAGACGATGTTTTTAGGCCATAGATTGAATTTTTAAGTCTCAATAATTTATTACTTTCCATTAGTAAACCTTCTGGGGGCTTTAAATATATGGGGACAATTGCAGGGGAATTTAGATACGCCGTTTTCATCTTATTGAACCATTTCTAAGTCATATTTATTGACTATCGATAGGAACCATCTTACTAACCAAATTGGAATAACAGGGGCGAATACTTGTCCTAACTCATATTCAGTTCTATCCTTGAAGCCTCTAGCAACTAATCTTGCTTTTGGTTGGTGGTATCCTTCATCATTTGGTTTTGTTACAAAAACCCATCTTGTGTCGATGGTTTTCGATGATTTATCGTAATCTACTTCTTCCCAAACATCCATTTCCCCCAGAGAAATAAATTCATCCTCAATAGCTTTCATCCATTCTTTTCTAAATGGGTTGTTTTTGACATCTTTATAGCATGTTGGTATACAGTCTTCAATCCACCTATTATCTATAGTTTTTGTGATATTGAAAGTATTTATGTTAACTAAATTTTTTACGAAATTTGCTGGTTTGAGTACCAGTTCTTGTTCATAATTTTTTAAGTTTGATGTATTTTTATTTTCATCAAACTTAGCATCACAAGATATATTAAATTTATTTGAAAAGGGATCTCTAATGCAATATCCTGTAGTGGTATAACCCATAAGTATTCCCTTTTCTTCCCTTGGTGCAAATTTTGGGTCTATTCTTTGTTCATTTTTATTTTTTGATTTAGTCACATTCTGTTGTCGGACTTCAAGTGGAATATGTCTATAAACTAATGATCCAAAAATTTTTAAATTATCCAGATTAGGTTTTTTTCCAAAAAAAATTTTGTATGGAGTTTTGTACTCTGAATTTACTCTTGTTGGTGATCTATTTATCAAGTATGCAGCTGTAGCTATTGCATGTGCCCAATACTTAATATCTAGATAACCATCAATTAGTAAACTTCTTACTCTTTTCATCAAAGTTTGATTTTGACGTTCCGCAATTCCATTTAATTCTGGTGAGTAAGGAACTACATTTTCTATTTGTACTCCATTTTCTTCACAAAATTTTACTAATTTTTGATCTGTATATTCCTTTGCATTGTCGCACCTTATTTGACTTATTGGTGTTTCAGAGAATTTGGTTTTCATTGAGAGAAAAATATTTTTAAATTCTGTAAATACTTGACTTTTATTTGATATTGGTATTACGAAGGTGTATTTGCTATAATTATCAATGAATGTTAATATATATTTTTGGTTAGCTATTGTGGGTGTGAATGGTCCCATAATATCGGAAGATATAATTTCTAGTCTCCTTTGGGGTTTATTTCTAACGTTATTATGGCGGGAGAACACATTCTTGAAGGTAAACAATATTGCGGGTAAACGATATTCAGGGTAAATTTGCCTGGTTGTTTTTGCAGGCACACTTTATCGCGGGTAAATAAAACACAGGGTAACATTTATCAGGGCAACATTTCTCTGGGTAATTGATTGTGCGGGTATACAAAACAGAGGGTAACATTTTTCAGGGTAATATTTCTCCGGGGAATCAATTGTGCGGGTAGACAAAAGACAGGGTAACATTTATCAGGACTACATTTCTGAGGGTAATCGATTGTGTGGGTAGACAAAATACAGGGTAACATTTCTCAGGGCAACATTTCTCAGGGTAATATTTTATGTTACAGGTTGGGCAAAAGTTAAACACTAAAATACTTTTCTTAGTGTTAAATTATTAATCCTCAATGTTAAAAACGTGCGTCAGTCCGCAAATCTTGTCTGACAAACCTGCTCGTAAGTCGTTAATTAATATACTTTGTGATCGACGACGTGGCTGTGATATTAGAAGCTTTTTTTATTATATGACGTGAGTACGAAAACAGACGTGATGTATTTAATGGCCGAATATAAGCTGTTTCGAGAATCTTGTTGATTTTTATTCGAGTTTGTGTAAATTAGTACGCTTTTTTCAATTGAATAACCAACACTTAGTACTACTGAAGCGCATTGTTTTTCCGCAACAGTACCAAAAAACATGACGTGAGGACTACCGTGAGAATGACATTGATATCAGTGAATTGGGCACAATTTTTTTTGAATGTTTTCATATTTCTGTAGATACTTGGGGAAGACTAGTGTCTCGCCGTAAATTCATTTCTAGGACCAGTCATGTGATTTGTGTTTGTGTATCATGTTTCTGTGTATTTTGTTTGTGTCTGTGTTGGTGCATCTCATTACAACACCTAATCGCATGTAAATTACATTTTAACAAATAAAATTAATAAAGTAACAAACAAAAAAATTTTTGTATAATATAATCAAAAAACATCCCCAAGACTAGTAAATAATAGTAGTGTGATCTACATGCTTAAAAATCACAATAGTACTAAGCAAAGTATTTGAGTGTTTAACTTTTGCCCAACCTGAAAGATAAAATATTACCTTGAGAAATGTTGCCCTGAGAAATGTTACCCTGTCTTTTGTCTACCCGCACAATTGATTACCTGGAGAAATATTACGCTAAAAAATGTTACCCTCTGTTTTGTATACCCGCACAATCAATTACCCGGAGAAATGTTACCCTGTGTTTTGTTTACCCGCGATAAAGTGTGCCTGCAAAAACAACCAGGCAAATTTACCCTGAATATTGTTTACCCGCGATATTGTTTACCCTCAAGAAAGTATAGAGCTGTTATGGCCTAGACATTGACTATTTGCTTTTTTGCAAATTTCACAATTTATGAAATCATCATCTTTAAAATTAATTATTTTTGGAATTCCTATTGTGACTTTATGTAGATATCTCATGTATTTTCCATTTAAATGGCCTAGTCGTCTATGCCAAATCATTTTTTTATGATTATTTATGTTATTTTGAATTATTTCTAATGAATTATATGAAATATTTTTTTTTTTTTTATTATTATTATTATCCTCATTATTATTGTTTTCTGTTATAGTATTATTATTTTCATTATTTTCTTCTAAATTATTATTGTTATTAATGGGTTCTTCTTCCTCTTCTTCTATTTCTAATTTGATAGAAAAGGAATCCCATTTGTCATCATCTTGATTTTGAGTGATGGGCATACATTTTTTTGGTATATTTATGTAATCGTAATTTACTTGAAAGACACCATCAATTTTATAGGATGTAAATAGAATGTCTCCTGTCTCTATAAAATATGTTTGTATTTTTTCTTTTCCCTGGTCCATATGTAATATTCCAGATTCTGTCACTTTAATTCCAGACATAATGTCTAATGACAGATCTGGTACATAATGGACTTCTAATAATTCAATTGCTGTTTGAATTTATTTTCGTTTTCTACTAATATTCTCATATTTCCCATATGTGTGGCATATAAATACGTGTCTTTAAGTGCACATTGTAATTTTACTGGAATTTTAAATTTTGTTACATTAATTAATTTTTCTATATTTTATGTGAGATGGACTTCCCCCCCCCCCCATCAAGTAACTTTTTTTTTTAAGTTGTATGTAATTTTCATTTTTTTGTATTATCTTTAATTAATTTTTTTTAAAGCCAATCTTCATTATTGTTGTATTTGTTGACCATATATGATAATTTTATTGATCTTTCTTCTTCTTTTTTGTCTTTATTTTTTGGTTTTTCTTTATTTTGTTCTTTATTTTCGGGTTTATAATCAGGGCATTTATTTTTGTAATGTCCTGTTTGGTTGCATATGAAACATCTTTCTTCTTTATTATTTTTTCTAGGCGATTGATTATTATTTCTGTTATTATTTTGGTTTTTATTATAATTATTTTGATTATTATAATTATTATTTTCATTTCTTGGATTATTATTTTTATAATTATTATTATTATTTTTATAATTATTATTATTATTTTTAAAATTATTATTATTATTACCATTATTATTTTCATTTGTGTTATTATTTCGTCTATAATTATTATTTCTATTCCATTTATTATCTTTATTATTATTGTAATTTGTATTATTATTTCTAAATTTATTCCCATTATTATCAAATTTTTTATTAGACGATTGGTATTGTAATTTAATTTGTTTATCTCTCATTTTTTGATCACCATCTTCTTTTAATATTTGTTTGAATATTTCTAGATTTTTTCTGTTTTCATGGAGGTTATCAAATTGCATTTTTGCAATGGTTTGTTCGTATCCTAATGCCAATTGAAGGTTTTCCAATTCCTCTTCTTCAAATACTTCCTTCCCTGCATCACGAACTTCTTGTACTAATATGTCCCATTTATTTAAAAAACCTCTTATATTACCCCCAGGTATAAAGCGGAAAGCAGTCCATTTTGATTTTGCCATATTTGCAACTATTTTGGTTTTAGAACCATAAGTTATATCTAATTTTTCAAAAATTTGATCTACTGTTTTACACTCTCTAATTTGTTTCGATACATTGTATGTCATGCGTTCCATGATAAATGCTTTTGCGTATTCCTGTTTTTTAAAGTATGTTTTAGCAGAATTTGAAGATGGTCTGTATTGTAAATTATCCATATTTTCAATATAAATTTTTAGTTCCAGGTGTGGTCCAAAAACATCCCAATATCCCAAACCCCTTATTAAAGTTATGATCATACGTTTCCAGTCCAAGTAATATTGACCATCAAATATTTTCCCACTTGGACCTTGTATCGGACGTATGGTTTCATCAGCTGGCATAACTTAATGTACTTGAGGGTGCGTACTCCCAGATCCTGATCCTCCTTGATGGGATGGGGTAGTGGTTCTTTCACTTGCTGTATTCATGCTTTCTGGAGTACTTGGTAATGTACTTAGTTCTGACAACTCAATTTTGAAAAGAAATAATAAAATTTATTTTCAAAAAAATTAATTGCAAAAAAAATTTATTTTATTTTTGGGAAAAAAAATATTTTATTTATATTTAAATTATTAATTTTTGTAATATTATTCGTGTGTATGTTTGTATTTTAAAATATGAAAAAGGAAAAAAATATTCCAACTGAGAATATATTTCAGAAATAAACTTGAAGAAATCTTGTTTAGTTCTGAATCCTTGTAAATGTGTATAACAAAGGATCTATTGAAAATTATTTTTGAAAGCTATCTATAATATTTTATTGTAATAAATTTTCAAGTTTATACGTTAGTATTTCGAACAAAGGAATTTTGTGACATGAAAGTTCACTAGTAAACATGTCCAATATGACAAAGGATTTTTTCTTTTGTGACAATAAATTGTTAAAACATGAAATTTGTTCAAATATGAAAGTATTTTGCTTGTTAATATTATATTATATTTTTTAATTTTTGTAATTTTACGTATTTTTAAAGAGGATTTTCTCTCTCAAAATTTTCAAGAAAAATTCTGAAAGATTCTATCAAGTCCAAAGCTTGAGTACTGAAAATATTTTTTGAAATTTCTATGAATTTTGCGACTTCGATACCTCTTTTATAATGAATTATTCCACTAACATTTACTGAGAAGGTTTCTAAAACTATTTCTCCCAAAAATGTTTTCCAGAATGGAAACTCAATTAAATTGATTCTTACGTCTGTTATTTTTTTGTATTCAAAAATATTTAATAATTTTTTATAATCTTTTTCTTTAATTTTAATTGTTCCTTCACAGTTTGATGTGCAACTAGCAATCTGTTTCCAAAACCTTTTCATTCGTAACCTGCTTTATTCGAACTTATTTTTAAGCCTAATCGGTCTGTAAAGTTTCACTTGATTTTTACCGAACTAAAGGGGGTTCTTGAAATTAAATGTTTTGGAAATTGAAGGTAAAAAAAAAAATTCTTAAAGTAAAAAAAATTTTATATTACTAATTTTGCTCAATATCCCACAAAATCACTGAAATATATCCCATCGTTTTCCACATGTAAATGAAATATATAACTTGAAAGTATCGAAAATTACATTACCCGTAATCTGTGGAATTCCGTTGAATATTTCCCAGTTGAGTTTGTGAGTAATTGGCGTTTTCCCATAAGTCAGTACTTGGATCAATCTCAGGTCGTCTTCAGAGAATTTCAGTCTTGGCAGCATATGAATTGGTTGAATCAGCAGCACTTGATCGATGAAATTTCGATGATCATTTTTACCCGATGATGGCGTTCGAAGATCACGATAGTTGAGTTCGACGTAACAGCAATATCTGATTTTTGAACTTTTTTTGATGATTCACCTTACTGTAACAGATGATCCAGATCCGAAGTAATCTGCAATCCCACGGTGAAAATCCTTTTTTGTTTCACCTTACTGCAAAAAGACAATCCAGTATTTTTTGGAAGATGATTAAAATGGCGTTAAACTATTTTGGCGCCAATGTAATTCAATTTAACCTCGAATAATTTTCGATGAACTTTTTGAAAAATTAAATGAAAAAAAATTCACTGAGTTAACAACTCATGAATTAAAATATGTTTTGTAAAAAAATTGACTTTTAACGGAAAAAAAAACTTATAGTTCCCTTAACTTTTGGATACTATAGCAAAAAATTAAAATGAAAGATTAAGTATCACTCTGTACTAACTGTTCAGGAATCACAGCTCTGCCTACCAGGAAGTGAGGTTGAAATCCAAGGAAAGAAACAAGTTAGTTAGAGATACTGTAATGCAATGATCTAAAGTACAATTTACAAGTTTGAGGAAGATGAACGATCTCCCTCCATTACGAGTTCAAAGTTTTAGTGGGAAATGAGTTTCAGCGTTCTCGAGTGAATGAATGAAAAAAGTTGTTTGTTTGCACAACCTGAATATTGTTAGTACGCGCTATCGAGAGTAGTTGCGCTACATGTTAGTGAGCGAGCGTAGGTGGAGTGCAGAACAACAGACGTGTTTATCAACAAACAACCAACACTCAAATTAATACATTTATATTTCATTACAGAATCGCAACTTTACCCAGACACGAACAACATAGCAATAAACGAAGAAACAATATGTTCCTGATTATTAAATAAAGAAATGGACCTGTGATACCAGACCTTCCAAAACACGAAGGCAGATCTCATTATTATATACCTAGCAGATAAGCATTACCTCCAGTCAATCAAAGAAACAATGTGATAATGTATGTTCCTATACCATTGTACAAACTTATATATATATCGTAATTATTAAATATTATCGTTTCTTTTTTACCATATAAACTCATTGTTAAATGTTATTGTTCCTCAAACGTAATAAATAATAATATTTTATAAATATCTCTTTATTTTGTATTATATTAACAAACAAGCAAACTTCTTTCAAACCAGGCAATTCTATAAACACATAACAATCATACAATGATAACAGACAAAAATCACAAACAATAAATAAAATTAATAAACCAAAATCCTGTATTGACTTGCACACGGAAGGTAAACTGGAAAAGACTTGGACTTCCTCCCCCCCCCCTTGAGTATCGTAAATGACGGAGTCGTACACGATACGATAACAATATTGCATAACAATATTGTTATCTCACTGACGTCACAGACCACATCAATGATGTCAGTAGAACAGACCAATCAATAACGTTATCAAGTTACACACACACACAGACAAGACAAAAAGTTTGTTAGAAAGAATTACGAACAACGTCATATGGTAAATGGCGACGAACGTGAACAGAACCGTGAACAGAACCACGTTCTCTTTATTATTGATCTCACTACATAAATTAACAAAATAAAGCAAAAACCCTGTTGCAACATTGTCTGGCGACGTATCTTGTTTAATTATTCTTCTTTTCTTTGCACCTAAATTCGTTCCAGCCACCTTCACATTTTCATTAAATAAAAATTTGTTCCACACTCTGAGGATATATATTTATGATGGAGACAACAGATGGGCAGTTTCGGTGTCCTGCCTATAGAAAGGGTTTCTACAAACACATGTACTTTCAACTGAATGTCTGATTGGAGGAAAATCTCCCAATGTGCATTTGTTTATAAATACTGGTGTACAGAGTACCTCACTTTTACATTGATTTTCGATTCTGATTGGTTGGGGTGTTCAGTCTTGGGTACTTCATACGCCAGCACACTGCATCTATAGTCTGGACACCAACCCTATGTTAAAACTTGTTCTGTGTCGTATCCATCATATATATATATCCTTGAAGGTCCCTGCTTCTACTAGTCCTGCTTCTGGGTTGTCATCTGACTTCTACATATGAAATGAGTGAATTACATGAGGGTGTCATTATTTTCTTAGAAGTACTCTAAATGGTGAATGAAAACTACGAAACTTATCATTTGATCAGTGCTATAGAAAAAAAATTTGGGCCCATGGCGAGAAAAAATTTATTGGCCCCCAAAAAAATAGAAAATTGCATCTATGTGCAAGTGCAATGTGTAGAATTTATCGGGAGAACGGGTTTTACAATACTGAGAAAGCCTATTTCACAAGCGGAGCAAGTAAAAAAATTTTTTTTTTTTTGAGAATGCCTGGTCTCTCAAAACCCGGACTCACGGAGAATCTCCCTCCCGACATGCCCGCATTTGATAAAAATAAAACTGATAAAAGGAGTAAACAAGGTTGTTTATCCATAGAAACTAACTTATTAGAATACAATATGCCGTAGTGTGTCCGAGTTAATTTTTTCTTAATCGTACTACGTTGTGTTGTATGATGTATATCATATTTCAGGTTTCAGAAACTATTCATGAATGACACTGCATAATAATGATAGAACATGTAAAGTTAAGTAAGGACACGTCAGATATATTGATTTGTGTATTTCACAAAAAAAAATAGATCAAAATACAAATGTACTGCAATTGGTAGCGAAATGTATGGATGCAAAAAATATATATATAAATAAAAAATCATATCACTTGAATAAATGATTTTTTTTTTTTTTCACTACAAGTTAATAACAAAGTACTTAGATACGTGTTAACAAAATGAACGACATACAAAAAACTATAAATAAAGGTTAACAAAAATTCAGCATCAATAATATAATAATTATTATTATGTAGAAAAAAAAAAGGGAAAGAAAAAAACGCCGAATCGCCGCAAAATTATGGTATAAAGAACGAAAATAGAAAAGTTCACTTCACGCATTTCGATTGTGTGAAAAACGCATAATGCAATATAAGGCAACTGAATATTCTAGAATTACAAAGCGATCGTATAGAAAAGAGAAGCGGAAGCATAAAGTGAAGAACTAAATTACGTTTTCATATAGTTCAGCAACCTGAATAAGAATGTTGGACGAAAAACCTGAAATTTTATATCGAAGCTTCGGCTAAAATCTATATCGATTCTTATTTACACTATGAGCTAGGCATGCAATGATGCTGAACAATTCGTTAATTATTACAAAACATGTATATTATTTCTACTTATAACAGAACGTCTTTAAATTACACTTAAATAAAACGATACTGTGAAGGAACCATTAGATTATTAAGCACAATCATAAGTACAGTGTTTCAACAGATAGATTTAAAATGAATTGTACAGTACAACCGCACCATAAAAAGAAATAATACGATGTCTCAAAGTATGAGGAGATGTTTATGGTAGAAAAGGAAAAATTGTTTGAGTCGGATTAAAACGATCAAGTAATAAGAATTAATAACATGACTTCAATCAAAATAACCCTTGTTTTTTTTCACAAATTGAGAATTCATTTTTCATGCTGAAATTGCTATATATAACTTTAAAAAATTGCGACAGCTAAGACGAAAGTAATTAAATGACTTCATCTGTCAAATATTCTAACGTAATCTAATAATTCACATCACTATTTCAATTGACTTCGAGATTAACCTCTGAAATACAAGTCATAAGCGGAATAAATAATTTACATATTGACATAAATTTTAAAAAAATTATAGAGTTGTAGACGTCTTCGAAAACAGGTGATGGTTGAAATTCTTCCTCTCGCGACAAAAAACCTAATAAAATAAAGGTATAGTCGACATAACTCTTCACCAAAAACGCATTTACTCAAAAAAGGCAGTTGGATACACTCGTTTTCGAGTATCCCAACAGAAAATTATATTATTTTATAAATGCTCATCGCATTACATTTACATTATCGTTTTCAAACTTGATGTAATGAAGCGATAAGATAGAAAGTACTATCTTATTACAAGAAAATATTTGAAGAAAAAAAAAGGGAGAAAAAGATTGAATAAAAAATATATAGATTAAAAAAATCAACGAAGAACTAACAGAATTTATGATTAAAATATTTTTGTTCTTCGGTCACTTCAAGATTCGATTCAAAAAAATATATATATATTTCCGACTTAATTACTCGTATAATAGTAAATTACAATAGCATAGGCAATGATTCTGAATGATCCAAGTTTGAAAAAAAATATTTACAGAATAAAAATATTGCAAATACTGCAAAAATCACGTAAATGCAAATCAAAGCGACCAATCGAAAATTACGACGTATCATTTGATGGAGAATTTTGTACAGTATTAATTTCTGTTAAAGAGCTGCTATCACTCGCATTTATATTCACGGTTAATGGTAACTCTTCCGCGGAAGCTTGATGATTGGCTTGTTGATATCTCGATTCAGATGCATTAACATCAATTAAATTTGGTTTTTGTGGCGATGACTTAGGCGAAACTCCACTTCCAGACACTTCAGGATCACAAATTCTGCGGAAAAAATTCATATAAATAAATGATAAATATTATAATTTACAGAAATTAGAAACTGACCGAGATATATCTGGTTTGAAATTGGATATACGATGAGGATACACGACGGCTATTGATGGGCTTGGTTGTTGAATTTCATTAGGGATCATTTCTTCGGTTTGCGAACCTTCACCGTCATCGGATAGATCATCTGCATCGCCTTCCTGCTAAAATTAATTTTGTGGTCGATATTAATAGAACTGTACGATACCTACAGAACGAATGCTCCATTTATACTAGGCTTACCATATCAGGACATAATTCTACAGCTTTTTCTAAAATTTTTCGAGCCGAATTAGATCTTTCCAATAAGTAACCATTAGTTGAATCATTAGATGGAACTGAGCCGGTAGACTGCCAGTTAGAATAATTATACGGAGGAGATGAAACAAACGGCCGCTGAAAAAAAAAAATCTAGGTAACAAAAGATATTGAATAGATGAAAATAAAAGTGAAAGAAAAGTCTACCCGTTCCAATTCTTCACTAAGCCATTCTACAGCTTGAGACCATTTTTTCTTAAATTCTAGATTGGTATTCAATAAATTATACGCGGGACAACATTTTGAAAACAGAAGTACCATGCATTTGATACATTGATACGATCGCTTTTGATAATGCGCCTTACTATGAAACGTAATCTCAAACAATCCTTCTCGTTCGTCTTGAATACCTATATGATTGACAATAAACATCAAAACACGAACAAAAAAACAAAACAAATAAAAATTTATTTAAATCAATACTCACCACTCAGAGCATTCGAAATACGATGAGTTTGCCAAGAATCTTCCATTCTCAATAACGCAAGCAATAATTCGATGTGATGTTTAAGTTCATTACAATAAGCGAATGCTATCTGCCATAGAACTTCAGCTAAAACGATTTTTGACATATGCGGATTTTCCCAGCAAACAAACTGCAATAACTTCAAGGTATCCTCAGTCAACTGAGCTTCTTCAATCACTTTTTTAGCATAGCTAAAAATTGAAAAAAAATTCATTTGAACAAGCATTTTACACACTAAAATACAAATGACCAAAAATATACACAAATCTAGCTACCTCACACGGTTATACAAGACTGATTGAACTTGAGGCTGAAGTTCCATTATGTAACTATTGTTGCAATATTCTGCGAACGGATTCGGCAATATACCGGCGTTCTACAGGAAGAAATACCTCAATTAAATACAGGAAAATTTTAAAAACATACACGTCGAAAACAAATTTTGTGTACCTGAAACGGGGTGCAACTGTTACGAACATCACAACTTCTAATGAGAATAGAAATAACTGAATGACATTTATTTAATTCGGTGTATTGATATTTTATAGTAGGTCCCGGACCCTCATCCAAAATTAACAACATGAAGAGAGATGGCACATTTAACTGCAAACGAATAAAAAAAGCAAGTGAATGACACTTTCAGTCTTAAAAATAATGATTAAACGTAACAAACCTTGAGTAACTGCGCTTTTTCGGGAGGACCGAATCCACAATATATGTGGAATAACGAAAAGTAGTGAGACAAATGTCTCCCATGATCCGAAATTTCTTTATTCAAAAGTTGAAGAGCGGTTATTAAAATTTGATCGCTCAAAGATGAAGCCGTATCGAAATATATAGCTAAAAAGATAAAATTCCAGATTACAACAAATTATTTTTTGTGGTATCTATTATAAACTAGTATTGGTGTGAAATAAAAAAGAGGAATGGAATAGGTTCATATCAGTTTTTTTTTTTCACCAGTAACTTACATGGTGAACCAGCAGCACTCATTGGAGGATCATTCAGAAGATAATGAGCTACATGCGCCACTATTTTTATAAATGCGGTTCGAACTTCCGTGCTGGGACAGGTGAGTAAGTACTCGCAAAATCTGAAACAATGATTTGATAAAAAAAAATTTCATGATGAAACTTGGATACATTTTATCATAATCGAATTTTGCGAGAGTGCAAGGTGTGCAATGCACCCAAATGAATGGGTCTTGTACCCCCCGAGAAAATTTCAAAGAAAAAGTCTCCTGTCTTCCTTTTTCATTCTCCACAGAAATCCTAAAGAATGGTGTTCCCTAAAAAATTGAAACAATTAGACAAATGCTGTACACCTGAACACTCAAAAGTAAATTTTTTTCATGTTCCAAAAAAAATACAACTAGGTGACACCAATGTAAGCTATTTCACTACATTTGAATAACTGTTTCTGTTCTTCAATTGGTGCATTCATCTTGCAAGAGTTGAATAGCACCCATTAGTGTCAACCTGGTGTTGACAGTGTGTGGCAAATCGAACAAACCTACTATGGTTGAATGATTAATGATTTGGGATTAGTTCTTCCAATAAGTTTCTCAACACCCGGAGGTGGTAACTTCTTGCTGTTACCTATTAGGATTTGACACCCCTGTGGTACACTGACGTCATTTGCTGATAAGAGGTTTGAAAATGGGATAATGGACTTTTTTTCTATAAATTTTTACAAAGATTTAGAAAAATGGTATTTTTTGATAAGAATCATATTTTTACATGTTAATGAGGATAACTTTTTAAAGAAAATGATGGAAATTAAAACCAATACCAACCATCTTTTACACCAAACCAACCATAAAAAGCATTAATTGAGGATTTATTTAGTACTGTGCTAAATGAATTTATGTTCAATATTCTGTTTTAAAAGTTCACAAAAAATCCACTTAATGTCAGTCACTTTGAAGTCAAATCCCAATTAATTTCTGGTTTGCTGTTTCATTTGTCAAGTTATTATCAAATAATATTTTTAAGTTAAACTGAGAGTGGACTGAGAGAAAATTTTTTTGGCCTTCTCGAAAAATTTTGTCAAATCAAAATATTGAAAGCAGAGCAAAACAATTTTTTTGATGAAAATCCGCCTATGTATTTTATGCACATAAAATTATGTAATAACCTGTTTGGATGATTTAATAGTATGTTGGTAGCAAACCACTTCCTGACGGAACGGTAATTTTTAAGATGATAAGTCAACACTTCATTCCATTCCGAAGCTGGACCTCGAAGAGCTTTTTTAGTATGAAAGCCGGTGTGAAATAGAAATTTGGAAACTAATTGTACTGTCAGAAGTGATAATTCTTCGAGGATGGCATTCTGCAAATATATTTCAAAATTACGATAAGTAAACAGAGACAAAAATTAAAATTGATTCGTAATTTTTGAGTTAAAAACAGAACTTTACCGAAGAGCAATCGAATGTGTACTGAGTCTGATTAGGAGTGTTGCAAACCGATAACCTTTTCATAAAATGAAAATATTCTTGACTAAACTGATTCCTATTGTGCATAAACTTGATATTTTGTCTGATAACGCTTCGTTCAATCGGTTCAGGCATAATTAAATTACTCTGCCTCGAGTCGGCTGCAAGAAAAATAGTAACATTCAGTAAAAATTTTGAGGATATACATTAAAAATTAACAAAGAAATGGATACATTTTTCTTACAGATCGAAAGGTGTTTCATGGTATTGACTAGAATATTCTCCTGAACATCGAGACGAGTGTAAAATAACATATAAGCATTCCACCATCGTTTTTGTCTTCTGTAGCTCATTCTCTTCAACATCTGATCAAATACCTGAAAAAAAAGAAGAGAATTGCAATAAATACGAAATATACTGGCACCTTCCTCGACACGATGGAATGTTCGTAAAAAAAGTTTAAAAAAAAAGGATAGGTTATGACAGTTATAACTATACATACTTCACCCATATAATCCCCACCAAAGCATTGAGATTTCATTTCTTCATCATCTTCCATCTTGCATTCACTAACGTCGCCATCATCGAATTTATACCACTTTGTTACTCCACTTGAGTGTCTAAAAAGAAAGAAATACGTAATAAAACAAGAGCAAAACTAAGGCGCGGCCACACAACATTATGTTCGTAACTTGCGCTCGTTAAAACGAATAATACTGTTTTTTCAAATTTATATTTATTTAAAACGAATGAGGAGCTACAAGCCTTATATAAAAAAATATTTAAAAATAAAATAGACAGTGTAAGCTTTGGCTACATAGATATCCGACATCAGGCAATCCATTTTGCCGGCATAATCACATCTATGAAAAGAGTTGTACGTGGCTACATAGAACACAAAACTTTCCTGACCAGTTATCCGTTAAAATAAATTACTTTGATTTTGATAGATAACTGATCCGTTAAACGTTGGTGAAACCGTTTTATGTAACCGCAGCCTAAGACTGTAAGTGCAAAGAAGAGAAAAATAAATAAAATTGACGGAATGACAAAAAAATGAACAGGAAATTATTTTCTTTATTAGTTTTAAATTGAAGTGTCTAAAAATATACATAAAAAAGAAGAAAAAAAAAAATAAAAAAGAAAAAAAAGAAAAAAAGAAAAAAAGAAAAAAAAGAAAATAACCGAAAATGGGGGAAGGCTGATAAAGAAAAAACTAAAGGAAAAGTGAAAGTACCTCCAATTTTATTACGAATGCAACTGGTTAAATAGTTCTGTCCACATTATGAGGACTAAATTTACTTCATTCAAGCCATGTACACACCGCGTACTTAGCACAGATTTCTGTATGACCTCAATATTAACGGGTGAAAAAATAATTATTCACTTTCAATTCTTTGTAAGGGCCAAGAAAATTTCTCTTACATAACAACTACGTATGAATTTTTCATATTCCCTTCTTCCTTCCCCCAGAAAAATATGAAATAATAATAACAGTAATTAATTTTACCATTTTAAATTTTAACCCTCCACGCAGTTCTTGTTTAAGTTTCCAGGAGAATACAACATGTAAGTATCGTACTTAAATAAAATGTTGAACTGTGTAACTTTTCTCATCAAATCTTCGACAATATTTTTTTCAATACCGAAAAAATATGCTTACTTATGCAAGATATACGAATAATAATGCCCGCCGCTAGCTTGTCCACTATGGACAACGATGCCAGTCAATTGGTACTTTGTACAAATTTCGTCAGCAGTACCAAACCCATCCGAAGATCCGTCAGGCGAAATATCACAGTCTATCAATTCACCCTCCAATTTTGCAAGACCAGAAACTAAAGTTCAAATTAAATCAAAATCAAACTTCACAGAAATGCATGAATAAAAAAACTAACAAATAACTGAATAACTTACCGGTGTACGGCTCCATATCTAGATTACGAGGAAATTCAAAATAATCATTAAACTTAATGGCACAAACCCTTTCGAAATCGTATTCAAATCTCTTCAGTTGTATTGTAAGAACGGGTGGTAACTTTTTCACGCACAGTCGTTTCACAGTTTCAACCTACAATATTTAAATATTAGCAAAAATTTTAATTTCAATATGTGATCTGTAGAATAGAACGAAGAAAATTACAGCAAATTACTTTTTTGTCACATTTATCACAGTGATATGCGTCGACTCCTTCTAACAATTCTCCTTTTACGTACTGCTCCAACGAGTCCAGCAAATTAGAATGATTTCGCATGTCAACACTAATGACGCTAAACAGTTCTTCTCGGCAATACCTTCATTATACAAGAATACATTAATCAAACCTAAAAATTCTTTAGTTAGTTCAAAGATGTATTCAAAATACCTATGAGGACAGCCTTTGCAAATTTTTTGGTCGGAAAAAGAGCCACCGAGAATTTTACTCATGATTTGTTCATGATCAAGAGCTTTCATAGCATCGTCAATACTTTCAATTAGGCTCATAAAAAATTCGACGGCATCCTGCTGTTCACGTAAGTTCACAGGCTCCCCTTGTAATCTATATGAATAAATTACATGATTAACATCTCCACATAAATTCCAAATCCATTCACAAGGACTCTGGTTTATAGTACCTGAAATTTCTCCATAAACCCTTCGGAACGTAATACTGAAGTTTACTACATGCCAGATGGCCAAAAATGGCTTGAACTTCTTTAAGAATATTTACGTTGTATTTCTTGCGCATTTCTTCAATGTTGCCTTTTTCGTCACAGTCGACAGTATCGATGGGACTCTGCGAGACAGAATTCAACACAACTGAAATGAAATATTTATACTAAAAACACAAAGAAGGAAGAATTCTGGAAAAACAAACGTCTAAATCGAATCGGTCTTCTCCTGAAAAATCTTCGTTGGGATCAGTAGCGGCTCCTTCAGCAGACAAAATATTTACTCGAATACTCTCAACCATGTATAGTTGTTGTAGAACCGAATTCATGTAGCAAGTAGCTCCAGCATTTTTCAATCCGACGAAACCAGTCGGTGGTCTTGGTCCAACAGGTGGCAGATAATCCCATTCAATTAAAGGGCTATCACGATCTGCAAGAAATAAATTAATTTCATTATTCATCTTTGATTAATTTTCAGAATGACAAAAATAAATGTTCATCGTTAGATATACCAGAATAAAACATATCACAGAGCATATTGACGACGAGCTTCAAATTCGGAGGACAACCTACACATAAAGTGACTAATAAATCAAAAGCCGAATCAAGCGCTGTAGGTGTATTACAGACAGGAACCGCTCTCTCTAAGATCGGTTCTTTGGTTTTCTCAAGATGTATCATTAGTTTTGAAGCGGGAAATATAAAATCTTCAATGAGTTCCTGAAATAAAACAAGAGGTAAGTCGAAAAATTTTAATTATAGAATTATAAACAAAGCAGGGAAGAAACTTACTTTCACTAAATTTATGGAATTTGACTCGTCAGACCCGTAATAAAACTTCTTCTCCGGTGACAAACATTTAATTAACTCTCTTGTGATTCCTAGATGTCCTTCCAGAAGAATATCATCCACCAATAAACAACCAAATTTCTTCACATTATCCTGCATTAAGATACGAAAGAAAATAAAAATTTATAAACTCGTGAGATGTAACCACTTAATCAGTAATTATTTACCTTTGTACTTTTCAACCAAGTCACTTCCGAATCTAAAACTTCAACATTTTGAATTGAATATTCATTTTGGGGTACAATACTCAGCAATCGCCAAAGTAACTATAATTATATATAATGCTTGATTATTAAATCATAATACGTTACACAAAATTGAGTTTAAAAAATCCACATACTCGAAAGTATTCATACGTATTAGCACCATTATCTGTCACAATTGTATCATTTAAGACACTAAATAATACAGCAATACAGTCTTTGGGCGGTATTTGACTATGAGAAAATGACATGGTCAGAAATATTTGTTCTCCAGCAAAATAACGAACAATGCTATGAAAAGAAGAGAAAGTTACTAACATCAATACAGAAGTTGGCGGGTGGCTAATCAAAAATATTTCCCTTACCGATTGCCACATAGGAGAACCATATCTATGACAAATTTGGGCCATAGCTTGTCGCTATTTAAAGCTTCCAAAGCACCTCGATTCAAAATCACGGAAATCGTCATCAATTCCAGAGCTTCCCGACAAACTATAAGTACGCATAATTAAAAACAAAAAAGTATTTTTCAGCAACGAAGTCTGAGAAAATGATAAAATTAAGCACCAGAAACGTCTCCATCATCTGGTTCGTTGTCTTTCAAACAATTATGTAAAGTTTCCTGACTGGCGGAGTCGATTAATAATTGCATATTTCCACCGGCACATGCCCAGGCTAGACGCATAATGGCACGTATTATTTCCAAATGGGGAATTTTAAATGATAAAGCCTTTTTCACGATCGTAGGTTGAAATTCGTTGCTCGACATTATCTATAAACGTGAAAAACTTACAAATACGCTCAAAAAGACGAGTAACACTTGAAAGAGGCATAAATATACTTCAACGATGAATTTCTCGGCTACTTTGCATGCCAAAATATTACGCATCCCGGTATCGGTATTTTGATGGGGAAGCGAATAAAATGCCTCCTTAATTAAGCCAAAAGCGGAATTTATGGCAAAACTCTCTTCGTTTGGTTGCGGACGATCATCCAAAAAATTCCTTGCTGAGTCCGCCATTCTATACATAATGTGGCCGACGATTGATAAAAGAGAATTACAAATTTTCAAAACTGTAATGAACGCCGCCCTGAAACATGGTCAGTAATTAAACACTAACATTCGAATGTGCAAAAACATATTTAATATTATGATAATTTACTTTTTTGTGGCAACATCTGCTTTGGGTAAAAATTTATTTTTCGTAAGCATTTCCAAAACTACTTCGGCCTTGTCACTATATAAAAATGCAGATTGAAAATCGACTAACTTCTCATTGGTGGGGTCGTATGATGGCATCAGCAAGGTGTACAAAACCTAAACACAAAAATATTGTAAATAATTGTAAATTATGCGTTTCAAAGAAGAAATAGAGGAATTTAAAAATAAAATGAAATTTTCACATTACTTCAATATTATAAAGAACTTGGGATGGCGACGCATCAAAAAATAAAGAATCAATAGATGGCAAATCGCTCAGGTCTTCACCTTGTTCTGCCTCCAAATTACAAAATAAAACCTGTAAACGTAACATGAATTTTAGAAGTTGGCGAAATCAACTGAGCACATGGTGAAGCATTAAAACAAATAATTTTTATTCTTTACATATAGGTTTTGCATAGTGGTTTGATCCGGGGGTATGATTCTCAAAATATTTCTTGCAGAATCTCGTAAATCGGAATCACCCAGTTCACATCCTCTATCGGCAATTTGAAAGAAAAACTGGGTATATTTCTCATTTTTCGAAATTATCTGAAAAATTTGAATTAAAATTCGAATCATAATATCGTTTGATAATGACAAGAAAACAATTAGAATATGAGTTGAAATAACTTACCACTCCGGGTAAAAACATTTCATCCTCATTTGGAGAAGAATCCAGAGCACGATGCGGGGATCCTGTTGAACTATCTGAGCTACTGTCTGGCGAACTAACCAAATTTCCACTTCCTTGAATAAGCTTAACGGTGAGTAACTAAAAAAGTAAAATTATTATCATGCAGCATACTATGGTTATTCATACTTTATGAACGACATATTCTCACTAGTACCATTTTATCTTTAATTGATGGCACTTCCGAGATTAACCGTCTATCATCGACAGGATCTAATATTTCTGCATTTGCATACAGTTCAACTTTCAAATTAACAGCAAATCCTTTTACTTTTCGCAAAATTTGCTTCCTCATGCAACCAACAGTAAGATTTCCGTGCACAACCATATCAATATCTTCAATTTGCCTTCCAGCATTTGCGAATCTTATGATCAGAGTAATGTGCTTTCCCCTACTTGCTCTAAAAGCAAATCTTACGTGTGAATTAACATTCTATACCATACTAGAATACTCGTTTTAAAAACGACCAAGTAAGTCATATTACCTATACAGAGGTAGCAATTTCCTCTCCGACGTGAAATTATTATCACATTCGTTAATGTACTCATACAGTACTTTTAAAACTCGACACATTTTAACAGATTCTTTACGAACTGGTGATTTAACTAACAAACTGTCTTCGTTAGTCTGCGGCGTATTTTCTTGCTTACACAAAATTGTTATAGTATCGTAATGAGCTCTTAGCCGATTGACACATTCAGATATGTGAGTGTCGTGAAAATCACACAAAGAAGTCTGTAATCGTGGACCCAAATTAGTGTTGACTTCTTTCAGTAACTCAATAGCGCGATTAGCAATTGCGTCTCCACCATTAGCCAAGACCTGAAAAAGTTTTATTCGAATACACAAATTTGAAACAGATAAAGTAAGTCATATAAGTTCAATTAAATGAAACTTACCCGCCATAAATAATCTGTGCCGATTAAATCGATATCGTCGGTTTGATAATCTCTCTTTTTCAAGCGCAATTTCCCTTCTTTTGAATTGACTATTTTGAAAAATCTCTCAAAGCACCTGGAAAATTGAAGAACATGTTATAAAATGCAACGTACATATTCGAACTGATGAAACGCAGCATGGTTTTAACATATTGTATCAAATGAAAACAAGGAAATTCAAATGAGAGATGTTTAACGGATACTTTTTTTGAAGACCAAAAGCAGGCAGAAAAAGTCACGAAAGATGGATGAAAAAAATAAAATGAAACTTTGATTCCTCAGTTTTTTGACTACCAACCTTAATTACACTGAATCTTGACTACAAAAATCCGAGAACTTTTTCTGTTCAAACTCATAAATAAAGCCATTAAGGATGAATTCGTAAGAAAATATACAAATTAACTGAAGAAAAACGTACTTCATTCCACTCTCGGTCAACTGAGCAGGATCAAATTGCAACACATTATTTTCGAAGAATTCTCTGTAAATGTTAGGGTCAAGGTCAGGAGCGTCGCCCATAATTTTAGAAAACCATTTAAAGCACGCTTCACGATCACATTCGAATACGTTCTTTTCCGCCAAGCATTGCCAAATTAAATCAGCTTGTTCGTTGCACAGCCACAAACGTCCGTCCTATAATTATATGAATCGTGAAAACAATACTTAAGGAAGATCGTACAAAAAAAATTAGCAGGTTATTTTTACCTTCAATAAAAATCTCAAAAATGCTAGCCTTTCGTGAACTTGTTGAACATGATTATAACGTTTATCGGGAAAATATGTATTCGGATTAATCTCCGGATGTTCTAAACCATAAAAATAAAGTCTCAAACATGAGTATATTTGCATAGTAAAAAATTCGCCATAATGCCAAATTCCAAGTCTACCTTTAACGACTTTTCGTACAGACTCTATATATGACGCTAAATTTTCGCTGACAAGCACAACCAATGAAAACTGTTGCTGTAATCTTTCGATGATGTCTTGCCTGCAAAATGGAGATATGAAATTATTAAAAATTTCTTTGATGCTGGGAGAGGAATAAACTCAAGAAAATATAAGACTAATACCGGTAAAACACATGCTGCCTTTGGTTATGGCTAAGATTTGGTAAAGGTTCGTATAACGCAACAATATCTTTAATGAGTTTAAGTGCTGGAAGAACCCAGTTACTTCCACTTCTCAATTCTTCAACGCATTTATCAATCCAAAATGTCTTTTGAGCATCGCGTTCCTACGATACATAACATTGTCAAAATACAGAAATTTGGCTCCATTTCTTTAGAAGAAACAATAAAAAATTTATGTAAGATTTTGTAAATTTTTAACCTGGGAACAACTGTAGTCTAAAATTTTCACGTGCGCAGATAAAGCTTGATCCAGAATTTCTGGAAGCACATCCTCCTTATGAGCAAGATTCCAGAATAAAGTTAAAACCTGAACAAATTAGAAATTACACTCAACTGATTATTGACACGATGGAAGTGAAACAATTTCAAACCTTCAAATAAATAATAAATGAAAACAAGAAAACATTAATTACAGCAGAAACTAACCTTGTGAGCCATAACACCGTCTTTATCATCCTCAGCTAAGCGACGTATCAACTCCAACAATTTTTCAGTTTGTTTTTTGTTAGCAGTAGACCAGCTAGCCTAGAAGTTCCAAAACAACTAATTAATTTACAATCAATGTCATAACTACAGAAGAGAAATACTAATTGATTACCTGAAAGCAACTAAATAAATGATCTAGTTGCTCTGGGGAAAAGTCCCAAGCTAATTTAGCCAATAAATCGTGAACATTTTTCACTATTGCGTCATGTTTTCCAGCCTGAGCAGCCCACACAGCATCCAAGTCTTCCAAAGTTAATGCTTTCTCTTTAATAATGAACCGAAGAATTTTTTCCAATTTTTCCACGTATTGAGGTTGGTGTAAAGAATCCCGTAGAACGATTTCCAAAACGTTATTTTCTTTAATCCATTTCTGTAATTGAAATAATTTAAAACAATATATAAATATTATTAACTTATATTGAGAGATGAAGGATGATACTCTCGAGACTTGCTTACCGCCATTCTTTCTGAAGTGAGCCATTCATCAGTGTCATGATCGATACTACCATGTCTATTCGGAAAATAGCCTATTCCTGTGATTAGTTTGTTAACTTCGTTCAACGCATTCATTTTACCATTAAATGAGGATATTTGCAACAATCTACAAAACGGGAACCGAAATAATTAAATCACAATTTTCAAGAAACATGTCGTGTTCGAAAAAAATACAACCTTAAAAGCATTTTCAATCGAAACATTTCGAACTCTTTCATTTTCTCTTCTTGGTTTGGTACTCGAGAAAGCAGGCATCGACAAGATCGAATGATGGTAGATATGATGTCATTCTTAGCTTCATTTTTAGCTTCACGTTTCAGCTCTTCATCGGATAAATTTTCTAATATAGAAGGTATCATATCCTTGGAAAAGAAACAACAAAATTGATACATGAATTCCAAAAACAAAGCATGCTTTATACGAAGATGATCCTGAACTCACCACAATGGGTAAAAAGTACGTAACAATTGTATGAACGGTAAGCAAATCGTAACAGAATCCAAATGGTTTTATCAAAGCGCAAACGATTGGTATCGACAGTGGCTTTCCCGATTGAAATCGCGCAAGCATCGATTGAAATCCACCGTGTTCTCCAAATCTATACGTGAGATTAGATAATATAATTTTGAAACTGAACAAGAATACCAAGTATTTAATAAAATACAAGTTAGCCACATTTAAAAACTCACTTATTAAGCATATCGACTAGCCAACCTCTGGGAGCTCGAGAATCTACAGAAGGTCTAGCAAACAAATAATCATCAGGATGCGAAGAATTCAGTTGAATAGTCTCTGACGATCTCATGGAATTAATAGTATGAAATCTGAAAAAATAAGATCATTATGAAAATGAAAGAATAGCTCTCGATCTTAATCTATTCATACATATAGCCCAAATTTACGACACAACATGGACACACACTTACTTGTTACACGGATTGAGTACCAACGCTAAAAGATCGAGCAGAGATAACCAGTCTTCCGAAATTTTCAAAGCACAAATTTCAATAAATCGTAAGCAATTAGCGTAAATGCATTGATGAATGTTATATTTCCATCCACCGACGGCTTCATCAGTCATTATTTTATTAATACAAATTGCCATCGAATCACGAAAAAATCTCTGACATGCTTCACTTTTTCCATCCTTTCCTACAAAAGAATGAAAATTAAAAATAAACCATCGACATAAATTCCGAAAGCATCGAGAAAAAAATTCTCTGATAAAATTAAATACACTTACCGGCACGACAAAGTTCAATGGCAGCATCTAATAAAATTTCAAGTTCTTGTTCAGGTAAAACTGGAATAACCCATCGAGGATTATTGATTTTTTCTTCTAAAGACGCTAAATGTTCACGCGGGAAATGAGGATCTTGTTTATAATTCGCATATTCGCTGTTATGTTCGGCCGAAAATTCACGAGGAGAACTACAAAAGCAAGACTGATTACTGTGATTTTCATCTCTTTGAATAGTGATCGAGTCACCCGAACTGGGCTGATCCGGTAAATGAGGACCGTACGACGGAACATTAAAGTTTATTGCATTAGCATTTCCACCAGGTGGCGAATTATGAGCCGATGTTTGGGGTAAATTCTACAAAGATATAAAATAGTTACTACGACGAAAATGATGAAAAACAATAATATGAGACAATCATAGTTTGAGTTGAAAATTCTACCGTTACATCGTTAGTTTCATCTGGTGACTCCAAACCAACACCTTGGCCGCGTGTAACTATGGTCATTATACCACTGGAAAGTAGTTTTCAATCATTAAATAGATCTGAAAACAACAAAAGCGCTTCGTTACAAAGTCGTAAAGCCAAATAAACACAAATATGATATGATTCTTATTGGGTAAACAGACCTTGAAAATAAAAAAGCCGACGAACTATACGGAGAAGACAGAAAATAATGTTTCAAAACATTTATGTAATATCTTAAGAAAATTCTTTGACTGACTGTGATAAGATTAAGGATTGAATTTATCACATGGAATCATGGGATGATATCAAACATCGACATGCAGAATAAAGTAACCAGTGAGTTCAAACAAGTGAAAATTAAGACACTCTTCAAGTGTGGTTATCACTTAATTAATTTTTTTTCTACAAACTTACGAATTATTTTCAAAGAAATTACATCACAGGGGCACAATGACTTGAGCGACTGATACGTCAAATCAATTTCTGTGACTTCATGAATGAACAATGGTACTATATGAGGATTCAGTGGAAACGTTCTCAACAGAACTTGAATAAAAATAAAATTAAACCGATAAATTACATGAGCACCTAAACGTAGAATCTTAACTGATACCATATAACGTTAAATTATCCGATGACAAACGAAAATAATGAACAACAAAATGGCATATCAGTAGATCACCGGTAGACAGAATAACTAACCTTTGAACGAATAATTACACGAAAAATCCAGAACAAAACTTTTAACATTCACTTGAACAATTGAACGAAGTATCGTTTTACGATATATTATATCAATGAATTAATGCTAGAATACTTAATTTCAAATTAAAAAATGATGAACCAATACCTTGAAATCAGCTGTACACACAATTCACAACATTACAACTTATTTAATCAGTAAAAGAATCTTTGAAATATCACCACAACAAATACAAGGTAGATTTGAAAGACGCCCGGACGTCATCCAACCAGGTTAAGCCTGATTCCGATGTCTTGTTGTTTCTCTAAAACGCTACAAATAGAAGGCATATTTCCTTTTTGTAACCGAGATGAGTATCAATTACAATTTTGGTCACAAATGAATCAAATTAGGTAGGAATTAAATCTTCCGATTCTTCATTCTATTTGTTGTAACGGAAATCCCACCTTATCTCCTTCTTCATCATCATCATCATAATTCTATATATATATATGTCATACGTTCATTCCATATATATATGTCATACGTTCATTCCACTTACAAATCGCTTCCCCTACCTTTCGCTAACCGATAATGCTGTGCTTCGCCATTTCGTATTTTAGTTGTGAAGTATATTTCAGTCTGCTAATAAATGTCGTAATTAAATAAAGTCTCAAGTTCTTTCAATCCTTGTTATGGACGCCTCACATCATGGTAGCCATCGCTGCGGTAGAACTTTGAGGAGAAACTTATAAAATTTTGAAATAAATGCAGACTTAATATTTCTTTTGAATTGATTTACTGTTGTGCGAAAATTTTTCATGTTTTTTGATGAATAATACACGAGTATAGTTATCGTGTTTTTTTGAGAATTAAAACTCGAATTTTAATTTGATTAATTTCGAAAATTTTATAAATTTAAAAAATCGAAAATTGAAGCTGAATGTTGTTGTGGTGGTAGTCATGCAACCTCGCTCACATCGTCACCTAACAACACGGTAACACTGAATCATTCTTTTCCCACTTTTTATCAAACAAACTAGAAAGAAATTATTCATATTAGTTTCTAGCTTTTTTATTCCATTTAGTCACGATCTCAGTTAAAGTCCAATACTTCATTTTGTTGAATAATTTTATATTGTTGTTATGTTGTTGAAGTTTGTGTAATAAAACAAATTCTTTTCCATGTTATATATTTTCGTTCATTAATTCGTTTTCTTCAAAGTTCGTTTGAAAAACTGATTCGCATCCTCGGCCAAGAAAACTTAATCATCAGATAGGTCTGAGATTAAAGCTTTTCACTTCATGGTAGCATCGCTTTGTGATCGTTTTTTTCATTCTTCATGAGCCATAATTGTGTAAATTGGGATAATTTATAAAGAACTGGGATAGTTCTTCAACCGCCGAGTTTCGTTTTTGAGCAGAAAACTGAAGAAATCACCGAAAAATGACGATAAGTATTGGTCATCTGGGTATCAAAAATTGTAAAATAATTTCTCAAAACTAAGTTCAACGTCCAAAATGGGAATCAACGGAGTCATTGGTATGTCAAAACGTCTTTAATGGTGGTAAAATGGTAATGGTCATCGAGTTCAACCAGTAAATACAGCCCAAAATCATCAAAATCCAGTCATCATCAGATTGAAACTTTGCAGAAATTTGCCAGTATTTCAGAGGTTTGCAGTAACTTGTTCAACATTGAAAGTGGTAATCGTAATCCTATTCAGGTAACAAAAGTATTATGATCATTTAATGTCGTTTTTTATTGTTCTGTTGTACCAACTAAGTCAAGTCAATACTAAATTTTTCTGAAAATTTTTGCTTCATTCCTGAAAAGGGCAAAGTAAAAAAGATTGCCCAAAAATAGCTAAAATTACAAATAACAGAAACCCAAATCAAAATAAGAAAAATAATGAAGGAAATAAAAAAGAACCCAAACTCTTAAATATGGTAATTAAAAAACAAAATAAATTATGTCTACAAAAAAAATTATTATTAGATAGTGGAGCTGAAGTAAATATTACATCTGACCTAAAAAATTAAGAAATATAAAAAAATTAAAAAAACCAAGACAATTTTTAGTAGCAATAAAAGTAAATTACCTTGAGGCAACTCATGTAGGTGAATTAGTAATTGTAGTGGAAAATCGTTATGGTAATCAAATAGAAATCAAATTGAGTGAAGTCTTTTACGTCCCAGAACTAGCACTTGATATAATGTCTGGAATAAAAATAACAGAAAATGGAAATTATGGTATAAATCAGAAACAATTCGAAGCAGATATTTATGAAATTGAGTCAGGAGAAATAATTTTAACAGCAAAAAAAGAATGTGGAGTTTTTTATATAAAATATGAAATAATTGAGGAAAACGAAAAAACAATGGCAACAGTGGAAAATGAAGGGGATGAATGGGATAATTATAAAATTGAGGAAGAAATAGTTGATTCAGAAAATGAATGGGATGAATATGAAATTAGTGAAGAAATAGTAGAAGATGATAATAAAAATTTATCTCAAAATAATAATAAAAAAAAAGATACCCTAATAGAAATCCAAAATCAACAAGATATCCATACTAGCCAAGAGGCTGAACCTTCACATCAGCCAAATGTTATACAAAATGACTCAAATCTCAATGAAATTCCCGAAATATATAATGATAATAATCATAAAGAAAATATTGATAATCAAAATACTAATGAATCTAATGAAACCAATAATAATGAAACAGAAATTAATAATTTTCATAAAAATAATGAAAATTCTGATAGGAAAAAATATCTATGGCATAGTAGATTAGCTCATATTAATGGAAGGTACCTAAAAATTTTGCAAAAAATGCAAGTAGGGATACCAACAAACTTAAAATTTAATGATACAGATTTTTTAAACTGTGAAATTTGCAAACTTACAAATTCACAAAGACTTATCCACAATAAAAAAAGAAATAGGCCTAATAGAAAATTGGAAATAATATCATCCGATATTATGGGTCTTTCACAACAGCTATAGGGGGGCAGAAATATGTTCTGACCTTTATAGATCATTTTTCAAAATATACCTTTGTTGTTCCAATAATTGATAGAAGCCAAACCTACAAAAGATTTATAGAATTTACAAAAAGTATGAAAAATAAATTTCCTGATGAACCAATAGCGGTATTAAGATCAGATAATGCGAAAGAATACTTAGATACTAGATTAAGAAAATTTTGTGAAGATGAAGGTATAGAATTAGACCAAGTCATACCCTATTCACCAGAACTAAATGGCATGGCGGAATGCCAAAATCAAACAATAATGAAAAGGGTTAGAACTATGTTGATAGAAAGTAGATTAAAAATTGAATTTTGGTCATATGCTGTTCCAACAGCCACATATATAATCAATAGATCGCCGACATTGGCTAATGAGGGAAATAAAACTCCTTACGAACTTTTTTCGGAAGAAAACCCAATATTCTAAATTTAAAAGTATTTGGATGTGTTGCTTACCGTCACATCCCTGTAGAAGTTTGCAAACAAACAGCAACAAAAGCTTTTAAAAGAAAAATTAAAAAAATAGATCCTAAATTGGCTCCTTGTGCCAAAAAAAAATTTATTAGTAGGGTACACTAATACGGGATATGCTTAAAGAAATCCTTACACAACTGACACACATAATGCTTGTGATGTCAAATTTGATGAAGGAAAAAATATTATGCACCTTAAAAAAGAAAAACTAATTATTAAACCAGCAGAATATGTCTAAAATCTGAATATAACAGAAAACAAAAATTTAGTTGTAAATGTAATAAGCCAAAATAAAATTTATTTTTTAGAGGATCATATACCCAAAAACTTCCATGATATAAAAAACAATCCCTTTAAAAATGAATGGCTGGAAACCATAAAGGACAAATTTGAATCTATTGATGAATTGAACGTCTGGAAAATTGTACCAAAAGAAAATGATGTAAGCATAGTAGATGCAAGATGGATCTTTACTTGTAAAAATGATGAAAATGGTGATATGAAAGCCAAAGCGAGATTGGTTGCTTGTGGCTTTAAAGATAGAAATGAATATAATCTAAATCAAACTTTTGCACCTGTAATTCCTATTTGGTTAATAAGGTGGTTGTTGTCCACTGCTAACAAATATGATTTGAAACTCCGTCAATTTGATGTAAAAACAGCTTTTTTGAACTTGCCCATCATCAAACCTGTATACATTAGAATTCCAGAAGGTTGTCTTGCAAATAAAGAAAAACATCTTCTAAAATTAAATAAATCAATTTATGGTCTAAAAACTTCATCAAGAAGTTGGTTTGACTTATTAGATGGTACTTGTAAAGAAATAGGTTTAGCACAATCAAAAATTGATCGATGTTTATATTGCAAAAATAATGAAAAAGGAAATTATTTATTCTTTATTATTTATGTAGATGATATTCTCGTGGCATCCAACTCTGATCAGATGCTCGATGAAATAACACAAAAACTTCAAAACTCATTCACATTAAAAATAACCGAAAACCCAAAATTCTTTGTGGGTTTTGAAATAAATAGGGATTTAAATAAGAAAACCATTTCATTGAATCAATCAAAATATATTGATAAAATATTAAAAAAATTTAATTTAAATAAGTCCAAACCACATTATACTCCAATGGAGACAAACTTAAAAATTTCCAAACCTGAAAATGGCCAAGATGATACCAAATTTAGGTCTATGATAGGTGCACTCCTATATCTTGCACGAATAACAAGACCTGACATTTTATTTGCCGTAAATTTTCTATCAAGATATCAAACATGCTCAAATGAGCAAATTAAAAATTATGCAAGAAGAATATTTAAATATGTTAAAAATACCAGAAATTACGTTTTAAAATTTAATTCAGATGAAAAGGGAATACATTCATATATCGATGCTTCATATGCTCCAGATATAGACAACACAAAAAATATTGAAATTAATGATTTAAATAAAGGCAAAAGCATTACTGGATACCTCATATATAATAATGGAGACTTATTAAACTGGAATGTTCATAAACAAAGTATTATAGCCACATCATCTACAGCAGCAGAAACAATATCAGTTTTTGATGCTCTAGAAGATTTAAAAGTTATGTGGTATCTCGAAAAATTTATTTTTGGACTTAGTGAACCAGTAACAATTTTTGAAGACAATATTAGCGCTTTGAGAATTTGCTCGGGAGGTGGCCAAAAAAGGGCAAGAGCATTGATGATTAAGTGCTATTCTATTTTAGAAGCCATAAATGAAAAAATTATAGAAATCAAATTTGTTAGATCAAAGGATCAATTAGGTGATATTATGACCAAAGCTCTTGATAAAACTAGTTATTTAAATTTAATCAATCAAATTCTAGATACTTCTATTTTCTGAAATTATTCAAGGAAAGGAAATTGTGCTTAATTAAACCCATAGGGGGATTAGTACCCAACAAAATGTGCTAAATATTTACTCAGTACATAATCATCTCATAATTATTATTGTGAGAAACATAATTTTATTTTTTATTTTATATTATTTATTACACTAGAATTGAGATAATATAAAGGTGAAATAAACCTAAATCTCATTTTTTTTCATTTTCATACTTGTTTCCTGTTGTATTTTATACGTCACTCGAATGTGATAGAAGAAAACCAAATATGTTAGTATTAGTAAATTTTAAGAATTTTAGCCTTTTCTATTTCATTGTTAACTTTTTATAAGTTTTAAAACCTTTATGTTAAGAATAATATGATAACACTTTCACAAATCATACTAGAAGTTACATATATTACATTTAATTTCATTTTATTTTATCTCACAATTAAACCAAATTCGTGCTCATAAATTGTCAATTATTGAAAATATAGATTGGATAAGAACAAAAAATACTTGTCAGAATTAATAAAAATAAACCTTTCAATCTGATAATTACTTCAGATATTTCCATGTTTTGGAACAAAACTGGTAAAATTCGGTTGAATTATCCATTCTTCCTTCTATTTGACCAGTACCTGAAAAATGAATAAATCCTTTCTATAACAAAAAGATATACACTATGTAAAGATAAATACTTTGGAAATTAACCTGTTTGATTTTGCTTCATAATCCTTGGAGAATAAATCCTTCACTTAGTTATTGTTATCTGAAACAGAAAAATAAAATATTAATTAAATTACATGAATTTGGAAAAATACACTAAAATATTTGATAAAATTTTTTTCACTTACTTGCGTTTGAAACAAAACAAAAATAAAATTTCATCGTATTCAATAATCATCCATTTGTGTGATGAAAAATCGAAGACTTATTTTATTTATTTTACACAATTAGTATTTTATATTGTTACTTATTTTCATTTTATTGTAATAATTTGAGTAATCTCAATAATAACTAACAAACATCCTTAAGGAATATAAAAAATGGGAGATATCATGTTTTCTTTTAGTAATAAATATTTACCTTTTTATTTTCAAAAACACATATATATAAATAAAACTAGATAGGGCATTCTAGAAAATGGGAACTTAGTCTCGATGCGATCTTTGGATGCAAGACTATACGGGGGTGTTGTGGTGGTAGTCATGCAACCTCACTCACATCGTCACCTAACAACACGGTAACACTGAATCATTCTTTTCCCACTTTTTATCAAACAAACTAGAAAGAGATTATTCATATTAGTTTCTTGCTTTTTTATTCCGTTTAGTCACGATCTCAGTTAAAGTCCAATACTTCATTTTGTTGAATAATTTTATATTGTTGTTATGTTGTTGAAGTTTGTTTAATAAAACAAATTCTTTTCCATGTTATATATTTTCGTTCATTAATTCGTTTTCTTCAAAGTTCGTTCGAAAAACTGATTCGCATCCTCGGCAAAGAAAACTTAATCATCAGATAGGTCTGAGATTAAAGCTTTACACTTCACATGTATTTCCCATTTAACATCGAAATCAAATTTTTATCAATATATTAAGTAGCTAAAATATTTACTGGAAGAAAATTGGTCGGTGAATCGAGTAGAATCCATTGATGGATTAAAGTCAAATAATATGAAAATGTTATCACATTAATTGTGATGTGAGGTGGTAAATACGAGGAATGAAAATGAGTAAGAGAGAAGTTTTCACGACAGAATTTATTAGCAGACTAAAAATATAATTTCAAGTAAAATACGCAATGGCGAAGCAACAGAATTATTGGTAACAAAAAGTAGGGGAAGCAATTCGTGATGAGAGTGTACGTGTGACATATATAAATATTGACGTGATGATGATGATGAAGAATGAGATGAGGTGGGATTTCGTATCAACACCCACCTGAAATTTTACTGGTCGAATTCTTCATTGTACGATCGCTGAAATTTAATACATTAATTCACATGAAAAAAAAATAAATATTATAATAACATTGTGTTCCAAATAAAATATTGTAACTTTTAGTTTTGAAAATAATTTTTGGTTGCTGTGCTTCGAAAATAATTAAACAAATATAATAAACAATTAAATCACATGCATATGTATAATATATCTGTATATAAAAATGGTAAATGGTAACCTGTAAAAAAAATTGTGATAAAAAAAATGAAGATAATAATTGGTAATATGCAAAAAAAAAATTATTTCGTGTATATAAATTACTAATATATGATTCATTGTGGCGTGTGCTCGAATAAATTCTCGAACATTTACGAGTGTATAGTATGAAAGGAGAAAGAAAAAAAATTCAATTGAAAAGAAATAAAATTAACAAAAGGTTTTTAAGATATACAATCGTGCATAGAAAACGTTACGTTTTACAATCTTATCAAATACGTTGACATGCAATAGTATGAAACGATAATATATGATGTCCGTTAGCTTTATCTTTTATGTTTCTCTTTGTGTTTGAGGTGGCGTTTAACATGTTTATTTTTGGATAAAGCAGGCTATTAGGTTTATCTTTATTGAGGTCGTGTAATGAGTTTTTATCTCTCGCATATTGTTAAGATTTCTCTTTCATATGATCTGTGTGAATTTTTTGTGTATTTTTCTCACGCTTGTATAAAGTTGCATGCTATTTCTATTATTAGCGTTTATAGGGTTTATACTTGCTCGATTTTAATTCTGTTTTCATTGTTGGGTTTGCCGCAAAATCGAGTATCTATTTTTGACAAGTATTTAAGAGTGTATTTTTCTTTTGAACAATATAGGGGTATTTCTCTTGTACAATGTGTTTCGTGTTTGGACTTACATATTTTGACTTGGTACAACTTGACTTTTTTGGACGGGTATTTTCTTTTATAAATGTATATAATATTATGTGTGCAAATTCGTGTTTTCTAGAATTTTAACTATTAAATTTTCAAATTTTGTTCTGTCTAAAGATTTTGTAAGTAAATCCGATAGCTGATTTTTGGAATTGACAGATCAAAAGTGAATTACTTTTTCTTCCATTGCCTCCAAAATTGAGTAGCATTCTATCATTAGGGTTCTCGATTTCTTTTGGCTTCCACCCGAGCAAATTTTTTGAGTTGATATATTATCCTCCATTATGTCCACAGTTATTTTTTCTCCAAAAATTTCAAAATTCATATGTTGTATGACTTTTATTATATCTAGGGTGTCAAAGACTGCTATGATTTCTGCAGCGGTGCTCGATGAAGCATGGATTGTCTGCTTTGAACAATTCCATTCTATCAAATCTCCATTCGCAAAAATCATAAAACCAGTAATTGATTTTCCTTTTTGTAAATTATTTGGGTCAATATTATTATCATCTACTTGAGGGGCATACGAGGCATCAACATATGCTTATATTCCATCTCCCTCCGATCTATATGTTATATTATAATTTTTTGTGGAGCTAATGTACCTGAATATTATCCTAACGTAATTTTTAAGTGTATCATTTGAATTATTCTGGAAGTGTGAGAAAAAGTTTACTGGAAATAGTATGTCGGGTCTGGTTAATCTCGCTAAGTACCATAATCTGCCAATCATCGATCTATATTCCGTGTTGTCCTTACCATTATCAACTTTCTCAATTTTTAGGGCAGTTTCCATTGGAGTATTTGTCTTTTTCATTTCCGAAATTCCAAACTTTTTCATCATTTTTTCTATGTGTTTATTTTGTGATAATATAATCGTCTTGTTTTCAATATTTCTCTCAATTTCCAATCCCACAAAAAATTTTGGATTATTAATAATTGTAATAGTAAAAGATTTTTCTAGTTGTTCGTTAATTTTTGTAATTGCCATTTGTGAATTTGAGGCTATCAAAATATCATCTACATAGCTTAAAAAATATGTGTTTTCATTATCTATATTCATTTGATATAAGCATCTATCTGCCTTAGTTCTTAAGAAACCCATTTCTTTTATTTTGTAGTCTAATAAGTCGTACCAAGATTTACTTGACGTTTTGAGTCTGTATATTGATTTCTTTAATTCAAGGACTTGGTTTGAATTGATATTTATCCCCTCAGGTTTTTTAACATAGATAGGTTTTATAATGGGGGAGTTCAAGTATGCTGTTTTTACATCATATTGTACAAGAATTAATTTTTGTTTATTAACTATAGAGAGCAACCATCTAATAGTACTTATTGATGCAACAGGACCATGTGTTTCAGTAATATTGTATTCAGTTTGGTCTTTGAACCCCCTCGCTACAAATCTAACTTTGGGTTTGGGGTGCTGAACTCATCGTATTTTATTGTGAATATCCATCTTGTGTCTATTAATTTTTGACGATCGTAGTCCACAATCTCCCAAACATTCATATCATTTAAGGAATTGAATTTGTCATTAATTGCATTTACCCACTCTGTTCTAAAAGGATTATTATTAATTTCGTTAAAATTTTTTGGGACGCAATCTTCTATTTATGATTTATTATAATTAATATTGATATTCATGATTATTGGATTTATTAATCCCAGATCTTGTTCGTAATTTGCTGGCTGAATTACTAATTTTCTGTTGGATGTTTCCAATGATTTAATATTTTGAGACTCATCTACCCTTATGTCACATGCAATATACGATTTAGTTTCAAATGGATCCCTTAAACAATATCCTGTATTTGTGTATCCCATCATTATACTTTTTTCTGCTCTGGGAGCTAATTTTGGGTCAATTTTATTTTTTGATTTAAATTTAGCCTTGTTGCATTTTGTTTTCAAACTTCAAAAGGGATGTGGCGGTATGTTAATGAGCCAAATACTTTAAAATTTTTTAAGTTGGGTTTTGTGCCATAAAATAGTTCATATGGAGTTTTAAAATCTCTATTGACTTTTGTTGGTGAACAATTTATTAAATAGGCCTATGTAACTATTGCATATGACCAGTACTTAATGTCGAGATTAGCATCAATGAGCATAGCTCTTACTCTCCTCATGAGTGTCTGGTTTTGCCTTTCGGCTATGCCATTCAACTCTGGGGAATAAGGAACTACGTAATCCATTGTGATACCATTTTCCTGACAATAATTTACTATTTTTGCATCTGTGTATTCTTTTGCATTGTCGCATCTAATAGTTCCTATGGGAGAATTTGGGAATTTATTTTTCATTGACATTATTATATTTTTAAATTCAGTTGCCACTTGATTTTTTGTTGATATGGGCATAACAAAAGTATACTTTGAGTAATGATCGATGAAGGTTAAAATATATTTCTGATTTGCGATCGATGGTGTGAATGGACCCATTATATCTGAAGATGTTATTTCTAATTTTCTTGATGGTTTTGTTCTTAATCCATTATGCCCTAGTTTTGTATTATTTGCGATGCAGCAGATTTGGCAGTTTTTAAAATCATCGTCTCTAAAGTTTAAATTTTCAGGAATACCAACAGATAAATTTTTCAATTTTTGTATATAGTGTGCATTTAAGTGACCCAACCTTCTATGTATGATCATTTTTTTATTTAATATATTATTATTATTATTATTATTATGAGTATCATTAATACCATCAGTATCTTCATTATTATTTGAATTTTTATCATTTGGTATATTTTCTGAATTGTTATTATTTTCACCCCCTCAGGTGAATCTGTATTTTCATTTAATATGCTGTCTTCGTCATTTTCTTGTATTTCAAGTTCAATTGAAAAATCCTCCCATTCGTCCTCATTTTCTTGGGTTACAGGGCATATTTTCGTAGAGCTATTTAATTCTAAATTAAAATCTTCATCGTTTTTTTTTTTTCATTATTATAATTATCCGTATTATAATGAATATAAAATATTCCGTTTTCCTTCAGGGCAGTTATTAGAATTTCCCCACTTTCTATAAAATATATATTAGCACAATCTTTTTGTTGGTCGATATTTACTGTACCCGTATTTGTGATTTTTATTGCACTAATTATATCAATATTTAAATCAGGTACGTAATGTACATCATTTAATTCTATTAATGATTGTATTTTGTTGGAATTTTCAATTTTTATGGTCATTTGACCAGTGTGTGTGGCATACAAGAAAGCATTTTTACCAGCACATTGAAGTTTTACAGGGGTGATAAATTTTTTAATATTTTTTAATTTATTTATATCAGATGTTAGGTGCACTTCCACCACTCCATCTAAAATCGCTTTGTTTTTTAGATGTGTATAATTTTCATTTGTTTCATTATTTTTAATTAATTTATTTAATAGCCATTCATTTGAATTATTTGAATATTTTTTGATCATGCAGGACATTTTTACCTGCTGTTTGGGATTCTCTTTTTTATTTGTTGTATTATTATTATTTTGGATTGGTTTAGGTGGATAATTATTTTGATTTTTATTAATATTTTCATTATTATTATTTTGTTGGGGATTATTATTATTACAATTTTGGGCTATGTGACCATTTTGACCACATATGTAGCATTTTGGATTATTTGGGTTATAATTTCTATTATTACCTCTATAATTATTGCCTCGGTAATTTCCATTGTTTCGATAATTATTTCCCCTATAATTACCGTTTCCATTATTATTCGAACTATTATTATTATTATTTTGTTGTGTATTTGGTTCATTGCCATTTCCATTATTATTTGTACTATAATTTCGATTGTTGCCTCTATAGTTATTGTAATTATTACCCTTATAATTGTTCCGTCCTCGATAATTACCATTACGACCTCTATAATTATTATTATTTCCATTGCCATTATTCCTATAGTTATTATTATTATTATTAGGATTATTATTATTTTGTTTCTTTAATGTCTGATCTCTAAATTTTTGGTCAGCATTCTCTCTCAAAATTCGTTTAAAATTATCAATATTTTTTTCATTAGGGGGTAGATTCTCGAACTGCATTTTTGCCAGGGCCTCTTCATAGCATAGTGCAAGTTGTAAGTTCTCTAATTCTTCCTCTTCACTCACTTCCTTTCCGCTATCTCTTACATCTGTAACTAGTTCATCCCATTTTTTAAGGAATCCTATCATATTTCCCTCAGGTTGGAATCTGAATTCCATCCACTTAGATTTAGCCATGTTAGCTGTAACTGATTTGGTACCATATATATTATCTAATTTTTTTAACATCATTATGGCTGTGTTACAGTCTCGTATTTGCTTCGTAATGTCATTAGAAACCCTTTCAAGTACAAATGCTTTAGCATTGACTTGCATTTTACAGTAGTTTATCATTTCCTTACTGGGCCTAAAATTTAAATCATCTATGTGGGATATATAAGATTGTAAAAATTCGTGCTCTACAAAGATGTCATAATAACCAGCACCCCTAATGGCTGAAATAATCATTCGCCTCCAATCCAAGTAATACTTTCCATTGAACACCTTTCCTAATGGAGCTTGAATGGGTTTAATTTCATTTACACTCGACATATTTTCCTCAATTTTTTTGAAACCTAATAAATTATCTTCTATATTATATATTTTTTATTTTTTAATATTTCTTTTTCAATATTTCTTATAAGATTTTGTTCTTTTAATTCAATTTTTTCTTTTTCTTTTTTATCCAGTTTCTTTATTTTTTAATTTTATTATTTATTATTTCAAAAATCTATTTATAAATTTTTTTTCTAATTCCAATGAACTATATATTCTAGATGAAAAGTAATTTGGTGTTGAATCAGATATTTTAATATATTTAAATGAGCTAATTTCCTCTATTTTTCCCGAAATGTCTATTGTGAAAGACTCCAATATTACTTCTCCCGTAAAATACGTGTAACAAGGAAGATTATGTTTCTAATTTCAAATCTACTACTTTCTCCCCTTCAAACTTCTTCAACAATTCTTCTAATTCTACTTTCTCAATCTTATACTCTCCTATTTTATTTTCTAATATATTTATTAAAGTTGACATATATTTTATAAGGGGGAAGAAAAAATTATTTATCACCACCTCAAATGCACAATAAAAATTTAAGAGACGCAAAAAATAATTCAACTAAACATATATTACTTTGACGTGAATGAATTTTTTTCATCGATCCGTTGTTGGGTGAATTTGTAGTTTATTGAATCCCAATTTCACCATCGTAATCTCCGCCGAATTTTGATGCAGGTTGGCCCAAAAATTTGTGGTCTTCTTTGTTGGTGATCTCTTGTAGAGTCCTTGAAGACAGGAGCAGAAGATTTCTTCAGGTGGTTCGCTGTATCGTTAACGGTCCTTTCTGAATTGTAGTTCGTTGACTTTGAGGGTCGGCCGTTATTGGATCAGGAACAATTTTGATTACGTTTTATTTTTTCAACTTCGAAAAAAAATTTTAATTAAAAAATTCGAGTTTAACTTTTTTGATTGCACGACACTTTTTGTGTATTATTCGTGTAAAAACGATATAAATTTATGCACAACAATGAATCAATTTAAAAAATAAGTCTGCTTTTCTTATTATTTAATTTTATTCTTTTCCTATGGCTACCATGATGTGAGGCGGTAAATACGAGGAATGAAAATGAGTAAGAGAGAAGTTTTCACATCAGAATTTATTAGCAGACTAAAAATATAATTTCAAGTAAAATACGCAATGGTGAAGCAACAGCATTATCGGTAACAGAAAGTAGGGGAAGCAATTTGTGATGAGAATGTACGTGTGACATATATTGTGAGAATATGCTCCTCATGACCTTGCTCATAGTCAATATATTTAGCCGTAACGTGGTCGCTGCTTGTGACGTCAACCGCTATAGCTGATTGTATATTCGTATTTTAACTGTCAGTTAGTTGATCACCAAATGTTGTTACGTGAACATAGAATAAAATGAGATCTTAAAAACTGAATCTTTTACTTATTGTGTTGACTACAAATTTAGTGTTTCTTCAATGGTGTTCATTTAATATCATCGCTGGTGGTTGTTCTTATTCGACTAATGTGAAATCTTTCATATTAGTGATCGCCACTTTCTCACAGGTTATGGGCCCAGTCATCGTACTTGAAGAGGCTGCCATTGTGATGTCTGAGCAAAATTGTGCTGCAGAAACTTGCCAAGTAACCGTCATTCAATTTTAAATTCTCTTTGTTTGATCCTGATGTAAACGGTATTCTCAAGCTGTATGTCTAGTTCGTTCCTGTTCATTTTTGTGTAATTTTTGGCTGTCTGCCTGTGATATTTTTTCTTTGCTGATTTCTGCTGTTTGCTGTGCGACTGTTAACAAAAATGGAACGTGAGATGAAATTGATGCTGGAACCATTCAACAGAGATAATGGGCGTACTTGGCAATACCGGATGGACCTGCTGCTTTGAAAAGAAGGTTTATATAGTGTTGTACATAATTCTGTTCCATCGGGTAGGAATCGTACTGAGCAATGGGAAAAGCTGAATTCGAAGGCGATGTTTTACATTGCTAATAATGTTGCTGACAACTTCATCGAGGCAATCTAGACTTACGATATGGCAAAAACGATGTTTCAGGCAATTGTGCAGCTTGCTGAAAAGGACAACGACATGATGATGATTGAGCTGAGATCCAAGATGTACTTGATGCGATTTAAGCCTGGTGATAAGTTGAAGGACTATTTGATGGAATTTCGGTCTGTTACTCGACATTTGGCTGAAATGGGTGAGACAACGTCTGTAAAACAATGTATTTTAACTATGATGAGATCGTTGCCAAGTGATTTCCGTCTGCTGAAATTAATGATGCAGTATGCTGACAATCTATCGTGGGAAGTTGCGATTGAAAAGGTTATTAATTTCCAACGTGAACTGGACCTCGAAAAGATGTCAAGAAGCTTGCCTTCCGCTCCTGATGCATCAAATCCAAAACCTTCATCAGAAAGTGTTCCTGGTGAAGAGAATGTTTTTTTCAGTTTGAATTATAATTCACGCGGAGGATATCACAATAAATTTAGGGGTAGATCGAATTACCGTAATTTTAGAAATCATGGTGGTTTTAGGAATAGTAATGTTAATGATCAGCGTAATCGTAGTCAGTCAAATAATAATAAAGGCAACAATTCTAGTAATAATAATTACTCAGTTCGTCTAGTAATCAAAATTCGAATCAAAATTATAATAATAACATTCGATGTCATTTCTGTAATAAACAGGGACACATAGCTAGAAATTGTTATACTAAAAATAATGATCGATCCATAAACAGAGGTAAAAATAAAATGAACAGTAATAATAGTAATAATAATGGAAACAATAATTCATAGTCATATAATGTTTTTAACGATAATAATAATAATAATGAATGTTCTGAGATCGATTTGACTTTCTTGGTACCTGATCAGGGTCTTATTTCAAAAGTTTCTGTACCACCACAGATTGTTTTTGTGTTAGATTCAGGATGTACTTCACATATTGTGAATGATATTTCATTATTTTCTGAATATATTATGTTGACAAAACCTCAGTCGATAATGGTTGCCAAAAAGGGCGTTGAACTTGTTGTTTCCGCTGTTGGTACTGTGAAATTAAAAACTGAAAATGGAATTAATATCGCATTAAAGAATGTTAGATTTGCTAAAGACCTTCCGACCAATCTTCTCTCAGTCAAATGTATGGCAAGAGTTGGATGTAGGTCTGTATTTGAGGAAGAGTCTGTTAATGTAATAAGTAACAAAACTAATAACGTAATTATAACCGGGAAAAGTAATTTAACAAATTTATATACAATAACTTTTTATAATAACATAACTGAATCATGTAATTTGACACGAAATAATTTCTCTTTTATTTTATTTATTGTTATTTGAATTAAATTTTGTTTACTTTCAGTGATCGTACTGATGAAGAATACAAACTGGTAAAATTTCAGAGGGGTGTTGTAGAGGAATTCCCACCCCATCTCCTTCTTCATCATCATCATCATCATCATCATCACAATTCTATATATATATGTCATACGTTCATTCCACTTACAAATCGCTTCCCCTACCGTTTGCTAACCGATAATGCTATGCTTCGCCATTTCGTATTTTAGTTGTGAAGTATATTTCAGTCTGCTAATAAATGTCGTAATTAAATAAAGTCTCAAGTTCTTTCAATCCTCATTCTGCACGCCTCACATCACTATTTATCGCCTTATCACTATAGTTTTGTTTGATAGTATTACACTAACTTACACCAACCTACACCGATAGGGATATTCCACAAATATTCAAGTAAAACTAGGCATAAAGTCATATAAAAATCTTACATTTGTGGAATCGTTCTTCTGGTGTAGGTTGATGTAAGTTGGTGTAGTCCTACAAACGACTCGCCAAAGTAAAATTTTAGGACCCAATGTCAGTGCAACCAACCGTGCACACATAAAACTCTTTGACATTGTCTTCTTATCAGTTATCACCTTTATTCTCCATCTATCTTAACATTTTCAAGAATTGCAAGATATTTTAGTGAAGTTGACAAGACAATCACGACAGTACATTTCTTGTTTTCTTGTTTTCTAATTTCCCAGTTAATCTTATTCAACTATTTCGCTGGTTTGTTCATCAAATTCAGGATTCGTCGCCGTTAAATTAATTATGATTCAGCGACAAATCAAACAAAGTATACCTATTACCTACAATAAGTTTACAGTTATACTTTTTCTATTCAAATTATAGAGAAAAACTAGGTAAATACAGCTACCTACAATAAAATCAAATTATTAACAAAATAAAAGTTTGAAGAAGTGTATATTTTCCCAACTAGTCTCAAATTCTCAAGGGAAATTGAAACACCAAAGTCATGAGTGGTTAAAATGATAAAATATTATTCATATTTCTAGGGACACTCTCACTACACTCACTCACTACTAGCGACGACACTGCACTCGAACACTAGTACTACTGCTTATCTGGATTATTTGCTATTGCAAGGCATTTTTTTTTTTTAATTTGGAACGAATTGTCATTGTACAAATTCAGCTAACTTCAAACCTGGATCGTTTGTTATAATAAGGCGTTTAAATTAGTTTTAGGGCATCTAGATAGTTCAACATCGATTGTCATTTCATCATTTCATTCCTTATTTTTTCATTTTTTTCATGGATTGGGTCATCAATTTTAAAATTATTATCATACTGTTTTGTCAAGTTTGAAAGGGGGTTACTATAGCACATCATTGACCACTGAACTTTTAATTCTTTTTTATTTTTATTATTTTGTCCATATCTTGTATTTTGTGCAGGATTGTCAGGTTTACTTTGAGACTGAGAACAATTCACAAATGTCACCTTAACCTTACTTCACTTAAATTTCACTTTAAAAAAGTTGATTGCAAAATTTTGTACTTAAAAATGTGGGAACATTGTATCTCTTATGAGAGTTTCAATTTAAAAATCAAATGTTACCATACTCTTAAATACAAAATTGTACAAAAAGTAATTTTTAAGTGAAGTTTAAGTGAAGGGAGGTTGAAGTAACATTTGTGAATATGGGCCTTAATGTCCTCCGTTTTTGATGGACATATATTTGCTAAATGTTCTTCACCGTGACATTTATAACAAGTGATATTTCTCTTTGAATTTGGTAAAGGTTTTGTATTTTTATATTGTTTATTTTGATTTTTGTTATAATTATTATTATTTGATGACGAATCAGTATTATTATTATTATATTTCATTTTCCCCTGATCTAAATTCTAATTGTGGTTTTGGTTTTCAAATCTATTGTAAGTTCCACAGTATTGATTTCTAAGATATTTATTATTTTGGTGGTTCACATTACGATATTTATTATTATGTGACATTTTCTTATCATAAAGCCTAACAGACCTTTATATTAATATAGAATGAAGTGTTTCAATTGTTTTATTGTCCTGCAGCAAAGTACCAAACTCTAAATATAAACTAGTTATGTCATATTTCATATTTAAAAATATTAATAATTGTTTGATCTCCTCCAGTTTTTCTAAATTTTTTTCACCATCTCTTATTTTTTTTGCAGATTTTGAAAATATATCTAAATATCTCCTCATATTTTCATTGCTGTTAAATCTCAAATTTTGGAAATATTTCTTAGTGTTTATATAAGTTACAGAAGTATAGCTTTTAAATCGCTTATCTAATGTTTTCAAAATTTGATTCATTGTTTGGAGATCTTTAACTTTCTCAATTAGTTCATTGTGGAGACCTTGATATATTAAAGCTTTCCCCTTTTGTTGACTACAAAAATATGTCATACAATTGGCTACACTACCTGCATCTCCAGGATTTAAAAAATTTATCAATTCAATACCAAAAAATACATTTTTCACATCTAAATCATTCATTATTAAATATGAATAAACCTTCTGTGTATAAGGTAGAGACCATAGTAGTCCTCCACAAATCGTAATTTTTGCCACCGAAGATTTTTTTGTATCAATGCGAGACATTGTTAGGTTTGAGAAGGAATTTTTTTAGAAAAAGGCCCTGCCTCAGAACACGAAACAATTTATGATTATAGGGTAATAGAGGCTCAACCTCTTGATAATGCAATTCACAGGCTCAACAACTAGATAAAGGGAATGCAAAGTTATAATATATTATGCAAGTTAAAATTTATATCAATAATATTAATTATATATGTCTAAAAATTTATATTACCCATGATGAATTAATTTCTCTGCTGTGCCACTTTATGATTGGCTGATCAGTTCTCAAAATTACCAAGTTTTTTACTGCATAAACTCAATACAATATATTGGGGACAGAACAAATTATTTATACTGAAAAACTGTCGCAGAATTTGTAAAAGAATTTACTGTTTTTGATTCAATTACAAGATTATAAAATATTAATTAATTTATGGTTTATGAACAAAAATTTTTGTAATATATTATCGAAAGGAAAATTCATCTAGTTCAAATATTGCTTGACTGATCGGGGAAAAAATGAAAAAGAAATTAAATTTGGTTAATAATATATCAAAATAGTTGTATGTCAAGCACAGAAGTGTTTGACAACAATGGATCATATTCCTATTTTGAGCAAGTCTCAACTTACAAGAAACTTGAATCAGAACAAAAGAAAAATGACTAATTTTTAATATTAAAATTTCATAAAATCAATAATTTTTGTTATAAATGAGATGAATATGAACACAAAAGAGACAAAACCTATGAAATAAATATATCTATAAGACTTATCCTGTTTTATTTCCATTTTATGTCCAATGGCTGCAACTTTGATGTAGATATTTTTTTATTTTTCTCTTGATCAGCAAATAACCAAGGCACATAAAAAACCGATTTCACTGACGAAGTTTCATTTCTAGATGAATATTTGTTGATTACCATAATTTAGAAGTATATTCTCCAGCCATTTTTTACTCTGTAGGTTTTCCATACCATAGGCTATTCTTGTAAATGATCTGTTTCTGCCAAATTGTTAATTTTGATGAAGGAGTTGGCACCCAGGAGTTGACTGTGGTTTTCATTAGTTGTTTATATGATCAAATTATTTAACTTTTATAAAACAAAAGACATTTGATGCATTTTCAAAAAATGGGCAAAGTTTGACAAATGACACAAAAATTCACTAATTCACAAACAAAAGAAATTTTTAATTTTCAGTACACAACCATTTATTTTAATTGATGGCATAGAGCTATTCACACTAAGTAAAAAAAGAAAGAAAAACTTTTTAAATTATTAACACATTTCACATTAAAAACAATTTTTTCTAAGTACCACATTCTGCTGATATTTTGAGACATTTTGAAGATCCAACACAAAGAAAATAATGTTTCCGGTTATCATTTATTTTATTTCACCGATGTGTACAAGAGTGATGGTCAATAAAAAATATTGAGACCGTCAGAGTTAAATATTTCCCAAGTTGGAAACCAGTGCTGCCAATTAGGTGGCAAAAAATATGTTCATGTATTTTATTATACAGGTTTGTCAAAATACATACGTATAAATTAGTGGAGTGAGATGGTGAGGAATCATATTCAAACATATTTCGACAAAACCTAAAATTGACAAGTATAAACCAAAATTAATCCTTTAATTCTTCTCTAGCCAATTTGAATTAATTGATCCACATCAACAATGATATTTTATCAAACTTTGTCGAATGTAATAGTAATAATATATTTTGTACTGTACGATTCCTTTGTAAATATATATATGCATAATTATAAGTAAATAGCATGTAAAATTTAGTGATATAGTAGTTAATTTTGTTTGGAAAAAAGCATAAAAATAATTGTTTTGTTCATTCATTAAAACTTTTGTTTTTGTTTCATAATAAAATTGATAGAACAGTTGTAAAAATTTTTCGTTTATGTTCTAAAATTTTTTTATTCCTTCTCTCAATTTTCATTTGCATTGTTTCATAAGAGTGTGGGGGAGCATTTTTTGAGACACTCTCACTACACTTGCTCACCACTAAGAACACTGCACTCAAACACTGGTACTACTTGTTCAAATTGTGCAACTCTCTGAGAATGATGGTAAATTATACATCAGCTCATTATTCTCATATTATAATTTATGTGGTAACACTGACTCGATTCATTTTATAATCTGTGATTTTATATTTGTAATACAACTGTGACAATATATTTCTGTGAACTTCTTGTCGCTCATGAAACGTTGAACAATCAACATCTCCTCCATCTTAAATGGCAAATACATTTTTGTGAAGTGAATATTCTGTGTTCTTATTTATGTGTTTGCAAAGTGTGTTTCTAGTCATCGTCTAATGTCTTCGTTTATTTAAAGTCATTTGTCAATATTTATCGTCATTTGGTCCATTGATACTTCAAATTTCTTCACAAACTCTTACAAAATTTCATATCTCGCATATTGATAACATTTTCTTGCTTTTCCCACTCGAATGCTTTTCATGTAACAGAGGGAGATTGCCATCTCCTTTCTTAGTCAATCTTATATAGTTTTTGTACTTTAATGCATTATAGTATTTCAAATTGACTTGGTCACTTTCTTCTAATCCAAAAACCTGAATTCAAAATTTGCACATTATTGATAATTTATCTATAATTTTCCAAGAAATAATTGGTGATTTCTATAAAAAAAAATCAATTACCTATATTGATTTTTCAGAAAAACCAATTAAAACCTTTTCTCTCTAGTCATTGTTCTAGTTAATAGTTCCAGAATTTTGTGGGAATTGTTTAATGGTGATTGGTTAGGTGAAATTTTTTTGTTATGGTTATTGGTTCCAAAATCTAAACTGTTAATTTGTTCAGGTTTTTAATAGTTATTATTCTGGTTATGGTTGCAATAACAAGTCCTAGTTAGATTGACTCTCTCATTGTGTCTCATTGTTCAGATCTCTGATCTTGAGACTTTGAAACTTCACATTACCTATTTTTGTATTCAACATTGAAATTCAAACAATATGAGAGATGGAACTGAATTTTAATTTATTCATTATAATGAAATGCTCCACTTAACTGTTAGGCTTATAATATTAAGCAGTGAACATATGAATATACTCAATATGCTGTTTCACATTACACATAGTGAGGCCAGCCACCTTTACTATACATATTAAACCTATACATCCTGTTTAGAATACATGAGAAATATGCATTTTTACTCGAACTTTTGGCCATAATTCTCTCATTTAATAAGATAGGTAATTTTCAGAAATAAATGAAATTTTAGAGGAGGTTTCAAGAAATAAAATGAGCTGAAGAACAAGAAGTTTGGGTGATTAGAAGTCGAGAAAATTTTGAATGAAGTTGAATTTTTGTGTTTTTGATGGGGTAATATTAGCTTTTATTTGAATAATAATGTAAAATATTGATGATTAAACTTTTGAAAAAAAAATTAAACCAGCTACATGTAGGAACTATGATGTATCATACAGTAAAATTTGGTAGCTCAAAATTGCAGCCCTTTTAAGGGTCATTGGCAGTTGAAGTATGGGTTGAATGCAAAAATGAACACCAATTTCGAAATCACCGCTTCAAAAAACATATTTGGTGATGTATCATACATTAAAATATGAAAACTCAGCATTAACCCCCTTTTGAATCCATTGGGGATGAATGAACAACAAATTTGGACTGAGCACCCAAAAAACATATTTGGTAATGTATCACACCTTAATGTGAAAACTCAAAATTTACTCCCTTTTGGGGCTCACTGAAAGTTGAATAATGAGTCAAATGGAAGAATGAACACAAAATTTGGACTTAGCGCTTTAAGAAAGGTATTTGGTGATGTATCACACAATGAAATGTAGAAACTCAAAATTGATCCCATTTTGGGGTCTACTGGAGGTTGAGCAATTAATCCTCTTTTGCAGCCATTGGGGGATGAAAAATGGGTCAAGTGGAAAAATGAACACCAAATTTGGACTCAGCAACTCAAAAAAAAAATTTGGTGATGTATTACACAATAAAATGTATAAACTCAAATCTTTCTCCTTTTAGGGCCTACTGGGGGTTGAAAAATGGGTCAGATGAAAAAATGAAAACCAAATTTGGACTCAGCGCCTCAAAAAACATACTTGATGATGCATCAAACAGTCAAATGTCAAAACTCAAAATTTTGCTGGTGGTATGTTTATATGTGCATAACTAAGGAACATTAATATAATACTGAGACAATGGTGTTATCTGAAATATTTATATAACCACAAGAAATACTGTATTCTAGAAACTTTTGGGTGATCCAACTGGGATGTGTTATTCCATTTTGTTCTAAATTGGAACTTGTGATTGGTCATCTTACTTTTTTAATGAAAAAAATTCTCAAATTTTGAATCTAATTTTGGGGTCATTTCTGGGGAATTTTTCAGATTTCTTTGGCCAGTGTTACTCATTGTAAAAATACCAATTTTTTGAGCCATCATTTGTATTATTAAGATGAATACTGAATGCTGCAGAGTGGCAGAAAATTTCATTAGATTGCCAGAAAATGGGTCAAACACAATACCTCTTTCTGATACAGTTTGGTAAAAAGTGGTCACTGTTGATATGAAATTATGAAATATACATGTACCTGATGAATTTAATTCTTGTGTTACTAACTGCTGATACAGAAATTTCATCTTACTCACTCATCATCATCATCATCATCACTACCAATATATATATGTCATACATTCCACTTCTTTCAATCTCATAACTTTAGTTACAATCTATGCTAGTGCTGCGCTTCTCCATTGCATTCTTTATTGGAATATTGTATTTCAGTTGCTCGTTAATATAATTCTGCAACTGTTTGTATTGAGTTCTTCGTTAATTTCTTCAATGATCCTCGTACTTTGTCACATCACTAATGAAGCTACAATCATTGAAAGCTTTAATTGTATTAAAAGCGCGTCATCCTTGCCTTGATGGACAACTGACAGTTGCAAAGTACAGGCAGTAGTGGGATGTTTGTCGCTTGTTCTCTGTGGAACCCCCGAGCTTCGCACTTCAGTAGTATCCAGTGCGCACGCAACCAATGTCATGTCCACAGCTCCGCATGCATCTGGTAAAATAAGTAGTATAAATTTGGTAGAATGTTGACTGGAACCACTATGCTCTTAAAATTCTTATTTTCTTTATATCATTTTAAGAAAAGTAGAACAATTATTACAAACTATTCCAAATTTAACCTCTTTTTCAAGACTTCTCACAACAATTTTTTTTTTCATTCACATAATCATAATTTAATTCTATTACAATTATTATTATTGTTATTGTAACGAATATAGACGAACATTTTCTAAATGTCCGCCTATATTTTTACACAAAAGAAATAATTCGTTTTATTTTCTAATTCTCCACACTTTTATGACTCTTCTTCTTCTCGATATAAATCTAACAGGAAATGGTATCGTCTGAATTCGATGAAAAATTGTCTTCCATACAAAAAACAATTGTGGTTCACCTCAGTTAATATCACACACATGTACCCTAATTGAAATATTTGCCTAATACTGGAAAACATCAATTCTACTTCTTTTTGGTAACAACCAATCATAATAAACTAATCTCACTATTTCTTACCATTTCTTCTTTTTACTATGTACAAACTAAATTATAAAAACTCTTACACTGAAGAACAAAATGTTCAATTCATTATTTTCCAATGTTCAATTCTTTAATTTCGTTCAGTTCTTTAATTTTGTTCAATTCTTAATAATTTCTAATGTTCAATTTATTTATTAATGTGTTGTAAATGAAAAATATTATATTTTTATGAAAAGTATCCTGTTGAAATTTAATTGAAGTCTAATTCATTCAAACACAGTTAAGGTCCACCATAGTGTGTGGATACCTAGGAAACTCAACTTTAATTATAAAGTTTATTTTTATTTATCGTAAATATTTATTTGTGGTTTTCCATAAATAAATATTTAGTAAAGTGTCAACGTCAAGAATAGGAAACAAATTCAGAACCAACACCTATTTTTTGGCGTTACAGTTATTTTTATTAATTTATTATTATTATTATTATTATTATTATTATTATTGTTATTATTATTGTTATTATTATTGTTATTGTTATTTTGAGAAAATTGAAGTTTTAACGGACCAAATTTCACCAAACACTGACAACTGACTTTAAATAAATGACAGCATCAGACGATGACTAAAAAAATATACATGGTAAACACATAAATAAAAACGCAAATATTTGTTTCACGAATGTATTACTCCATATTATGATGGAGGAGATGTTGACTGTTCAACATTTTACAAGTGACAAGAAAACAAGTCACAAAAATATATTATCACAGTTGTGTTACAAATATAAAATCACAGATTGCCATATTCATCGAGTCAGTGTTACCACATAAATTATAATATGAGAATAATGAGCTGACGTATAATATAATTTGCCATCATTCTCTCAGTTATCATCATCAATATAATCATCAAGTATTTTTCACAAACTAATCAAATAATGAAGGCAGTAAATTGATTTAAAATTAACATTCTGAAATTACATGTTTTATTCAATCTTAAATTCATCAGGTACATATATATTTCATAATTTCATATGGACAGTAACCACTTTTTTTTATTTTACATTATCAGTCAAATGAAAGCTAATATTAGCACTTCAAAAACTCCAAAATTAACTTCATTCAAAATTTTCTTAGCTTCTAATCGCTTAAAGTTCTTGTTCTCAAGCTCATTTTATGCCTTGAAACCTCCTCTAAAATTTCATTTATTTCAAAAAATTACCTATCTCATTAAATGAGAAAATTATAACCAAAACTTTGGGTAAAAACGCATGTTTCTTATGTATTTTTGTTGTAATGGAAATCCCACCTTATCTCATTCTTCATCATCATCATCATCATCACACTATATATATATATGTCATACATTCTACTTCTCTCACAAATCGCTGCCCCTACTTTTGGTTACCAATAACACTGTGCTTCGCCAGCTTACACGATACTTTATTTTGTTCTCAAATATATTTTTAGTCTGCATAATAAATTCTTAGTGAATTGAAGTCTCGTGTTCTTTTTCAGTCCTTGTACTGCATACTTCATATCAATTTTAAATGTGATGTGCAGGTTTAATGGAGTTGGGGTAGTTGGAATAATTGAAACAAGCATATTGTGCTTCTAGTATATTCATATGCTCATTTATTTTAACATTAATTAATTAATAGGCTGTGATAAGGTTATGAATATTTAGCAAAAAAATCGTAAGATTGAATTTGATAATTAATTTGATTTATTTTATAACTAAAATTGAAAAAGCTGCTCATCTCGGTTACAAAAAGGAAATAGGCAGATAGGATTCTGGCAATATACTATTTTGTATCCTACAGCTCAAAAGTAAATTCATTGATATTTATGTTAAATTTGAAAAATTTTATGGTTTTAGATTTTTTTTATTGCTTTTATAGATCTTCTTCAATGTTTCACTTGAAATCTGTTGAGGAGAGTTAAGATCTTTAGAAATCAAACATAGTTAGAAAATATGAACGCAAGTATTTTATTTTAAGACATCGTAACAACTACTAATGAATGGAGAACAGTCTCCATTAATCAAAGGTGAAAAATAATATTGTGCTACAAACAGTGTTGTCACATGTATGATACAAAAATGTTATGCAAATATTATTTACAGGTTGAGTATATATGCAGGTTATTATATTAATGTGGTAGTGAGGGAATCCTATCCCAACAAAATCTAAATTCGCCTAACAGATTGAAGGGCCAAAGAAACAAGAACAAGCCTTATATCATGCACAATTCCATGAAATCAAACTATACAATCAATGTTATGGAATGCGACTGTAAATTAACCAATGCTTGTATAAATCTGAAATTTTGGTGATAAATTAAAATATGTTTACTAGGAACTCTTGCCAAAATTTCGCTGAAATTGTACCATTGGTTTTTGAGATATAGCTGAAATTTTGAAAGAGTTATGTTTATTAAACTGTGTATACAAAATGGTGTATTTCAGTACTTGTATCTATAAAGCTCTAGTTTCTTTTATATCAAAAATCCAAACTTTGAGTATATATTATTTCATATGGAGAGCTGATTTAACAAGTTCCATTTTTCAAAAATAGTGTTGTAATGGAAATCCCACCTCATCTCATTCTTCATCATCATCATCATCACTATATATATATATATATATATATATATATATGTCATACATTCTACTTCTCTCACAAATTGCTTCCCCTACTTTTGGTTACTGATAACGCTGTGCTTCGCCATCTTATACCAAATTATATTTTATTCTCGAATATGTTTTTCAGTCTGCTAATAAAGTCACTTGTGAATAAAAGTCTCGTGTTCTTTTTTGGTCCTCGGGTGGTATACCTCACATCAAATAGTAAGAGTATATCTATAGATATACTCGTGGGTAAAAGAAGTCATTTCATTCCCTGAAAGCGCTATCTATGTCTGAAAGAAATTACATATAGAAAATGTATACGAATCAGCTCTCCATATGAAATAATACATACTCAAAGGATCCAAAAAGCTCTTATATTGGAGGATTCAATAAAACAATAATTAATCACGAGAAGAATATATTTTGTATGTTCACCATACGAGATACAGAATAGATGTGAACTCATCCTAACGTGAGTTCCTGACATACTGAGTTTACATGATTACGTGAGGTCACACAGAAATATTATAGTACGTATTATTAACTGTAGAGTGTACCAAGGTGGAGATGAGATAGGACCATCATATATTGCTGGAATTCTAACACTCCCTCCTGGTACTCATCGTAGTCGACATCTTCTTGATTATTCTGCCATCATTGAATTTTGTAGACTAACGAATTAACTTTGTATTCACGTAGAGAAAGTTGTCACTAAGAGAAAATTATTGAAGGTAATTACGTACCTAACACACAGTTGAATATTTCTTGAATTATTTGATTGAAGAATCGTCACTAAGAAGTAATTAGTCGTTGTAATAATAATAAACGACATTATTTTATTCACAACCAACATATATATGTACATATCACGACATTATTAGGTATTATTGAACACATCAATTTTACAGCAGTTAAATTATAATGTTGACTAACAGGAACTTTTTCAGCAAAGTGGAACTAACCATATTTCTTGAGCTTTTATTCACCACGTCTTAACAACATACGATTATTAGATGTTCGGAATGCTTTTGGGTTTGGAGACTGACTCCTAGATGAACTTGAACTTTTGGATGAACCGGAATTTGACGTTGATGAGGATGACGACGAACGTCTTCTTGTGGATCAAGCACCATGTTGTTTGCTTTTCTTAAGATGCTTGTGTGAACACTTGTAATTATGATACGACTTATGTCGTTTCTCCCTTTGTTCACCTTTGGTGCGGAACTGACCGGATATTTTGTTTGTTTCGGACTGACCGGAAGAATCGTTAATAGGATCTAATCTAGTGGTGGCTTTACATTCCGCCACTAGATGACCACGCCTATTGCATTTATAGCACTTACGAGTAGCTAAGTTGAACTTATTCGCTTAATTGCTTTCTCACCATCTCTCCAAAGACGAATAGTGTGTACCGATATTCCTTCCTCTATGTTAGATTGGGAGGTGTCTTTCCTTCTCTGCCCCCAAACAGTCTCTTTCTTCTGCATCTCGGAATGCTTGATCTTTCCTCTCGAACATTTCTCGCATTCAACGTTCGTTTGCTTCTTGAACTCTTTTTCTCTCTTCTTCTTCCTGCTCTTTTAGTTGCTGTTGTTGTTGTTGCATTTGTTGTTGTTGTTCGTCTCTACGACCTTGCTCCGGCTCACGGGCTCTGTCCATGTCCAAATGCTTTTGCACACTTTTGGCCATTACCTGATCCTCGCGTATTTGGCATTGTCTTTACACCTTTGGGACTGAGCTTTCCCAACGCTGCCATTCTTCATTTGCAACTTCACGCTCTTCTTTCGCCTGTTTGTCCTCCCAAGTTTCTTCTTGGATTGTATCCAAGCTCGTTTGATTTGTCACCGGACAATAACTTGGAGTTGGCGGAGCTACGACACATGTAGGTTGCAGTTTGGTTTTGGCTTGTGGTTGACTTACGGTGACTGTTCGTTGCTCCTGCTGATTTTGATTTTCACCAGCAAGAATTTGGGCATGTACGACTAACGTTTCTTGAGGTTGTGTATATTTCGATTGCACTACCTGTGCAAACTATCTTGTTGAGGACACACCTGAGGTTTGGGTTGTTTTCAATTTTGTCGCAGACACACCGGCATTATGCTCCTGCATAATTATTTTGTTATGTTGTCGTGCAATTTCTTGAGTAAGATTAACATCCATGGGAGTTGAAGTCGATTTACTCACCGTAGCGGACAAACTGAGATTTTGGGGTAATGTGGACTGACCTGAGTTTTGCGTTGAAATGGACCGACCGAAATTTTGAGTTGTTACCTGACTAACAGGTTCTACCTGACAACGTGCCTCAGATCTTTGATTTTCTATCAAAATATTTTGGCATATTTTCAAGTAGTCCTCAGTTACAATTGCAGCTAAATTAATGTCATATGCCATGACATTTTCAATAGCCTTTTTTAATTCAGCCATTAATTTAGCCTTTCGCAACGCACGCTCCATTTTGTAATCCATTCTAGCATAAGTGGGCGCCAACGGATTTAAGTTCAAACTTACAGAATGCTGAGTGTTAGACGAACTGAATAATGGTTGAGTGGTTGAACTAATCGTATTTTGGTAACTTTGTTGACTAGAATTTGGTAACAAACGTAATGGCATGGTAAGCCCTGGAGGCGGGGGAACATTTTCATTCGCCATCTGATTTGGCGGTATCTGAAATAATATATGTGAACACACACGAAAATTAGGTTTTTACAGCCACAGCCAACGATCATTTATTATACTTCTCATTCGCCATTTGATTTGGCGGTATCTGAAATAATATACGTGAACACACACGAAAATTATGTTTTTACAGCCACAGCCAACGATCATTTATTATACTTCAATGGTCACATAATATAATTAGACGAACTCATCATACGACACACGTATGCAAATATATTGCCTTCTTTTATTGTGCATACCATCGAATAAATTTCATAAGGTGCCTACTCCCACAGATATGTAGGTCTAGGACGCTTTATGCCTGGCCAGGACTTTACACCATGGTATATCATTGCACTGAAGGACTTGATTACACACAGATGAGCACTAACTCATACCCAAATACGTCCTTAGGATTCGGGATTTACTTGTAAAAACGAGAATTCATTTAAAAATGATCGAAAAGAATGAATATTTTAAAGTTACAATACACAATTTTTCACACAGAATATACTTCTCCCCACTAATTAAGTACTTCAGTACCTAGCCACCATTTTTACACTTTTGAAAAATTTATTCATTAGCTCCTTCCAAACTGGGATTTTCGTATTTAAAGTACACACTCAAATTACAAAATAATTAATTTTACGTACCTGGTGTAACGATAGACATCTTATTATTTGTAATGTTTCATCATCCATATTAATTTTATTTTATTAAAATTCAAAAAAAAAATAAAATAAATAAAAGAAATACATTTAGAAATTTTTGTAACGAACACTCACGTTTTCAATTTCGAATGAACGTTTATCAAAATTACTACGCAGAACTGACTGCTTGTTTTAGTGGTAGTAAGTCAGTTGATTTTTCCAGCCAATCAGGGTTCAGCAGGGTTCATCGGTGAATTCATCAGAATTAACACCGCTGGACACACCAATACAAACACAATAAATTACGTAATTACTACCTTTGACACTAAGTCTGAAATCTTCCGGACTATCCGTATTTCAAGATTTCATTATTACAGGCAATTATTCTGACCACACAGGTATAATTTTAATACAGAATAATAATTATTGGAAACACATTCCTTTAATTATAATTATGTAATTTAGCGTCTGTCACCCTTAATGCTAAGTTCCCGATAATGGCATCTTTTATTTACATGCAAAAAATGCGTATTTAAATCACAAAGAGAAAATTTTACCATGACACACATGGAATATTGTACCATTTTGAACATGAAAGACGGCTTCTTTATACACCTCTCTTCTACTCCTGCCGTCTTTTATGTCTGCGCACTTAGTGTAATTTCATTTATTCAACCACCACGTGGGCAGCATATTTGCCTAAACTTATTACGTAGTTATTTTTGACTGACAACTGACATACGTCCCAGACACACTGAAGGACATTTTTCGGTAATTCGTAGACACACTTTATTTTCTAAATTGTCACTAAGACCACAAATAATTATATATCACTTAGAAATTCAATGATTATTACTTACCCTTATGGTCCTTGTTTTGTATCTGGACGTAAACTTTACCAACGCCAGACTATCACAGGATTCTTATCCGCAATACATAAAATACACTTTATCACTATTTTATTGCACGAGAATCTAAATTATTATTATTAATTAACCTTTCGATGCTACCATATTGGAGGATTCAATAAAACAGTAATTAATCACGAGAAGAATATATTTTGTATGTTCACCCTACGAGATACAGAATAGAAGTGAACTCATCTTAACGTAAGTTCCTGACATACAGAGTTTACATGATTCGTGAGGTCACACAGAAATATTATAGTACGTATTATTAACCGCAGAGTGTACCAAGGTGAGAAGAGATAGGACCATCATATATAGCTGGAATTCTAACATCTTAAAAAATAATTCAAGTGTAGATACAAAATGGCGTATTATCATACTTACTTATATCTATAGAGCTTTATTTCATTGTATTGAAATTGGCTCACTATTCGAACAAAATTTGTATTAAAAAACAAAGTTTTAGTTTCACCACTTTATTATGTACCGCCATATTAGGCGTTCAGTTGAGGACAAATTTCAAATTCACAAGTGTATATTCAACTAAATAATGATGTGAGGCGTACAGAACTTGAGACTTTTTACTTTAATGACATTTTATTAGCGACTGAATTATGTTTCACAAACGAAATATGAAATGGCGAAGCAACAGCGTTATCGGATCGAGAATAGTAGGGGAAGCACTTCGTGATGAGAGTGTACATATGACATATATATGTAATGTGTTTGTGATGATGATGAAGAAAGAGAGAAGGTGGGATTTCCGTTACAACACCCCCCTGAAATTTTACCATTTGAATTCTTCATCATGTTGTACGCTGAAAGTAAATGAATTATTATTATTTCTAAAAAAAATGTTAAGTACAAAAAATGATATATGCAGAATAAGAATAAAAAATAAAAAATAAAAAATAGAAATGTTGACATCGTATTATTCGAACATTATTATGGTAACTTTGGTTCCTGAAATAATTTTGCTGTGCTGTGCTTCGAGAGTAAATAAAATAATTGAGTAAAATAAATAAATAAATGAACAATATGGTAACATGCATGGAATATTCAATATTAATATATGATATAAAAATGGTAGTATGCAAAAAATTATTAAAGTACAAAAATTGGTAAAATGCAAAAAAAAAAATATCAAAGTATTATGAGTAACGAATGATTCATCCATCGTATATTTCGAGTGGAAAGGAAAAAAAAAATTAGAAAAAGAAAAAAAATATTCACGAACATATATTATATTAAAGGAAAAGAAAAAAAATTGACAAAGGTATTTCCGATTACGAGTTCGTTGAATTTGAAGGAACGTTACGTTTCGTATCTTATCTAAATAACATGACATGTAAAAGATTGTAGAATAATATACGTTGCATCGCTTATTATCTTTCGTGTATTGCTATTATATTTGAACTGGCATCTAACATGTTTTATGATAGCCAACCTTCTTTCGATTTATCATAATTGCGGTCATGTAATGGGTTTTAATCTTTATTGTGTTCATTGTTAGTGGATTTTCTTTCATCATATATTGTGTGGGAATATTTTGCGTATTTCTCTCACGCTTGTTTGAAAATGTATAGGGTTTTTATTATACGAATTGTAGGGTTTATTCTTGCTCGATTTTAATGCTGTTTTCTTTGTTGCAATTTTCGAGAAATCGAGTATCTATCTCTTGCAAGAATTTTCTAGTAAAATGGTATTGTTAAGTACTCTTTTTGCAATAATTGAAGGTTAATTTTTCAGCAATTATTTTGATGTTTCGACTTATATTTGGACTTGGGACAACTTGTACTTTGAAGTGAAAATTTCGAACATATTATTACTTTAAAATAAACGAATTATTATTATATTATGTGTATATGTTAGTTTCGTTTAATACTTTGACAATTATATTTTCGAATTTTGAACGATCTAAGGATTTGGTCAAAATATCGGCTAATTGATTTTCAGAACTCACAGTTCTAAAAAATATTATTTTTTCTTCTAATGCTTCTAAAATTGAGTAGCATTTGATCATTAGGGCTCTCGATTTTTTCTGACTACCCCCTGAACATATTTTTTGTGTTGAAATGTTGTCTTCCATTATATCTACGATCAATTTCTCTCCAAAAATTTCATAATTCATATGATGTATGACTTTTATCGTATCTAAAGTGTCAAAAACTGCAATTATTTCTGCTGCAGTACTTGATGAGGCGTGAATAGTTTGCTTAGAGCAATTCCACTCCACCAAGTCTCCATTAGTAAATAACATAAATCCAGTTATTGACTTTCCCTTTTTGAGATTACATAATTCTATATTTGTTTCGTCGACTTGGGGTGCATAAGAGGCATCAATATAAGCCTGTATTCCATCCCCTTCCGATTTATATATAATATTATAATTTTTTGTTGTATTAACATACCTAAAAATTCTTTTTACGTAATTCTTGAGTGTATCATTGGAATTATTTTGGAAATGTGAGAAAAAATTGACTGGGAACAATATGTCCGGCCTTGTAAGTCTTGCTAAATATAATAGCCCTCCTATCATTGACCTATATTCGGTATTGTCTCTACCATTTTCTATTTTATCTATTTTTAAGCCCGTTTCCATAGGGGTATTGGTATTTTTTAATTCCAAAATTCCAAATTTCTTTAACATTTTATCTATGTGTTTATATTATGAAAGTATTATTGTATTATTATTGTTGTTTCTAACTATTTCTAAACCTACAAAAAATCTAGGATTATTTATTATAGTAATTGTAAAGTCTTTTTGCAACTCCTCATTTATTTTAGTGATGGATGATTGCGAGTTTGATGCAATTAATATATCGTCCACATATGTTAAAAATAAATTTTTTCATTATTATTTATTATTGTATAAAAGCATCTATCACTTTTGGTTCTGGTAAAGCCCATATCCTTTACTTCCATGTCCAATAAGTCATACCATGATTTACTGGATGTTTTCAATCCATAAATTGATTTTTTCAATTCAAGTACCTGATTGGTGTTTATATTTATTCCTTCAGGTCTTCTTACAAAAATAGGTTTTATTATTGGTAAATTTAAATATGCGGTTTTCACGTCATATTGTACCTGTGAGAATTATAGCAAATTAAATTATACTCGTGACTATTATTCTCACATATCATTTGTGGTGGCAACACTGTCGATATATTTTTGTGATCTGTGATTTTAGTGTTTTGTATCTGACTGTGATATTATGTATTCATACGCCTCTAGTCGCTTTTTGATATTCATGTTGTTAACAACTCCACTACTTTTAATGTGGAAATAAAAGTTCGTAATTAGTGAATCTTGTGTCTTTATTTATGTGTTCGTAATGTGTGTGTCTAGTCTCTGTTCGATGTCATTTTTAGTTTAGGTTCGTTTCATATGTTTTTAGCCGTCTCGATCCGTTGATTTCTTCCTCATCTTCTGACAGGTTATGGGCCCAGATACCTGGATGTCAACGTGGTCGCCATTGTCATAGTTTGTCAATGTTGTGCTGTCGGATTCTGCTCGCCACACCCAAGTAGTATCATGCCTGCTAATTGTTTTTCGATTGTTTGATATGTTCTCTGTTCGATGTTCCTGTGATCTCGTTCGTGTTGAATTGTTGGTCGACGTGTCTGAAAGTTGCTGAAAATCGCTGTATTTGCAGTGTAACTGATCGTTTGTACCTGTCAACGAGATGGAAGCGCGAAAGAAGAACATGATTGAGCCATTCAATGGGCAGAATGGCCGTACATGGAAGTTCCGGATGGAGCTGTTGTTGGCAAAGGAGTCATTAACTAACATTATAATCGATTCTTTGCCGACTGTTTGTAACAGGGGAGATGCTTGGTCCAAGGAGAACGCGAAGGCGATGTTCCTGATAGCAAACAACGTGACTGACGAATACCTTGAGATGATCCAGACCTACACGACGGCGAAGGAGATGTTTCATGTCCTAACGAACCTCATCGACAACGGCAATGACCAGACGCTGATGGATTTACGAGGTGATTTGTACGCAAAACGGTATGTGTCTGGTATTGATTTGCATAAATATTTGTTGGATTTTCGTTCTCGTTGTAGACGTTTGACAGAATTAGGAGATTTAACGACCACGAAACAATTTATTTTGGTATTGCTGAGGTCATTACCTGCGGAATTTCGTCCAATTAAGGTTGTGATTGAAGATGCAGAAGTCGTCACCTGGGATGGAGTTTTCATGAAATTGAATAACTTCCAGCGTGAGCTATCTTCTGATAGCAAATCGACAGTTCGAGGTAACACTCTGAACACTACATCTCAAAAACCTTCATCAGTGGGTGTCACTGGTGAGGAGAATATTTATTTTGGTAATTGCAATAATGTTGGACGAAATTCTAGTAATAGTAGTAATGGAAATCGTTTTAATCGTGGTCGATTTCGAAATAATAATAATAGTCGTGGTTTCAGTCGAGGCGGAAATAATAATTTTAATAATAATAATCAAAATTCGAGCTCAAATAATAATAATAGTAATAATTTTAATGGACGTGGTCGTAATAATAATACTGACGGTGGACATTCTAGTGTGAAATGTCACTATTGTAACAAAATAGGGCATATAGCCCGAAACTGTTATGTCAAAAATCGTAATAATAATAATAATTGTAATAATAGTAATAATAACAGTGAAAATCGAGTTAATGACCAAAGTTCCAATAATAATAATAGTAATAGGAGCTCGGCACAGATGTGCAATGAAAATTTTAATGCTAATGACGTTTGCTCTGAAGTGGGTTACAGCTTTACATTGAATAATGACGATAATAATAAAATTAATGACTCTTGCAATGCAAAAGAAAATTTAAACTTGATGCCTCGAACCACATTTATAGTTGACAGTGGATGCACAATTCACATAGTAAATGATATAAATTTGTTCAGTGATTATATAGACTTGATCAGACCACATAGTATCTGTGTTGCGAAGAAGGGTGTCTCTCTGTCTGTCACGTCGGTGGGTACTGTAAAATTAAAACTTTTGAATGGAATTGTAATCGAGTTGAAAAATGTAAGGTATGCTCGTGAGCTGCCGCAGAATCTGCTTTCGGTTAAACGTATGAGCAAGTCGGGATTTGACACTTTGTTTCGGGAAGAGTCTGTTGAGATCATCCAACGCTGCAGTGGAAAAGTAGTTACCACTGGTGTTAGCGTAGACTCGGATTTGTACACAATTGACTTTGTGAAAATGTCAAGTCAATCGTGTAATCTGACGTTGGGAGATGAATCGAGCCGACTGTTCGTGTGGCATAAACGACTTGCTCATCTAAATGTGAACGATGTTAGATTGTTGTCAAGTAGGGGTTTGATACCTAATGTTGACTCCAATCGCAGATTGCTGTGTGAGCCCTGTGTTATGGGGAAACAGAGTCGAAAACCATTTCCAAGGCATGAAAGAAAAACAAATAAGCCGTTGGAGTTGGTTCATACTGATCTCTGTGGACCTATTAACCCTCCTGCATATAAAGGAGCTAAGTATTTCATGACTTTTATCGATGATTATTCCAATTTTTGTTGTGTTTACTTGCTGGCAAACAAGACAGAAGCTTTTGCGAAATTTAAAGAATATCACGAGATGGTCTCGAATAAGTTTGGCTATAATGTAAAGAGACTCCGTTGTGATCGCGGCACAGAGTACTTGAATACCACCTTCCAGTCATATTGTACTGAGAAGGGAATTGTGGTTGAACCTACTGTTGGTGGTTGTCCTCAGCAGAATGGAAAAGCTGAGAGAATGAACAGGACACTGTGCGAGAGGGCAAGGACACTGTTGTTTGAGAGTGGTCTTGGGAAGATATTTTGGTCGGAAGCCATATTGTGCTCCACCTATATCGTAAACAGATGCCCCACAAATAAAGATTTTATTCCATTTGAGAGATGGTTTGGTGAAAAATATAACTATAATAAATTAAAAACGTTTGGATGCGATGCATATATGTTATCGTTCAAACATGACTCTGACAAATTTAAGAGTAAAAGTGAAAAGTTAGTAATGGTAGGTTATTCTCCATGTGGGTACAGGTTGTTGGACTTAAGCACTAAGGAGATACGTCTGTCACGTGATGTTGAGTTCTTTGAAGGTGCAATAAGTAACTCTGAATATAATAAATATACAAAAAATGATGAGTTGTTTAAAGAAGTCACTGAATCCAACTTGGAAAATATTGAAGTTGATGGTGATTTAAATTTTGATTGTCTTTCACAGGAGGCGACTGCACGTGATCAAGCAGCAGGAAATACATACCTGGCTGAGGACGGCATTCCTTTGACGTTTGAGGAGGCGAGTGCAGCACCTGATAGTCTGATGTGGAAAGAGGCTATTTCATCTGAAATAAGTGCCCTGAACTCCAATCAGACTTGGAAGGTGACCAAATGTCCAAAGGACGCCGATACCATCACGTGTCGTTGGATCTTTAATAAAAAATATGATAATGAAAATAATGTTTTATATAAAGCTAGGTTAGTTGCCAGAGGCTGTCAGCAGAGGAAAGGCTTCAATTTTAATGAAGTATATGCGCCAGTGGCGAAACTTTCGACTGTGAGGACCCTCTTGGCTGTCAGTAATAAATTAAAATTTTATATAGAACAAATAGATATCTGTAGTGCGTTCTTGAACGGTATTCTTTCTGAGGATGTGTACCTCGAGATACCTGAAGGTATTGAAACGCAGGTTGATAAATATAATAATGTATTAAAATTAAATAGGTCTATATATGGTCTTAAACAGTCGCCAAAAGTGTGGAATAAGCTATTTAATGAGTTCCTGTTGTCACTTGGCTTTGTACAAAGCATGGCTGATGACTGTCTGTATGTGTTCAAAAATAAACATGATGGAACGATAGTTTATCTACTCACTTACGTTGATGACGTTCTCATTAGTTCCAATAATAAAGAACAAATTATATTTTTCAAAAATAAAATTAATAAGAGATTCAAATGTAAGGATCTTGGAAAAGTTAATAAATATCTAGGTTTAAACATTAATTACAGTCGCGAAGAGGGCATACTGGAGATCGAGCAGAAGAATCTCATCGAGTCTGTTGCTAGGCGGTTCGGTGTTGATAAATGTGCACCTACCTACACACCTATTGACCCCAAACTCCAATTGGATAGGGACCTCAATGCGTGTGATAGTGTGCTGAATAATAACTATCAACAGCTCGTGGGATGTTTGATGTACCTAATGCTAGGATCACGGCCTGATATTTGCTTTGCAATATCGTACTTCAGCCAGTTCTCCAGTTATGCCACAGATGAACATTTCAAATATTTATTGAGAGTTCTAAAATATTTAGTGACTACTAAAGACAAAAAACTTATATATTCATATGAACATAATAATAATGGCAATATAGTCGAAACATATTCGGATGCCGATTGGGGTAACTGTGTTAACACAAGACGGTCTATCTCGGGTTACTGTGTCTTTGTTTATGGGTCGCTGGTGTCCTGGTCTAGTAAGAAACAACCAACGGTAGCTCTGTCTAGCACTGAAAGTGAGTTGATCGCCATATGCGATGCTACCACTGAATCAATTTGGTTGAAATATTTATTGGGTGACTTTTGCATTCAAACTGATGACAGAGCTGTAATTTACGAAGACAATCAGAGTTGTCTGGCTATCTTGCACTCTGGAAAATGGAACACACGCAGATCAAAACATGTGGACGTAAAGTACCGTTTTGTGTGCAATCACGTAAATTTAGACTTTAAGTATTCATACGTGTCAACTTCGCGACAGTTGGCTGATGTTTTTACGAAGGGCTGCCCGAGGCCTAAATTTGATGTATTTTGTAAAATGTTAAAGTTGTTGTAACTTATTGTATATGTTTACCATTCATGTAGTATTTATTGTTGTAACTTTTTGTATTTTTGTTGACTTTTGTCATTTATGTTTTTTAATGACCTTATTAATTTAATAATTCGTTTTTACCATTTTATCGTAATCGTATAAGTTTAATTTGAGGAGGCGTGTGAGAATTATAGCAAATTAAATTATACTCGTGACTATTATTCTCACATATCATTTGTGGTGGCAATACTGTCGATATATTTTTGTGATCTGTGATTTTAGTGTTTTGTACCTGACTGTGATATTATGTATTCATACGCCTCTAGTCGCTTTTTGATATTCATGTTGTTAACAACTCCACTACTTTTAATGTGGAAATAAAAGTTCGTAATTAGTGAATCTTGTGTCTTTATTTATGTGTTCGTAATGTGTGTGTCTAGTCTCTGTTCGATGTCGTTTTTAGTTTAGGTTCGTTTCATATGTTTTTAGTCGTCTCGATCCGTTGATTTCTTCCTCATCTTCTGACAGTACCATTATTAATTTTTCTTTATTAACTATAGATAATAATAATCTTATTGTTCCTATCGATGCTACTGGGCCATGGGTTTTGGCAATACCATACTCGGTTCGATCTTTAAAACCTCTTGCCACAAGTCTCACTTTTGGTTTTGGATTTCCAAATTCATCAAATTTTATTGTGAAAATCCATCTCGTATCTATAAGTTTTTGGCAATCATAATCCACTATTTCCCATACCTTCATGTCATCGAGAGTATTGAATTCGTCATTTATGGCCCTAATCCAATCCTCCCTAAAAGGGTTTGAATCTATTTCAGAGAAAGTTTTGGGAATATTATCCTGTATATATATTTTATTATATCTAATATTGACATTCATAATAATTGGGTTAATTATCCCTAAATCATATTCATAGTCCGCTGATTTTATTGTCAGGGGTTTATTATTTATTAATAAGGATTTTATGTTTTGTGTTTCGTCCATTTTCACATCACATGAAATGTAGGATTTTGTATTATAAGTGTCTTTAAGACAGTATCCTGTATTTGTATAGCCCATCATTATATTTTTTTCGGCCCTGTGTGCTAATTTTGGGTCAATTTTATTTTTTAATTTTGCTTTTGCTTTCGTAGCATTCTGTTTTCTAACTTCCATAGGTATATGTCTATAAGTTAATGCTCCGAAAACTTTAAGATTTTTTAAATTCGGTTTTATTCCGCAGAATAACTCATAAGGCGTTTTATATCCTTCATTTGCTTTTGTGGGGGATCTATTAATTAAGTAAGCTGATGTAACCACAACATAGGACCAATATTTTATATCCAGATTGGCATCAATCAACATGGCTCGTACTCTCCTCATTAAAGTTTGATTTTGCCTTTCAGCAACACCGTTTAATTCTGGAGAATATGGCACCACATAATCCATTGTTATGCCAACCTCATTACAATAATTTATTATTTTGGCATCGGTATATTCTTTTGCATTATCGCATCTTATAGTCCCTATGGGATATTCAGGGAATTTATTTTTCATAGATATTATAATGTTTTTAAATTCATTTGTCACTTGGCTTTTATTAGCAATAGGCATGACAAAAGTGTACTTCGAAAAATGATCTATTAATGTTAAAATATATTTTTGATTTGCCACAGAGGGCGTAAATGGACCCATAATATCTGAGGATGCTATCTCCAATTTCCTAGTTGGTTTAGTCCTAATTCCAGTATGACCTAATCTTGAATTATTGGCAATGCAACATATCTGGCAATTCACAAAATCTTCATCCCTGAAGTTATTTTCGGGAATGCTAACTGCTAAAGTTTTTAATTTTTGCAAATATCTGGCATTTAAATGCCCAAGCCTCCTATGTATCAGTAATTTTTTATTAATATTATTGTTTATTTGTGGTCTATTAATATTATTATTATTTTCATTATTTTCTATTATTATTTCTTCATTTTCACCCCCCTGAGGTGATTCAGTATTAGTATCATCTTCTTGAATTTCCAGTTCTACTGTAAAATCATCCCATTCATCATCTATATTTTGAGTGACGGGGGCACATATTATATTTTGTTCATCATTATTAATATTATTATTTATATTTTTATTATTATTTTTGACATTGTAATATATGTAAAAAATTCCTTCCTCTTTTTTTGCAGTCATAATTATTTCTGCATTTTCAATGAAGTAAATGTTCGCAATATCTTTTTGCTGATCGATGTTAATTATTCCAGTATTTATTATTTTAATAGCTGAAATAAAATCTAGATTTAGATCCAGCACATAATGGACATCATTCAATTCTATCAATGACTGAATTTTATTGAAATTTTTGACTTTGTTCACCATCCTTCCTGTATGAGTGGCATATAAAAACATATTTTTCCCAGCACATTGCAATTTTATTGGAGTCACAAATTTTTTAACATCTACTAATTTATTAAAATCAGATGTCAGATGCACCTCTGCAGCTCCATCCAAAATTGCTTTGTGGTTCAACATTGTATAATTTTCATTATTATTATATTTATTATTATTAATTAATTCATTCAATAACCATTCGTTATTATTCTGATTAAATTTTTTGACCATGCAAGACATTTTTACTTGCTGTTCTGCACTATCTTTTTTATTAATATTTGGTTGACTTGCATTCGTTTTTGGGGGATAATTTCCCTGATTATTATTAGAATTGTCATTATTATTATTTGATTGTGGATTATTATTACCACAATTTTGTGCTATGTGCCCAAATTGCCCATATTTGTAACATTTCGTATTATTTTGATTATAATTTCTTCCATTTCCTCTATAGTTATTACCTCTATAATTTGAGTTACCCCTAAAATTATTTCCTCTATAATTTCCATTATTATTATTCCCATTATTGTTCGTATTGTTATTTTGGTTTTGGTTTATTTCATTACCATTACCATTATTACTACCACCATTATTATTAAAGTTATTTCTATTACCATTTCTATAATTATTATGACCATTTCCATTTCCTCTATAATTATTCCTACCTCTATAATTATTATATCTTTCCCTATAATTATATCTATTATTATTTCCATTATTTCTATAATTATTGTTCGATTGATTATTATTATTATTCTGCTTTTTTAAGGTCTGATCTCTAAATTTTTGGTCAGAGTCCTCTCTCAATATTCTTTTAAAATTATCTAAATTTTTTTCATTTGAAGGTAAATTTTCAAACTGCATTTTTGCAATTGCCTGCTCGTAGCATAAAGCTAATTGCAAATTTTCCAATTCCTCTACTTCCGTAACTTCTTTACCACTATCTCTTACGTCAGTTTCTAATTCATCCCATTTTTTAAAAAAACCTTTCATGTTTCCACCAGGCTGAAATCTGAACTCCATCCAATTTGCCTTTGCCATATTGGCTGTGACCGAAGTTTTAGTGCCATAAATATTATCTAATTTTTTTAACATTAAGATTGCTGTATTACAGTCCCTTATTTGTTTGGTGATTTCATTTGATACTCTTTCTAATACAAATGCCTTAGCATTGTCTTGCATTTTGCAATAACTCACCATATCTTTATCGGGTCGGAAATTTAGATCATCTATATGATTAATATACAATTGTAGGAATTCATGCTCCCCGAAAATATCATAATATCCAGCTCCCCTAATAGCTGAAATAATCATCCTGCGCCAGTCTAAGTAATATTTTCCATTAAATACCTTTCCCAATGGCGCTTGTATAGGTTTAATTTTGTTTGGGGATGCCTTATTTTCTTTAATTTTATGAAAACTCAAAACACTTTTTTCTCTATTAATAACAGCTATATATTTCTTATTTTCTATAGATTCTTTTTCAATTTCCTTAATTAAATTTTCTTCTATTTTATTTCTTTTTTCTATTTCTTTTTCACTATTCGCTTTTTTACTTTTTTCGTTACTATCCAGTTTTTATTATTTAATTAATTAAAGAATCTGTTCATAAATTTCTCTTTCGATTTATCAGAACTATAAATTCTGCTCGAAAAATAATTTACTGAAGATTCTAAAATTTTAATATATTTCAAACTGCTAATATCTTCAATTCTTCCAGATATATCTACTACAAACGATTCTAATATTATCTCACCTGTGAAGTATTTAACATAAGGTAAATTATAAGTTTCAAATTTTACATCAATCACTTTTTCACCTTCAAACTTTTTTATTAATTCCTTTAATTCTTCTTTCTCAATATTGTACTCTCCAATTTTTCCTTCAAACAATTTTATTGTAGGGGACATAAATAACTTCAAAAAAAATTTTAATCTACTAGCCTCTGTTCAAACACAATCGCATAAACACGAAAAATAATTTACTTCAACTAATATTACCTTTACAAAAAAAATTTTACCTTATAATTTCCGCTGTGTCGATGAATAATTTATATTTTTGATGCTTCGCTGACTACCTCTGTACTTCCTGCTTGAATTTTGTTCTGAGTTGGCCAACAAATTTGGGTCTTCGATGTGTGGATCTACGATGAGTCCTCGATGACGGGAGCAGGTTTCCTTTGGCTGTTCACACGATCTCTTTGGCAGTCCTTTCTGGATTTAGCGTTCGATGACTTCCAGGATTAGCCATTATTAAGTCTGGAACTTCAGCTTCTAATTTTCGATTTAATTTTGAATTTTTCAAAATTGAAAATAAATTAAAATTCGAGTTTGAACTTCTCGAAAAACACGGTAAATACTTCGTGTATTATTCAACAGAAAACATAAAAAATTTTCGCACAGCAGCAAATTAATTCAAAAAATTATTATTTCATCAATTTTAAATTTCTAAGTCTCTTCTCAAAGTTCTACCACAGCGATGGCTACCATGATGTGAGGTGTACAGAACGAGGATCGAAAGAACTTGAGACTTTTTACTTTAATGACATTTCATTAGCGACTGAATTATGTTTCACAAACGAAATATGAAATGGTGAAGCAACAGCATTATCGGATCGAGAATAGTAGGGGAAGCACTTCGTGATGAGAGTGTACATATGACATATATATATAATGTGTTCGTGATGATGATGAAGAAAGAGAGAAGGTGGGATTTCCATTACAACAAATAATGTGTACAAATGTATATGTGCAAGCTCAGTAATCAATACAAAAAATCAATATCGATATATGTCCATTTTAAACAGTTACAAAAAATATTAAAAAATGTGGTAACTATGACAAAAAATTCAAAATTTAAAAATACATGCATCACATAATAAAACTTTGTGGTTCCCAATGGTTACAACACTCCTAATAAATGGAAAGACGGTTAAAAAAATATATTAAAACATAAATGTGCATGTGCACAACCTGTCGTATGTACAAGGGCAAATGTGTCTATTACCAGACACTAAGGCATTGGGCGTTTTAGGGTTGTTCCATCAAATGCGCGGCTAAGCGACTTCAGTCGAGCAACAAGTCTCGAAACTTCAAAAATTTTGTACGACCCAATCCTTTAGTAAACACATCGGCCAACTGGTCCAAGGTTGGCACTCTTTTCATACTTATGATTTTGGCTTCAACGTAGTCTCGGACAAAATAAAATTTTACGTCGAGATGTTTCTTACTAATTGAGCCATTGGGAAATTTAATACAATTATCATTATCCTCAAATATGAGGCATGGAGATGAAACATTTACATACATGTCCAATAATATATTACGTATGGCAACTGAATCAAGTACACAGTCGCAAAGAGCCACAATCTCTGCATCGGTGGTAGATAAAGTGACAAGAGATTGTTTACGGCTTCTCCATAAAATTAAATTGCCATGAATAAACATACAGTACCTACTGACTGACTGACCTTCGAGTAGTCGGGCAGTTGGCCCAGTCAGCAACAACTTAGGAAACAATTTTTTCGGAATTAGGAACACAACGATATACAATTTCCAAATTTATAGTAGTGAAAAGATATTTCAGTACTATTAACAAGTGAGAATACACGACCTTATTGGCACAACACTGGAACTGTCCAAAGTAAGAAACCACATAACAAATATCGGCCCTAGTTCCGAGCATAACATACATCAAGCAACCGAGTAACTCCTTATAACGGGTGCATAGTATTTCATCTTTTTCTTTTTTGTCATCAACCAATATATATAATTTTTTTTCTATTGGTGTGTAGACCGGATTGCAATTCTGTAATTTAAATTTTTCAGCTACTTTATTTATTAATTGTTTTTGATTTAACTTTAATATTTTATTTTCTCTTTCGTACATTATTTTCAATCCCAAATAAGATCGAACAATGCCCATATCGTGGGTCTTGAAGATGTTGTTAAGACTTATTTTAATTTTATCAATTACACTATTAGTTCGGCCACAGATCAAAATATCGTCTACATATGCAAGGACAAACACAACATCTTCTAAATTTTATCTAATATAAAGCACTCATGTCTTGAAGCTACAAAACCAACGGAGGTGATGAAATTCCTCCATTTTTCGAACCAGGCTTTAGGAGCTTGTTTCAGTCTATACAGAGCTTTATTTAACTTAAGGACCTTTTTATCTTTATTTACTTTATTATATATGCCGTCCGGAATTTCCATGTAAACCTTATCATGCAAAATTCCATTTAGAAAGGCATTTTTGATATCGATTTGAGAAATAATATAACCATGATTATTACAATATGACAAAAGTGAACGGAGAGTACTCATCTTTGCTACCGGAGCATAAAGTTCCTTAAAATCAAATTCCTTCTTAACCTCAAATCCACGAGCGACTAAACGAGCTTTATATAACTTAACGCCATCGCTGTCTTCCTTTACTTTAAACAACCATCAACTACTGATGGGCTTTGTGGTAAGAGGACAGTCTGTCAGAGTCCAAGTATTGTTTGCGTGAAGCGCATCCAATTCCTTGGCTATGGCAACCTCCCATTCAGACTTATGTTCTGAAGCAATAGCTTCTTGAAAGTTCATAGGAAACTCGTTAAAAACTGAGTAAGCGTAATGACAAAGGTCATTGTCACTTAGCTCATCAATAACAATATTATCAATATTTTCTATGTCATAAGGACTTACGTTATGTTTATTTACTTTAGTTGCATTTGAGTTACCATTTACGTTAGATCCTGAAGTGCTTGTAGATGCAACCTGTTCCCTATCTTCTAAATTTTTATTTAAATTTTTCATAAATTTGGTCTTGTCAAAGGTCACGTCTCTCGCTACAACCAATTCATCGGAGTTAGTATTTAACAACCAATACCCCTCAGGATTATATCCAACGAATACCAGGGAGCAAGTTTTAGAATCAAATTTATCTTTCCTTTTCTCTTTAGGAATTAAAGCGTACGTGTCACAACCAAAAATCCTAACGTTTGACAGATCAACCTCTTTGTTATACCAAAGCTTCGCCGGGAATTGACACCTGTAATTGAAGGTTCGATTATATAAGTATGTAGAACATAGAACAGCCTCGGACCAATATTTGTTATGCATCTTTGCATGCAATAGCATCGTGCGAGCCTTTTCAACTAATGTACAATTGAAACGCTCAGCATGTCCATTCATTTGTAGACAGAAAGGTACCGTATTTCCAATAACAATTCCGTTCAATTTACATTGTGTTTTAAGTCTCACATTCATGTACTCCATTCCATTATCACAGCGAATTTCGCCGATACCACGACCAAACTTGTTTTTAACTCTTGCCTCATAATCGAGGAAGTACTCAAACACCTGGTCTTTTGTTTCTAACAAATAAATTGTAGCGAACGCTGTGAAATCATCAATAAACATTAATATAAATCGTTTTCCATCATAACTGGTGGTCTGCATGGGTCCGACTAAATCAGTATGCACAAGTTCGAGTGGCCGAGAGGTGTGGTGTTGTGATGGACTGTGAGGCAGTTTAGATTGTTTACCTTCAACACAAGACCTGCAAAATTCTACATTATTATAATTAAAATCTTGTGTTAAACGGGCTTTCGACATTTTCTTCATAATTGTGAAGTTTGGATGCCCCAACCGAGCATGCCAAAAATTTACATCGCCATTTGATTCATTAATATATGATTTTGAATAATCTTTCAAAAAGAAACGAACATTGTACAATTGTTAATCAAGCGATTTACTATAATTTATCAGCTCACCAGTTTCTGCTCGAATTACCTGTGCATTTCCGTTAGTATCAAAATTGACATTAATCCCTGCCTGAGTGAGCTTACGAATCGATAAAAGGTTGGTGGGGAATTCTTCAAGAAAAAGACATTATTAATTATACATTTTTCACCCCTTTCGGACCAACAAACAATAGTGCCCACCTTAGTGGCGTACACATAAACATCTCTTTTATAAATTTTAATTTGAATTGGATTTTTTAATGTTATGCTTTTAGTAAACAGTCCAGCGTCATTTACATTATGATTTGTGGCTCCAGAATCTAATTTAAACCACACCTCTTTACCACTGACTGATTTATCAGATGAATCAAACAAACACATAAACGATGAGCACCTATCTGTAGCTCCTAAATTACTATTAAAATTGTTATTACTATTATTATTGGTCATCAACCCAGCATTACCACCAACACAATTCGAATTTTCAGAAAAATTAGCTCTATTAACATTAATGCAACAATTTCTGGCTATATGGCCAAAACGATTACATTTATGACATTTTATTTGTGAATTTCTGTTATTGTAATTATTACCAGAATGATTTGCTTTTCAATCGGCAGTCACGACTAATGTGACCTAGTTTACCACAGTTAAAACATTTAAAATTACAATCAGAAGCATAATTATTAACATGATTTGATTGACTATTACCCGATTGGTGATTACCATCTCATTGACCATTATATTGACCATTACCATAACGACTTTGACGACCATTGCCATTGAAACGATGATCAGAACCACATGACTGATGACCATTACCATTATGTTGATAACCATTGCCATTTGAGTGACCGGCTACCATCGCTGACTGTGAATCGTTGACTTTCGATGTTACGGAAAAACTTTTCTGCTTTGCATACTCATTTAGGAGTTTCAGCTTCACATCCTCCAACTTAGGATTGTTTTCATTTTCTAAAATAGCAACAACAGTGTTATATGATGGTGGAATTGACATAAGAAGTTGTTCCACTACATCAGGAACTTCGAGAAGAATGTCAGCGGACTTCATTTTCACAATGAGCTCCTCAAAATGTCGCAAATGATCTTCAAGATTTCCACCCTCTTTCAAACGCAAATTGGACCATTCTCGTTTCAACATGATGCGACTAGCGGTACCGGACCTTTGATAAACACGATCGAGTTTCTCAATGACTTCATATGGCTCAGTGACATTTTGAGCATATGAGAGATGAGAGTCTGCTATAAAATAAACAATTAATGATAAACATCTATCAGCTTTCTTACGTTAATCACGGTTAGTAGTTCTTGCAGTTTCTCGTGTCAGCAAATCAGCCAATCCTTCTCCTCTGATCGTCATAAACAGACGAAAACTCCATGGATTGTAATTGGTACCATTAAATTGGCCAAGACTGTGACTCTTCTCAATCGCATCAAGTTTAGCGTAAAACGGAGTTTTGCGATCCATATTAAGCTAATATTGCCAATTAAATCCGAAAAAAAATGAACTAACACATCATGTGCGAAAACAATAGGAACTGGTCCTCGAACAAACTTGTCTTATATACGTACATCGATCACAGGAACTAGGAACACGAAAATAAACGAAACCTAAAACAAATGACTAGAAAGAATTACATATATCACAGTGAAAGCGTGCTGCTGGGCCCATAGCCTATTAAAATTGGCTCACTATTCGAACAAAATTTGTATTAATAAACGAAGTTTTAGTTTCACCACTTTATTATGTACCGCCATATTAGGCGTTCAGTTGAGGACAAATTTCAAATTCACAAGTGTATATTCAACTAAATAATGAGCTGCACATTGTGTGATAATAATCGAACTTAAGTAAATCTAGAGGTACAGGTGGTGACAATGATTAGGTACAACTAGTAAGATGGGTATAATTGGCGGACATTTAATCTTCATAAAATTAACAGTTGGTGATACGGAAATGGGCGCGCAGGTTTGCCACACGGATGTGTATATCTTTGACTATATAGCTTAATGGACTGCTAGAACTAATAAAATCTTGAAGCCAAAGAATGCAGGCGTTACTTTTCGAAAAAGGTACTTTGTGTGAAAACTGAATTTGTATTCAGTTATATTTTCGTGACTCCTAACAATATAAGCAGTGAGAGAAACATATTCTTTTAAGTTTCACTAGTGTTTGTACTTTCACTTATCACCAAAGGTCGTTTTTTGTAAAAAGAACGCCTGTTAACAGTGGCTTCAGCGATGTTCCATTTAACCCTATGTATTTCTTATCAGTTCTAGCAGTCCATTAAGCTATATAGTCAAAGGTGTATATCAACACATTGCTCTTTCACAGCGCTATCTAGTTCCGTCTTACGTTAATAAAATTGTAATGGTTCTATATGATTGGTAATTTAGTATGGTTGTCATGGGAGTGATGTTGTTGGTTGTAGAGTAATTATACTCTTGTGTTTGTGTTGTGCGTATACCTATTTAAAGAATTTTGAGAATTTGTGTGGTGAAAAGCTTCAATTCAAATAATCATAGTTTGACAATATATTCTCTGTTAAATATTTTTTTACAATGTTCATTTCTATTCTTATTTATTTTTAATCATCTAAATAACCAAGTGAGATGTGCGGTTTGAGGCTGGATTGTGTACGTGACGCCTATTTTATAAAAAATCGAAATTTAATTCTGTAATATTTTACGTAAGTTAAAGTCGAATTATTGTGTTAGAAATGGTTTATTGTTCGTTCATCATTTGAAACCAACCGCTAGTGGAAACAGACTGGTATGTATTACATTCATTTCTTATTGTCGTTTTTTCCCATTTTCTGTAATACTCTAATCTCCATGTTTGTTCATTTTATTCGCATAGATCTGGAGTAAATGACAATTGACAAACAGATCATAAGTTTTAATTTTCTATTGTATTCTAATTTACGGCTGTTTACTCTTATCCAAGTTTTGCTGTTTAGAAGTATTCAATTCAATGGCATATTACATGGGGAGGTATTTTGTAGATGTCTATTACCTGTTGCATGCAGGGTTTATTGCTCTGGGTTCAAAGCCATTAGTTATCTTAAATAAATAGAATATTTAGGAACATAATCTTTATTACGAGCTTGGATGTACATGATGATTGAATACTGGTGAACATCATTGAAGGTCGAATAGAGCTTCGCAAATTTATTCTACCCCACTGAGTCAAATTGTCATGTTGGTGAATACCAGTCACCTCGTATTGTATTCCTTATTGTAGTGCTGTATAGAAGGTAATTTATTAAAATATGACTATAGTTGCTGAAAATGTATCAGTGGTTTATTTTGTGGTATAATCCTCGTGTGTTACTTCATTCGTGAATTGTAAGTTGGAAAAATTTAACAATACCTATCTTTTGGTCTCTGTCTCCATATCGCAGAAATCTTTGTACGGAACAATAATCATTTTTTACCCTCAAATTACCCTCGAGAAAGACCACTGACCAGTGCCAATAATGCCTTCTTAAAACCGGTATTAATTTGTTCTGTTCGATATTCAGTATTCATGTTTACTCATAAATATTTGTTTCATTATGTAAGAGTAATTGGCATTTGCCATAGGTATGAGACAGCCTTAAGTTAACTTGATCGATCAGTTTACCCCAGTGCTCTATCCAAAATCTGAGTACATTTTTTTCTGATTTTCATTTGAAGAACACGTTGATTTTATTATCTTCATTTTTCGTTAAATTATATAAATTCGTCAGTTTGTTCCAATGATCTTTGAGGAGTTCATGGCGAGTGGCAGGTGTTTCCGATGGACGATGTGCTTTCCTAAATTCCGATGGCTGTTTCCTGTTTCCTTTGTTTCTTTATGTAATCACATTATACCTGGACCTAGCGTCTCTTTTCATCAGTTGTATTCACCTTTTTCGGTTCAGCGATTCTGTGAGAGAACTGATTATCACATAATCCAGAATAAAATAATGAATGCGAATGTGCTGAATGTGATTTTATTCAAGTGATCTCTTACGTGAGCCCCCCCCCGTGTGTGATATGGTCATTCGTCACCAAGGATCTTAAATTCTTCGAAAAATTCAATTCTCTTTGATTAAATTTTTCAAATTTTGATAATGGTTGTCATTATGTATGGGCCTAATTACATTTTTTCAAGTCCAGGTTAAACAGTCGAGTCAGTTATCTAATAAATGCAATATTTTTTCCTACAATGATTTTTTTTTTTTCTTTTCGATGTTATATTATACACTTGTTTATTTCAAAACTGGTTTTCGAATGGCTGGAGGTCTTGAGGAGGTTTAATCATCCACGAAAAATCTTCGTGAATAATATATATATATATATATATATATATCCATCTCTGCCTACCCTGAGCAGGTAAATTATTATTTCTCATTACGAGCTACATTTTAAAAAATAATTATCTGGAAACTTATTTTCGTATTTTACTAAAAAATTTATAAGCGACGACGAATAATTGACGAGTTTAAATTTTTGAATGTTTTAGGCCGGCTTCCGTGTTTGGCCTTTGAAAATAACATGCATTAATTGTTTTTATAATTCAACTTCCTTGAGCTCGGAACTAACATTCTTATGTTATAGTTTTCATTTAATTTCAGGCATAATACCATTTCACCGACATGACTCATGTTTATCATCTTATTAGTTTCACAGTTATCAAGTTCACTGAAAAAATAAAACGAAGTATACGTTTTACAAGCACAAATTACTGCATTTTACGCATCTAAAATACAATTCAGACGCATGAATTTTCTAAAATAACAGCCAAAATACGTTTTTAAAATTTCTGCGAGTACCCGTGAGCACACGTTTTTTCGGTAAAATGGTAGTTTTCCTAATTTCAAGTCCTCATTCGAAATTATGTCATTTAAATTTTTGTTATGAATTGGTGCAAGTTCAGTTTTTCAAAAACATCTGGTCAATTCGTGTTAGCACTGTGATGTAACTGCTGTTTGTGAAAAACTGTTGAGAACCTCCTAATATCACTGTGGATATTGAACAGTAATTTATTTAATGACCTGAAGATCGTGTCTGTTTGAGAACGTATTTTTGATTCTTTTGGTAGAAGTCTATGTGGTGGTATGATCTATTCTGAATCAGAACATTTCCAAACAGTTCTGAATTTTTTCCCGTTTTATTGTTGCATATGGTTTTCGCTGACTGAATATGAAGAGGGTAGTATATATTATTTGGTACAGGTTCGTAACCAGGGGGCCTGGGAGGCAATGCCCCCTGGCGACTACTCTTGCCCCTCTAGCAAAAAAAGCAAAAATTAGAAAGTTAAAATAGCAATATTTCTTGAAACTCACCTTATTTCTTGTGTAATAAATATAGCTAGGCTATTCATATTTGAAAATTAAAAAATTTAGAACGGGTTTAATCGAAAAAAATAAAAATTTAAAGATTGAAAAAATCATTGTCATAAATTGGGGCATATCCGTCAACAAGAGCGGCTCATTCCGATCAACGCAGTCGATTTTCTTTTTTTAGTTCATTTTAGCTTTCTTTAAGCTCGCCATTTTCACATGTTTCATGTGAGTTTATTTTATGAAGAAAATGTTGCCGAATCAAAGAAGAAAAAACTCAAGCCCAGCAAGCCTCATTATAAAAAGTAGGATTTCGAGAAAAAAGAATTATGAATTTTGATGGTCATTAATTGTCTGTAAGTTCATATGCATGAATGGTATGGTATGATTGTATGAAATTTGTTAGCTGCTGACGAAATATTAGACAATGTGAAGTTTAAAAGCATTATTTTTTGAAATGATTAAAAAAATAAAACATGAACATGTGGAAAATTTTGTTAAAAAAAAAATATTCATGCAAATTAGAAAAAAAAGAAGAAAAAAAGCTTTACCGTCCGGTCGATCCGCAGCGTGCTATAATAAATTATAATAAATATTTGTTTCAAATTTCGTAGATATTCCAAAATTCCGCATTTCGTGATCAATACAAAAATAAAAATAACGGTATCGGAAGTACCGTCCGGCCGATCCGCGCCAAAATTGGTAGCGTACTACAATAAATTATAATAAATATTTATTCCAAATTTTGTGGATATTGGTGCATAATTGAGCATTTTTTAGCTAAAATAAAAACAAAAATGGTGGTACCGAAAGTACCGTTCGGCCGATCCACATCAAAATCCATAGGTTTGGTTCTTAGCTTCGGATAAATGTTCGCACCAAATTTCGTGATTATCGGACAAAAATTGCGACCTGTGTCGTGAGAACAGGAAAACGGTATATATGTACATGAATTTGAGTTATTGGTGCCAAAATTTTCCTGAGGTCCATGATACGAAAAACGTACCCACCCCCAACCCCGAGGCCTAATACCTCACCAAGCGTAATAAGTAGACTTCTTAAGAAAACTTACTTAAAAATATAGATGACTTTCATCTCGGATCGTATATTATTGAAGGAAAGATGAGAAATTTGCATAAACGTTTGTCATTTTTTATAATTAAATGATTGGATTATTTGTTTCTAAATTAAGTTTTATTTCTTCGAACTTATTCGCTTCAATTTTTTTTTCCACGCTAATATTTTAGTCGTGGTTTTAGTCTTGGTGTTTTTCTAAGTCTGAGGTTTGCTTTTAAGATATTCGTCGTTATTGATGATGAAGTTAAAGGTACCATTTAGATTTTAGGTCTTCCAAAAGTAAAAATATCTGCCGTGCATCAACCGCGGTAAGTGTGTATTTTCCAAAAGTGTCGAATTTTGTAATGGTTGCCATTCAAAAACCAGTGGAATGATTTAGTTAAAATTCAATACCAAACCAGTCCCTAATAGTCTCCAACTGCCATAAAAATTTAATGCTAAAATTTTTTAATTTACTGGAGTTATTGTGATGACAACATGGTGGGTTTGCAACACTTTGGAAACCCCTTCCCTGGAAACCAGGGGATGAATTTCAAAAATTTTAACACGAATGTGTATCCCATGAAAGCTTCTAACACTACTCCAAATTTCATTACCATAGGTCAAACATCGGACGCTCCATAGACTCCTAAAAAGTGCCAAAATTATCAAAATGTAGAAATATATATATCTAAATATTTAATGTGTACGGAAGCATTTGAGTGACCTGTATTCGTGATTTACGACTCGTGATCGGCGCTTTTCCACTAGTTCCGCCATTGCAATGAATGTAATAGTTGTAAGAAAATATACTAATAAACATTATACCCTAACAAGTTGCAAGATTGCAAACATTTAACAGTTCTCTTTTTTTTTCTTTTTTTCTTTAAATTACCTTTGATTTTAGTTCATGCACTTTTCAGAAGACCCAAAACTTAGTTTGCTCATCTCTGCCTTTCCCTTAAAGATTTCTTTCTTTCCAAAACATCAAGTATCAAATTATTATTATAAAATAATTTCTGAAATTTTGAAAATACAAGGTAAATCGTCGAACAAGCGCTTTTCTTCAAAAAGTCTCTTCGGATTTTACTGGAAGAGTAAAGATATTGGCTACGGCTAATCTTGAACGCTGTTAAAGTCTTAGTATAAACGTGTAAACAAACCGATGAGAGCGACATGTGCTGGTAGAAATCATTTAATAGGTCTTCGCTTTCCTATTTGCCGGTCTAAAGTGCCAAAAATTTTTTAAAAAAAAGCAACGGTTTCGTCGGTTTTAAATCTTTTACCCTGCAAAACAGGTTTTTACTTTGGGTTTATGCAAGTATTGTACATTAAGGGTAAACGTGACGAAACACTTGCTGCGTTATCCGGGCGATTCATTATTTTTATTTTTCAGTTGAATAATATTGCACATACATTATCCATGTTCTGACTAATTAGTTGCCCAAAAATTATTTTTTGTTCAGCCTTCAAAAAAAAGGTTGGGAATATCCTTCAAACCATTTATTATATAGTATTCTCTTGAAGTGAATTCTTTCACTCGTATTTTTCTTATTAAAAAAAAATTATGTATATATCCTTGTATATTTTTCGATTCCCTGCTTGTATGAAGCCTTTGAATGACGTTTTCATGGCAACGCTTCTTTTTAATCTCATAAACATAACCGTTAGAATGCATGTTTTAATGAGGGAAACAGTGGCTTATAAATTATTTTGCTGATTCGTGTTCCATAGTAGCTAGAAAAAATCAATTTTAATATAAATTCGTTATTTTTTTTTTTTTTTTCATTTTCATTTATAATTCAAAAACAGTGAAAAACTTTCTTTTTGCATTGATACTGCCTTTTGGGGTGGGTAATAGTTTTTTTCGTGTGTGAACATTCTTACGCGTGATACCGACTTACCTGCAGAAAATGAATATTAAAGGACAAAACCGGACAGGGAGTAGAACGAAAAAAAAAGTTAAATGTCAATTTTTGGCGTAATAGTCAATAATCGCTAGAGGAAGAAAGTTTACTGCTAACTTTTGACCTAACAGAAAACAATTAGGTGAATGCATGCGTTGCTAACAGGTATGTACATGTGGCGAACATGTTCTTTTTGTGGTTTTTTGTCAAGATCTTGAATATTTAGGTGAATAATTGGTCTTCCTCTGTTTTCAGTGGGTGCGTTGAGCAAACATACAAATTACTTGCAAATATACCTATGTGATATGTATATATGAAATTGAGTTTTTGGTGCCAAAATTTTCCTTGATTTATGAAACCAAAAACGTACCACCCCCAGGTCATTCCATGACACCAAGATTAATAAGTAGATTTTCATAAAAAAACCTGCGTGAAAAGTAAAGAAATTTCAGGGATGTAATCCCACTACCCTAACAGATAACAGAAACGTCATTTACCCCTACAAACATCAATACGAGAAGTGTAACCAATACTGGAACCTCTTACCTTGAAAGTAACATAACAATACCGGAACCTCTAAAATCATCTTCACTCAATACTGTTATTTACCAATACCATAAAATCTGATAAATACTCAATACCATAACAAAATGATATCTATATAAAAAGTGTCGGTAGTGGTATTTGTAAAAAATTCAAATATGTCATCGGTGCAGTAATTAAAATTCCAGTCATCGTTGCCTGCTTTAGAATTCATGCTACGCCAACATTCAATAGGTAGTATTGTTGATGGGGCTTAATTTAACTGTGGCTTAATTAATTTTATTGGTATATTTTTTGGGGGGTTGGTCAAAACTAATTGATTATTATTGTTTGTCAGCTTGAGAATTTTTTTTTGTGGTGAGGTTTTACCCCAAACTAGCACCCCTATTCACAAGCTACCAAACTTTTTTCAGTTTTTTCAGTTTTAATTTGTACATTTTAGTCATTGGTAAATGAAGAGAAAAGAACGAAAATTTTTAAAAAATACCAGAAACAAAATATAATTTTCAGTGCCACCACATAAATATTATCAGTTCAGTTATTTGAAAATTGCCTTGACCATATAGTACTGAACCAGTAAAGCTCCATAAGACTGATGTACTTTTTAGACATGCTGGTGTAAAAGTAGGCGAGTGTAGAATATCTTCAGCGTATTTTCAACATTTTCTTTAGGTTCAGCAATTTAGGATACATTTGATAAAGACATCCTCTAAATTTACAAGGATGGTGTACGTAAACATAGTGCATGCCAAAGTTCATCAAGCGTTACTCAATCGTTGCCTGCTTAGCGCCGGCATGTCTAACTGGAAATCATCATTTTTTACTGGTCCAGTACTGTATAGATATAGCCAAAGGTAAATTGTAATTTTGAAAATAGCAAAAAAGAGAAAACACAATTTTTTTAAAAATACCAGAAACTAATCAGAATTTAACGGTACATTTACACAAATATAGACGCTAATACCAGAAATAGAAATGCTAACAGAAAAAATTCAGAAGCCAAACCAGAAACAATACCAAAATAGCTAGTGGCCCTACCGGAATACCATTACCGTAATAAAATTTGGTAATGGTAAAATACCAAAAACGGAAACGTTTTCGTAGCGGTATTCCATCGCTGACAAATTTATGTGGAGGCTCCTTTTTCTTCGAGTGTTTTCGTTTTGTGTTTCTGAAAAGTGTAACTTAGTCGTGTTCTGGAATTTTCGCCTCTGCCATATTTTCCGAGATTTGCCCTATTCCGCAGGGCTCTTTGCTTTGTTTTACCTGCGGATCAAAACGTGATAAAAAATCTGAAATTTCCAAAAATATTTTGTTTTAATTGTACCTAATGATTATGATTGGCGGTTCATCTGCAGTGAGCATTTATGGGAAAGTGTAGCCGCAACCCGAACGACAGGACAAACTCTGGTTGGTGGCGGTGGCGATGATTCGTTCCCTCTCTTCGTCATAAAAAGCGATTTCATACTTCATGACGAGTATGACTAATCGAATATTTGGGTCGTATTACGAAGTTTTTTGCGAATCCGTATTTCGTCTTTTCCTTCTAATCGTTATTTTTCAAACGAATGCGAAAAATTTTATCGCAAATGCGAATACCGCATGTGTGCGCGCGCTGTATCTGCAGCCGTTAACTAACTGGATCTTGATTTTATTTTATTTTTTTTCCCTAGTTCGATTAATCGTATCACCATCATAGCCGAATGTTGTTCTACTTTCGGAACAGTTCTGTGAACTGGAAAATTACTAATGTGCTGATTTATTTGCGATTTTCTTGTGGAAATTACAAGCGGTTGCTAGTATTCGTTTTTCAAAGTACAATTTTCTGAATTGCGAACCCCCTCAGGCGTCGACGTTGCTCCCACGCAGAGTGGATGCGGTCGCCGATTTCGTTGATATGTTAAAGTTAATAAAAAATTTTTAGGTTGAAAGCCTACAAGTTTATATATTATTCACTCCCACTGGCGAGAGTTTTCTTTTTTTTTTTTTTTTTCCTTCCCTCCCCCCCAAATATTATGTAATGTTATAATTATAATGCTCAAAATGACCTTCTTTTAAACCGAAAAAACAAAAAAATGGTTAATTCCCAATTATCTTTGTCGAAACCTTCTTCTGATGTTCGATTTTTTTCGCTGTACCCGTGTCGCCATTCGCCAGAATTCAGTATTCTTGCACCTGCTTATTGCTTTTTTATTTTTTTATTTTTTTTTTTTGTGTATAGGTTTTTCTTTTATTTTTTGGACACTACTCGACGTTTGTTCTCATTTTTACCGGACACAAACGACACTTCGTATCCCAGTATCGTTTTCTCTTATATACCTACTGCATTTTACGAGGGTTGACAAAACGTGATAATTCAAATTCTAGTCGTAAAGCGTCGAGTTTTTTATTGTTTGGGTGTGTTTCAAAAGTGGTTTACTCTTTTCCCCCTCACTATCTCTGGCTAATCCCACCCAGTGAGTGCATTACAGTTTATTTACCTCTTAATCAAGCTCTTAATTATTATTTACTTTACATCGATTAAATGACGTTTGTAACCATTGTTTGGTGCCACATTTCGCGTATGTTTGCATTAATGATACCGAAAATATTTGTAGAAACGTGTTCGGTATTCGGTTTTCAAGACGAACCCAATTTATGATTTCTTTTCCTTTTTCCCACGTACTTTAGCGTTCTTAATTAAAACAAGCGGTTCGGGAAAAAGAAGGCGTATAAAGTCGTTAAGTGTTCAGTATGTATTTTCCCGTATCGTTTGGTCGATTGATTATAAATTGTCTTGAAATTTTTGAATAATCTACAAGGTTTTCGTATGTGTAGTGTATGTGCGGGCGGAAATGAGGACAGATTTCTGTCCCAAGTTTCGATTAAACCCGATCGTACAATTGTGGTAAAGACTAGTAGAGAAAAGGTGTTCATCTTATGAAATCCTAATCCAATTATCAGGTGAAGAGATTTTTTTGACGGAAAACGTCTGTCTAAGAGGGGTTCCCCATAGGGAAAATTATGACGTCTTTAACCCTTTCTCCTGTCAAAGTTTCTAATTTCAAAACTATAACGTCATGATACCTTCCAGCTGCTAAAATTTTCTAGTTTGAAATGATGACCAGTGTATTGTATTTTCCCTGACGAGCCGCGCAATTTACTCGGACTGCCCTTTAGATAAATAAATAGATGAATTAAGTATAATTAATAAAATAAATAAATAGATTTATTGCATATTGATTTGAATATGTTAAAATGTAGGGTGATGGGCATTATTTCAGGTGCAGCTGAAGGGGTTGATGACGTTGTAATTGTGGACTTGGAAATTTGATGGAATTTTCAGTGGTGGGGCATAGGTATCTATTTGTTGCATATTATTGATATGGATACCGTGAAGATGTTTTCGGAAACATCGATGACACTACCACATTTTTTGTTTTTATTTGTTTCGAAGTGTTCCATCAACTATTGAAGTTTAGATGGTTTCTCAGGAAACACCGTGTATAGATCATTCAGTTAAGAAAAGTAAATAAAAAGGAAAAAGCACACAGTATAAGATGAAACGTTACTACTTACTTATCTTTTGGTAATTATTGTGTATGCTCGAATGATATCTTTAGTTAATGATATTGTTGCTTCTCTTCTAAAGAAAATCATTTCAAAAACTATTCAAAAATAACCCTAATGAATTTGTTGAATGAAACTCATTAATTTAGTTGATTAAAATGTGCATATTTTTTTTATTCGATGTATACCTAATTATGAGTTTTTATTTTTAAATTTTTACAAAAAATATTGAAATGCTGAAAAATTTAAAATTTAGTTTTCTTTATTCAACCAAATAAAGAACATTAACCAATATTTTTAGAAAAAATTAATTCAAATTAGTCCTTCATTATCGATTCAGTATGTGATACAGTCTACAGAATGTTGCTTAAAGCGGTTGATTTTAATGCAGGCTGTCCGTTTTTGATGATTATTAAGTAAGTTTTCTATTGAAAATATACTTATTAATCTTGTTGTCATTGAACAACCTGTGAGTAGGGGTAGGTACGATTTTCGTTTCATAACTCCAGGAAAATTTTGGCACTAATAACTCAAATTCATATATGTATATATATATATATATATATATCTTGTTACCACGGTACATGTCGCAATTTTTATTCGATAGGCACGAAATTTGGAACGAACATTAGTACTATGCCAACACTTATTGATTTTGTTATGGCCGTACGGTATTTCTGGTATGGCTATTTTCGTTTTTGTTTTGGCTATAAAATTTTTAATTTTCGACCAATAGCTACGAAATTTAAAAAAAAATATTCCCAATAATATATTATAACTTGTTGTAAATTTTGGTGCGAATCGGCCGTACGGTATTTATGGTATAGCTATTTTCGTTTTTGTTTTGGCTATAAAATTTTTAATTTTCGACCTATAGCTACGAAATTTAAAACAAATATTCATTATAATATATTATAACTTGCCGTTAATTTTGGTACGGATCGGCCGTACGGTATTTCCGATATAGTTATTTTCGTTTTTGTTGAAGCTATAAAATTTCTAATTTTCGACCAATTGGCAATGGCTATGAAATTTGAAACAAATATTCGCTATGATTTATTATAATTTGTTGTAAATTTTGGTGCGGTTCGGCCGTATGGTACTTCCGGTATGGCTATTTTCGTTTTTATTTTGACTATAAAATTATCAATTTTCGATCAAAAGTTACAAAATTTGTAAGAAATATTATGACTTACTGTAAAAATTTTTGTGCGGGTCGGTCGCACTGTACTTCGGGTAACACTATATTCGTTTTTATTTCGTATATAAAATGCCTAATTTTTGACCAATAAAAACGTAATTCGGAACAAATATTTATTACGATCAGTTAATAACTTTTTAACGACTACCTAATTTTACATTTTTCAAAAACCTACTTTTTTCTTGCGGAGCTGTTGCTGCGCTAGAGTTTTTTCTGTTTTTAGGATTTTTGCTTGCAAAAAACCCTATTAAAATCGCTATGTTTTTCCTTTTCCTCCTTCATTATTCCTCAGCCTGAATTCTATTTTTTTTTTTTACTGTGAAAATAAAATTTTCTATTTTATGACGATATCTGTGAAAATTTATTTATTTATTTATTTTTCTTGTTTTCCTTCTTCATTTTCTTCAACCTGTGTTTTATGTTTTCTTTTTCGACTGTGAAAAAATGAAAATAAAATTTTCATCCATTTTATATGATGTTATCTGTGACCATTTATTTTTTTAATTCTAATTTTGCGATAAATTTATGGAAAATGTGACAATTGAGAATAATATTTCAATTTTAACTGTTTCGTATTCGTTAAGTATTATTAAATAAAATATATAGCTATATCACTTTCTTTCAACAGTTGTCTTCTTTTTGAAAATACTTCTGAAATTTCTCGATTATTCTAGTTTTTTTTCCACTTTTTATTCATAGTTGATGTCACTTTTCATGACAAATAAAACATACTTAAAAAAAAAAAAACATGTAGCTTGTTTAAATTAGATTGATTCATAAAAATAATTTGAGTATACATAGTTTGTGTTGCGAGAGTAATTCAATACTTTAAATTACCTCAACAAATAAGATAAGATACGGACATTTATCTTTTATTAAAATTTCACTTTTATTATAAACACTATTAAATATTACTTATTTCTATTTCTTAATTTTAGTGATATCTAATGTCCATAGCAGCGAGTATGGACCCTAACGTTCTACTCGACTGTAGGTTTAGGAATGACCATGTCTTCAAAATGAAGATATGACATTACTTTTGTTTTCTTTGTTTCAATCAAAAGATGGCCGACCAAAAAGGTGGCGTGATACGGAACATCCGCCAAATATGATGACACTTCATTGTCAGCATATCTGGTGGTGTCCGTTTGTGAGAAGCTAGGTAGAATATAGACAGCTATTATTTTGAGAATTAGGAATAATAGTTGTCTATAATTTGTTCAACACGTTTTTGTAGACGAACTGAATCGTCTGCAAAAACAGGATGGAACCGTTTGAATTTTCGTATTATCAGCCAAATATCAAATGAATGAAGAATAAGGAATTTTATGATTCGGGAATGTTTGGAAATGAACAATTCTGATTTACGCATAGTGTATATTCAGTTGTGAATGTAGTTTTTATCAAAATCGTTCCTTTCCCCCACATCTACAAAAAAAAAATTAGCTTTTCATTTTTCAGAATTGCACATACGGTTGAAAATTATTTTTACTTTAATGCTCTATTAGGATAGTGATATTAAAGCTTCGAGGAACTGTTTTACTCGCAGAAAGTCAACAGCTGACATTTTTTCTAATAACACAGCGTGTTACTGCTTGCAACAAATGCCGTTAAATCTTTTGATTACCTCCTTCATAATTCAAGGGGAATTTTTCCTAAATCTCTGTCAAATTATAATTAATTCTTATAACGGGAATAGCCGCTGAAACACTTAATTTTTCAAAGCCTCCCCGTCATCTGCTGTTCGCATCAATCCGCACTCTTCGAAGCCAATACAGATGGTTAGTTACATTAGTCAGTTCGTCCGGTTGCTCTGTGACGGGCTGCACTCTTCTAAAGAGAATGTTCTGACTTCAAATCAAAATGTTGATAAAACTGGAAAATCTTAAATGTTGAATGGTATGCTGACTTCTGTGCCTTCAACGTGGAGAATATTAGTTTTAATTCATACGACGTGTTCTCGTTTACGAGCAACGTTTTTGGATACTCTTTTTCACGTTTTTGCTATTAAAGTGAATTTGGTTTTAGTACAGCCCACTGTTCCACGTTACGTGCATCATTAAATTTACGTTGCATCCAATGCGCCGAGTTCAAACAATTTATAACAATGACGAGCATTACGAAAATGTTGAGGTCATGACGTGTGTGTAGCAGACGGTAACACCCGTAATGTTATTTTACGCTTCTTTCTTCGCACCCAGTTAAACTCCAGTGCTTCCGCTCTAACTGCGGTACCACCGGCCCAAGGTTATCATTCATTCTTGGAAAACTACTTCATACGTTCGTTCCCACTGACTCACCGTCGATTGTTCAATGTCCTCGTCATTCGATCATCTCTCTCCAGTGTCCGCCTAATCCTTTCTATGTGCATCATTCGGTTTGATGACTACTTGCGAATTTTTCAGCATTTTTTAAGTAGATTCTCTTTGGAAAATCTATTTATTACGCTTAGTGCGGTATTAGCTCCCAGGGTTGAGGATGGGTAAGTTTTTCGTTTCACGACCTCAGGAAAATTTTGGCACCAATAACTCAAATTTATATCATTATAATAAACGTATAACCCGTTTTTTTAAGACAAAATTCGACGAAAATTATTTAGTCAAAATTTTAGGCGCAGGCGCCACCTATAAAAGGTTTCGTTGTTTCCGTCCTAATAACGAATTGATCAGTGTTGCCTGGCCGGAACAAACCAAAGCAACGCTTCAGGGCATATATATATATATACTGTTTTCTTGTTCCCACGGTACAGGTCGCAATTTTTGTCCGATAATCACGAAATTTGGAACGAACATTTGTACTAAGCCAAGGACCAGATCTATAGATTTTGGTGCGGATCAACTGGACGGTACTTCCGGTACCTACTTTTATGTTTTTATTTTATCTATAAAATGATCAATTTTGCACCAATATCAACGAAATTCGGAATAAATATTTATTATAATTTATTGGAGACGCTATTAATTTTGTCGCGGATTAGCTGGACGGTACTGCCGGTATCTACCGCTATTTTCGTTTTTACATTGGTCATAAAATGCAGAATTTTGAAACAATATTTATTATAATTTATCCTACCATGCTACTAATTTTTGGGCAGATCTTTTTTAATAGTTTCCATGAACTTTTCTTTTTACAAAAATTATCCACATGTTCTCGTTTTCTTTTTTTTATTTTATAACTTCGTTGTATTTTTTTGATTTTATTTGAAATTATATGATTATTTACCATACTTTATCGTCTTCATTAATTTTTCCTTTCAAAAAATAATGCTTTTAAATTTCACATTGTTTAATATTTCGCCAGAAGCTAACAAATTTCATACAATCGTAACATACACGCATATGAACTCCCAGACAATATTAATGTGACCATCAATATTCATAATTCTTTTTTCTCGAAAACCTAATTTTTCTAGAGAGGTGTGCGGCGCTAGTTTTTTTTTTTTTTCGCCCAATTTTATGATTGGATAAGTTATTGCATATCATATATCAGGTATTGAATTTTCCCTTTTACGTCCGTCACAGTCATCTCGGTGTAAACCTGGAATTCTATGAAACTGTATATCTTTCGTGTTCTTTCTTTCCATGTTGTTAGTATTACTTTAACCTCTCGCTGGAAAAAGAAAATTACATTGTAAAGTGAATATAAGTTCCTTTAAAGTTTTTTTGTTGCTTACTACTCCGGATTGGCTTGCCTCCTTGATAATATGATTTTGTTCCATACAGTTCTAATGGTACTTCCCGGTTAAAGAGTTCTGTGTAACGAAAATCATTTTTTCCTAATATTGGAGAGTGATGTAGTTGAGAAGTCTGTGTCAGTGGCGTACCGAAGGAAAGATGTCACAGAGTATTAAATATAATAAAGGACGCATGTGAAACAAAATAACTGCATCACTTTCACGATCAAAATGTCCTCCATTCCTAAGGTACCGAAAATTTTCAATCTGATTTTTATGTACGAAATTCGTGTTGATTCTGATTTCTAAATTAATAGTTATATTTATTCATTGATTTGATTAAATTATTTGAAAAAAAAATTTGATTACTGCCCGTGGGCTCGAGGGCCGGGGAAATTCAAATTCGGTATTGAAGGAATGAGGACAAGTAGCGTCGAAAGTGGTGCCGTTTTTCGTTGCAGCGTTTAGATGACCGTACGTCCTCTATTGTATTTAGTACTCTGTGGGGAGATATACGTGTTTTAACCCCCTCCTTCGCAAGAACAAAAAAACGCTCGACTCGCCTTCCTTCGGCAGTAGCTAATGAACCAAATTTATTGACTGAAACTTCTCCCAGAATTATGATTTCGCTGTCACATTAATGTGGTACTCAGTCTTTCAGTCGAAAGGTCAGTTTAAAACCAGCCCCTCAACCCCAACCCAAAATGGCGGTTTATTCGGTTTGTTTTAATTTGTGATTGAAAAATTCGTCATTGGCCGTCGGATGTCGACGGTTGATCATCTTCTTCCTCTTACTTCGTATCAAACATACATCAAGCACTGTTTGGGGAACACTGTGTTAAACAATGCCTGATATATCCTGGGGACCAGAAAATTTATGTGGAAACCTTTGCTGCGCATGCATAATGTATTAATGTAAAACAATTATTTAATACATATGAGTTGAGATGAGTGTAGGTATTTCCTTAAATTCTATATCGATCGATTAAGTTATTCCTGTGATATTGTACCGACATACATTCAATCAGACATGTTAGCCAAGTTGAAAAGAAAATTTATGAAAAAGTATTTAATTGTTCTTTTTTTCTTGTATGTTTGTTACAGTCATGTCCTTCTTAACAACGATACTCGTCTTGATTTGCGCTTTTAAATTAATCAATGGCGTCGCCTCCACACCGCAGCTCCACCGCTCAAAGGATCGGGAAGCATTTTTTAATCGAACTTCGTACATCAAAATACCAGCTTTAAGTTTTCACAATCACATAGGTTTGTCATTTCGAACATGCATCGGCGGTCCATTGTTCGTGCAGAATGCAGAAAAAAGTCAAATCGCCTTAAATGTCACCACCGATGGCCTATTGCTCTCTATTATTGTTCCACTCAAAACTTACGAAACATACGTTCCTGGCCATTTTTTGGACAACTCTTGGCATAACATGAATCTCATTACTAGATCTGGAAATATTACACTCTCCATTGCAAATCATCAAAAGGTATTATTTGAATTTGTTTTTTCTGTATTAATTCCAGGTTAAGCTTTTTGACTTTTTGTTTTGTTTTTTTGGCTCGATCTGAATGCCCCTAATTGATCTCTGTGTATGTTTACTCGCAAATTGTGGCCAGTAACATGGACTAATTTATATTTGTCTCCATATACTTTGATGTATCTTGTCATCAGACGAGCTGTATATTTTTTTTTAGAGAATTTGGAATCATATTGTCCACATAAGTGGCCGGTCATAATTGGTCTCTCATATTTATTCATTTTCAGCAGAATAAGTTGTTTTGTTTCTGGTTCCGTGAAATGATTTCAAATTTAATTGATTTTAGGACATTTTTAGTGTATTTTCTCCATCATTCTAGAAATTAATTTTCCTCATCGGTGTCGGTGATTGCTTCCTACCTAATTACTTCATTGTAGTAGATACCCTCGTGTATTTTTTTTCTTCATATTATCTCGTAATTACAGTTTTAAAACTTACTCATGCTGGTATCAATCCGTTTCAACAAACAATATTTTATTAACTTTGGGTTACTTTCTACTTGTTGATTTTGTAGCGTGTGAAAGTCCAACAATGTATGTTTTGAAATTGTTGATTAAAGCAAGTTTTGATGGCGAAGGGAAAAATATCGTTGGTCTGACCGAATGTCTCGCGTCAAATTTATTTCTTTGGTTTTACGAATATAACTTTCCATTTTCTATTCTCTTTGGATGTTGAAAAAATTTATATCAGAAAAGAAGTTATAAGTTTACGTATTGCGCATTCTTTGTTCCTCGTTTTTAGGAGAAAAAAAAAAATTCTGGAATTGCATAGTGTCCTTCAGTGTATTTAGGTTTCCTGCGACTGAAAATTCGACGTCCATTATGCAACGACGTTGTTGTCTGTTAAGTGCACAGTCGATTTTTCTTCATTTTTTCCCTTATAAGCTCAGATTTTTAAATTTCGGCTGAAATTTTAACCGCAATCCCCGGCACTATTTTATACGTATTATACAGCTCTCGTTACTCTCTTGACGAAGTTGAAAAATATAACTTTTTAGGGTAGGTATCAATTATCGTGTCGTAAAAATCATGATCTTCTCGTTTTAATACGTTTTTATTGCAGTTACTAACGCAACGAAATATGACATAATTTGGTACCAGACCATTGGGATCACTATTATAGAGTTTGTTGTTATGAGCTATGATTCGGTGCCATTCTGTAAATATTGGAGCAGTTAAAGAAGTTAAAGAGTGTTACGTTCTTATATTTACCGAATTACACCGCGAAATCCGTTCTAAACAAACAAAGCTAATTTTCAAATTATAAATAAAATAAAAGCGTATTTTTTAAAAACATGTTTTTAACCTAACTTATTACAGATTGTGGCGAATGCTTCTCATAATACTGAACTAATGAATCCTGATGTAACCCTCATGGATGGAACTTCAAAGCTAATCATTGGAGAAGGTTTTGTTGGATGTATGTTGGAAGGACCGAGTTTAATCTTTAACACCTCAATTAGTGAAAAACATCTCATCGAATGGGGAGCATGTCCTCTTCATGTAGGTCCATGTAAGTATGCTTTCTTTTTATGACAAAAATTTACATTCAATATAATAATTTATTGTAGCTGCCTTCTTCTCTCGATGTATACCAGGAATGCTATTCAAAAATAAGAAACATGTAAAAACTCTAAAATTCCATTGAAAAACTCAATATTTCCGCCTTAAGTTTGTTTTCAAATATGTTTTCAGTAACTGTTGTTGTTTTACCATGTCGAAGATCCTACTTTCATTAAATAACTTTGTTGTCTTCCCAGCTAATCATGAGTAAAACTAAGTCTAAAAAATCTTCAATTTTTTTAATAGGAAGTTGCAGATATTCAGGTTGCTTCTGATAAAAATTGAAAACAAAAATTTGTTCGAAAGTTCCTTCCTCCGTCCTACATACTTTTCTGCACTCCCGAAAGTAAAGCAAAATGAGCATGTAAAATATTATTTATATTGTTGCACATACTTGTACTTTTTTTCATTGTGATTAAACATTCTGCTTGAAAACCTTTTATTTTCATCTGAAATTTTATAAGTTTCGCAATTCTTCATATTGTTAGTGTGTGAATGATATATTCAGCATAATTTTTGGCTGTAACTTATTATTCTTTGAAATTTTTTAGGGCGTTCTATTAACTCTTAAAATTGAGAAAAACCGATTCGATGAAAAATGAATGCCTTAAAATCTGTTTTTAAGCAGTGGAAAAGTAATTCTTTGATTATTATCTCTTTTGGATCATTTAATTTTCACAATTTAAAAAAAAAAGGACCTTGAGATATTTCTGTTAGGAGAATGTAGAAAAATTTTATTGATGTTGTACTCATCCAAAAATTATTGTCTTCCATAGCATTGTCCAGTAAGAAATATAGTCGAAAACATCGAAAAATTTGATTTTCGAAAAATGACGAGGGTACCGAAGTATTTTTATCTTTTTTCTTCATAACGCTTCAACCTCGAAAAATCCTGTATAAATTCATTTTCCGCGTTGCCCTTGTTTACGCAGTGTGGAAACTGTTTTTGAACTAACGTATCGGACAAGTTTGCTAATAATACAAATGTGCAAATGTAGATACCTGATTATTTCAAATTTCAGGTGGCAACGAATCCGGTACTAATGGTAGTGTATGTTTGTTATCTTCGACTGATCCATCATTAAACTGCACTTGCCCTGCTGGTTTCACAGGTACAGTAACCAATATTATTTATTAATTTTATGAACAAAATCATATCGTATGAAAAAACATAAAACTCTCGACGTAACGCATGTAATTGACAGCTGTTAAAAAAATTGCATGCTCTTTTTGCTTTTTCTTTTTCTGTTCTTACGTATTTTCATCAAACGCCTTGTCTTTAGTAACAAAAATTGAAAAAATGGTTGCAAAAGTTTTAAAATTATGAATACACTACCGAGTATTTTTTTTACCATTCGCCATTTATTCTCGAATGTAATAAAATTTCTTCGTTATTTCGCCCAAGAAAATTTCTACGCATGGATGCTCAAATTCCGTTTTTTTTTTACCTGTTTTTCGTCCATTACGTAAACATAATATAATGGATAGTTGATTTGAAATTAACGTCTCGAACTTCTAACTCAGTTTGTTCCTCGATATTTTCATAATAACCTACGTTATGTGTCCAAGTTGATGCGAATCATTTTTCAGTCTCCCGTTTATCGGTTTCAATAATTGGAAATCTTTTTGTTCGTTTTTTTTTCTTTTTTATGCTTTTTTCGTATTAAAGTAACTAAATTTCCCTAAAATATCACTTGGAAGAAATAACCATTCATCATCCGAGTCGTTAAATTAATGGCAAATTTCGCGCACTACCTCCAAAATTCACAGTTATTAATTTTACTTTGCCTCATTTTTTTTTTTTTATATTTTTTTACTCAATGTTTTCTCTGTTGATAAAAAGCTTTTGACGATATTATTCGTCTACTTAGTGGCCTAGTCTACATTTTTCTTGCCACTGACAAGTCTGTGAAAACTTGATACAGCAAATGAGAATACTTGAATCCAAGAGAATCCAAGATCAAGATACGTGCTGTTCTATGTTACCTGTACAAAAACTTGGTTTTTTATGAAAACGGATTAGTTAAAATTCATGTCATTTCTTCGATGGTGATTAATTCTGGAGTGAAATTCCTCAATTTGAAGAACTAATGATTTATTGAATGTCAAATTTTTCGGACAGCTATAGTCCTCTATTCTTCGATTTTTCCCTCGTTTCCAAAAGAAAAAATAAAAGAAATGAATTTTTTTCATCAACTTATGAACAAGAAAATTAGTTTTTATTAAAATGTTTATTCCTGTTTTCTATACTTCAGTCGTGTTAAATTTTTATTGACTTATAATTTATAAGAGATAATTGTTATTGTTTGCATGCTGCTTTACTCGGACGCCTTAAAGAACATATAATTTCGAAAAACAAAGATTTTTGTTTTTGCTTATCTTTTCACAAAGGAGTGGCGCATTATTCTTACGGCACTTCTGTACTGTCTTGCTTCTATAATAATTGCTGCCAAAATGCTTTTCTTCAGAAATTATTTTCAAACGCAACAACCAGCTATAACGTCGTAGGTTAATTATATTATTTTTAATAATTTATAATACTCACTATTTGATTAATACTGCGGAACTTTGTATATGCGAAGTTATAGAAATATAGCTCTTAGAAGCATGTTTTTTTTTTTTTTTTAACTTGGTTAATATCTCTGTAAGACGAAAAATTATATGTATTCAAAATGTTAAATTATTGTGTGTAAGGTGACTGAATTGTGTGTGGATATAATCGAGTGCGACATAGAAATGATGTCACGCCCAAACAGCTTGTCATGGTGCATCATCATAAATAAAGGTTTAAAATAGAATATCTGTACCTTTCGAATTCATTTTAATGCCACCAACCAATTTTCACGAATAAAATATTGAACTAATAACGAAATGTATCGGATATGCAGTTTCAAAACGAATCTTAAATTAATTTCTTTGAGAATTACAAAGCACAGTCGGAGTACCTATACTCTTAAGCTTTCAAAGATTTTGTCTTTCAAGTTTTAAAAATATATCTGTTTTATGCGTGACATATTTTCTCAGTCGCATTCAAATTTGTCATCTCTCGAATTTTCCACTTTACAACCCGTTTGAAGTAGATTAGGTGGTATATTCGGAAGAGAACCGCAGTATTTGTCCATTTCACTTAATTTTTTTCTTCAGTTTCTAAGCTTTCATCAACTATAAATGCACTGTTATTTCTATTCATTGGTGTTGGTTTAGTTTATGGTGTCAGTGTTGTCAGAAAACTTTCGCGACTGCCAAACGAAGCACCTAAATCGTAATCAGTATGCATTGCGGAATCGCATTTCCTCACATCTATGCCTGAATAAAGATGCTTGTATAATGAGTTTATTGTATCTCACGAAGTATTTTTCAGTTGAAAACGGTAAGTTTTTTCTTTTTTCTTCAACTGTTGATATCCATTTTCTATCGAAAATCAATTATAATTCAACTCCTGTCATATACCCACTATCCAAATGATCTTACATGTAGAAGTACCAATGTCTGTTTACTAAACTTTCTTTCTCAGAACTGTTCAAAAAAATCATTTGTATCGTATATATTTTTGTTGGAATCTAATAATTTGTGCTGAAAAATGATTGAGAAATCTAATTCCTGTGTATATGATTGATAATGCAACTATGCGTATGTTTTTTTAAATTTTGTCAAAATTTGTGTGCTTTTTTTTTACAGGGAAACTTTGTCAAGAACGGATTGATGAATGTTCGTCGAATCCATGCCTGAATGGAGCAACATGTACGAACCGATATAATGGATATAACTGTCTGTGTCCTCCTGGCTTTACAGGTACTGTAAAAACAAAGACATTACTGTACAAAAACTCTCGATTTTAGAAACTATTCAATTTTTTCCCACCTGAAACTATTTTGATAAAAATTTCCATCACCCATGAAATAAACTAAAAAAAAAAAACTAGTGTGACGTTGTAATTGCAGCTGATTCGATTCGAATCATTCGCACTACAATGCACTCATTAACAGTCCGTGAGATCAACTGGTATAATTCAGATGATCTGTTAATGACTTAGTAGAGCTGGTTCTGGATGCTCAAAGTTTATCGAATATTATTTTCGAAAAATTTCTTTGTATATTGTAAAAATGTTGAATTTTAGCTTCATTTATTCTAGATTTTCTGTATTTATGGTATTGTTACTAGGTTCTCATTGTGAAGCGGATATCGACGAATGTAAATTGAATATATGTAAAAATGGACATTGTTTAAATTCGTTTGGTAAGTGAAAATTACTTAACAATTTATTTTTTTCTCCATTTGACTTGAATTATGTGACAAATGGTTCCAGGAATAATGGTTTTGCAGAAAAATCCATTTTCCGATTTTCTAAGTACATATATGTTTTGTTTTTACAAAAAGTTACTTCTTTTTATTTTTCTTGGAAAAAAGTGTATGAATATTCAATATACTCATCATTATTCAAGAATTCATTTAATTAAAATATTTTATAGAAGATGATTGTTCCTGTGGAGACGAGAAGTTTTGTAATAAAATTTTGTGTAGGTATGCAGTTACACTTAATAAAATACATACATCACTTAACCTAGAAATTTCAACGTAACAGCGTTCAAAAACAGACGATTGAATTTTTGGTTTTATTGAAAATGTAAAATGGACGTTCAGAAAATTTCCCACTCATAAATAGCATAAAAATTTTTTCAATATTTGATGAAATTCAAGTGCTAGTACGAAGCTTTGCTAATAATTAACGCCAATGTTGGAACCTAAGAAACAATCTAATTTTTTAAGATTTAACGGATTTTTCCCAGGATTCTCCGTAAAATACATCTCTTTAAATTGAGTTTATTAAGTAGTTTTGTAGTAGTATGAGTCCGTTAGTATCTAAAATTTTAATTTTGGAGAATTCAAAAAGTTTATTATTTAATTTATTTCTCAAAATAGTTTGATTAATGAAAACTCAGTAGTTTTTAATAGTTTATTCATTCCTCAAATTATTACGAAAAATTAACATTGAAGAAAGTTATCAAGAAAACATTGCGAAACTTCTTTTTTCTTTGAAAATTGCAGAAGGGTATTACTGTTTTATAGCAATGTGAAGCCTATTGCGAGAGCATAGCATCGAACATTTTATAGTGGAAGGAAAAAAAGTTTAAATTGTTTTTATCTCGGATGTTAACTCGACACTCATTCCTGTTCAGTATTATTCTTTAATGGTGAGAATAATAGTTTGTTGGGAAATTCAGCCGGTGTAAAATAAGTATTAGGAGTAAATGAAGTTAGTAGAATCTTGATAAATTATTCGATTTGATTTTGAAACATGTAAGGCCTAGTGCTTCATGCGATGATATTCGATTTCAAATATACGAGATGCTCCCTGAAAAAAATTTTAACGTATCATTAAAATGACTTTTTCCATACTGAACGATTATTTGTAGACTTGGAAAATGAGAGAATTTAATTATCTGTATTGTTCATTACTTCATTAGACGTGTAAGTTATTCCATCAACTTTTAGTACCTTTGTAATTAGGGAACTACCGTGGAAATAATATTATGGCCCATTATTACTTCTTTTTTTTTTTTCATTCATTGAGCTTCAGTTGCGTGGATATTTTGCTCAGTGGGATATATTTTATATCGAAGTAAGGAGGTTTGATGAATTTTTCAATCTTATTGGGACTTGACACCCCGGTGGCGCGTTAGTGTCTTTTGCTGATGAGCGGTTTGAAAACGGTATGATTGACGTTTTTTTTCTATAAATTGTTTTGGTAATTTTTGAGAATGGTATTTTTCGATAAAAATCATTTTACACGTCAATGTGAATAATTTTTACCGACTGCATCAGAAAGGTATTGTGTTTGACACGTTTTCTGGCAATCTAATGAAATTTTGTGCCACTTTGGAGCATTCAATATTCATTTTAAAAATACGAATGATGGTTCAAAAAATTGGTATTTTTACGGTGAGTAGGCCAAAGAAATCCGAAAAATTCCCTATAATGACCCAAAAATTAGTTTCAAAATTTGGAAATTTTTTCATCAAAAAATTAAGATGACTAATCACAAGTCCCGATTCCAAATAAAACGAAATAACGCATCCTGACTGAATCACCCAAAAGTGTCTAGGATTCGGTATTTTTTGTGGTTATATAAATATTTCAGATTACACCATTTTCTCAGTATTATATTAGCATTCCTTAGTTATGCACATATAAATATTCCACCAGCAAAATTTTGAGTTTTGACATTTTACTGTTTGATACATCACCAAGTATGTTTTTTGAGGCGCTGAGTCCGAATTTGGTTTTCATTTTTCCATTTGACCCATTCTTCATCCACCAATGGGCCCCAAAAGGGGGTTAATGTTTTCATATTTTAATGTATGATACATCACCAAATATTTTTTTTGAGTTGCTGAGTCCATTTTCATTTTTGCATTCAACACATACTTCAACTGCCAGTGGCTCTTAAAAGGGGCTCAATTTTGAGTTTTCACATTTTATTATGCAATACATCATAGCATACATTTTTTGATATGCCTTTTTGTTAAATCATTATTACTATTACTATAAGTATAGTCCAATATAGTTGATCTAACAGTATTTAAAATGAATTTTAAACTTTGAATTTGTTTTCGTTGCATCTGATTGGAATTTGGTTGTTGACCAATAAATAAATTTGAATTGCCGTAATTGAGAAAAAAACAATAGGCTGAAAATCAAATTCAGTTTTGTCCAAATATTACAATATCAGCTATTATCTCTCACTTCTAGAGTAAATTCTTTTTATTATGAAAAACTGTTGAAGACTTTCATTTTACACTTATAAAAAATTATTCAAATAATTAAATTTATTAAACTGACTGCATGTAGGGACATAAAACATAATAGAACTAAAATGTTGAAAACAAGTTTTCCAGATTTTATAATAGTAATTTTTTTACAAAGTGAAATTACAACTAATGCAGTCGCTGGCAGAAATAATTTTTGATATTAATATGAAACTCAATACTGTTTGGTTCTCACTAATTAAATTGTGCAGTAAATTATATTTAAATGAATGTTGATTTCATAAGTACCTATCATTAAGCCTAATATGAAATTGATTGAAATCAAATGGAAAGTGGAGAGTTTTTGACAGCACATCTAAGGAATTTAAACATTCTTAACAAATAAAACTTCCTAATGTCTTGAATAGATGTAATAATGCTATGTATTTCAAGGTTGTCAAATTCATGTTAAATTTACAAAAAATTGCATCAGGGAAATATTTAATATGAAGAGTTCTACATGGCTTCATTCAAAAATCTTGCATTATATATTTATAACATGTGACTTGTAAGGCATTTCTGCCAGGGACTGCATTAGTTGTAATTCCGCTTTGTAAAAAAATTACTGTTATAAAACCTGGAAAACTTGTTTTTAACATTTTAATTCTATTATGTTTTATGTCCCTACATGCAGTCGGTTTCATTTTTTTCAAAAATTTAATTATTTCCCATAAATTATGTAAAATAAAAACGAACCGTAAAAAACATTAATTCAGGATTTGTTTAGCATTGTATTCAATGGATTCGCGTCAATTATCCCTTTTTAAATGCTAATGGAAAAATCCACTAGATGTCAGCCACTTTGTATGTCGAGTCCCAATACTGAAGCACCAACAAAATCGAACCGATTACACCGCAGTTTTGGATCGGAAATGTGACAGTTATCAGTATCAAACTCGCATCACATCCTCTCGATTTTAAAGTCGAGCACTTAACCCTTACATCACGCAGATTCTGTTATTGATTTTTTGATCGTAAATGGTTTATAAAAATTATTTATTTTTTAGCTTAATTACCATGATTAAAAATTTAATAATTGATATGATCTCGTATCATTCCTAATCTTGATTTTGTTTTGAAATATTCACCTTTCTTATTCATAATATGTAACTCTGATATAAGTTCCGTAAGGTCCTCAGTTCTTGCTATCTTTTCCTTTCATTTTAAATTTTATTCTACGACCTTCATCCTGTTCTTCGTATGTGTCCGCATATTTTATTCAGTTTTTATTGTTTTTTTAAATATCTAATATTTAATTATCTGTAATCTTATTTTTCGATGTAGGTAGTTACCAGTGTTATTGTACTCCTGGTTACACAGGAGATTATTGTGAATTAGATGTAGATGAATGTCTTTCACATCCTTGTTTTAATGGAGCTACTTGTCGGAATGGTGTGAATCGATATATTTGCATATGTCCTCCTGGGTTTACTGGTGCGTAATTTTAATTTGTTCGATATTCGCTTTGTCCTTCGTTCGGATGATGTATTGCCTTCACAATAATCATGCATGAAAGTCATTCGTATGTTTTGTTAGATAGAGAAAAAAAAAAAAAAAAACCCTGTTTATTTTATAACGAAATTGTTGCTGTTGATTTGATTTGAAAATTAGTTTTAAAGTCTCGATTATTTTATATTTTCATTACCAGAATTCTATAATTCTTGTGCACCTTTCTCACAGGACGAGAATGTCATGTCAACATCAACGAATGTGACTCAAATCCTTGTTTATATGGTGGTACTTGTGTCGATGGAAATGCTACATTCACTTGTGAATGTCCTCCTGGTCTAACAGGATCAGTCTGTAATGAGAATATCGATGAGTGTGAAGTAAGCTTTATTTTTTCTCTTTTCTTACTCGTAATCATTTGCGCTAATTGGAAATATTTCATTTTCAGTCGTCTCCATGCCTAAATAATGGAACATGCATTGATGAAATTAATCATTTTGTTTGTAATTGTTCGAACACAGGATTCATAGGTTTGTATTATAATGTTTAAATCATTTTCCTGGAGAATTTTTTCCCTGAATATCTATTTCTACTCAATAAGTTAATATCATAGTCCAGTAAAATGAGATTGAATTGTTATTAATAGTTGAAAAAAGTTTTTCGGCTAAAATACTGTGGGAGTGGGATCCTCTTTAAGTGGTAAAAATGCTCCCCCTCAATACCCTGTGCCTCACCGATTACGTGATTATTTTTAGTTTTTTCTGTTTTCATCGTCACCTAAGTGATGTACAATAGAAATGTTTCAGTATAAAATTGATGTACATTGAGGAAGCACAGGATATGAAGTCGAGTATTTTTATCACTTATTGAGGAGTCCAATCCCACAACATTTCGGCCATAAGACCTATTGATTCTATTACAAACTCCTATTTTATGGGGCTAATCCTGTTCAAATTAATTTATCAGTTTTGTTGCAAATGAGGGAAAATGCTAAATTGATTGAAAATAAAACTCATAAAAACAGCTTTCTGCAGATCACTTAATGGTGGACTCCTGTCGTAAATTATATGTGTATAAACAAATTCGACTCAGAATCAAATATTTTTATTCTCACCTTTAAGATTAATCTTATTTGTTTACGAACCCTTCCTTCCTTCCTCATAGAAAATAAATTAAATATTTGATTTTTTTATGAATACACTTATTTCTGAGCTTTGTACTGACGAATTAATTAGAGAATGTATGATCTTGAATAAACTTTTGATATCAAAGTGTAAATAATGGAAGTTAATCTTGTGAATATCTGTTTTCACCGACGATTTTAATTTTCTGGGGTTTTCGAAATGTTTAAACTAACATAACTTTTAATTTCAGGCGATCATTGTGAGAAAAATATCGACGATTGTGCTTCAAATCCTTGCCAAAATAATGCAACTTGCAAAGACCAGGTTAAAGATTACCACTGCGAATGTTTTCAAGGGTATCGAGGTATATTTCACGCACATTATCATTATCATGAATTTGTTGTGTACAGTTTGTAAATTAGCATCTTAAATTTTGTTTTTTCAGGGAAAAATTGTGAGGAAGATATAAACGAATGTGAAAGCAATCCGTGTCAGTCTGGTGGAACCTGTCTAGAAAGATCAAATCGAACACTTTATGACAGAAATGAAATTACGATGAACTTACCACCTATATATACTCACAATTTTAGCTACATGAACGCTCATGGGTATAATTTTCAGTTATTTTCCATAATTTTATCGATTTTCTTAATGAAATAATATTTCAACTTTATTAATTTTGTGACAGGTACGAATGTCTGTGTATTCCCGGTGTAATGGGTACTAACTGCGAAATTGATGTGAAAGAATGTGACAGTAATCCCTGTAAAAATGGTGCCACATGTAAAGAAGAGATCGGTCGATACACCTGCGAATGTGGTAACGGTTACGAAGGTACTCATTGTGAAATTGAAATCAATGAATGTGAAAGATACAAGTGAGTTATTTCATATTATAGTTTATTCTCATTTGTCTATGTATTATTCAATTTATCTTCATTTCATTTTCACAGACCATGTCAGCATGGAATTTGTAAGGAACCAAAGCCCGCATATTATGAATGCGAGTGCGCCTCCGGTTATGGTGGCAAAAATTGTTCTGTTCCTTTAATTGGATGCACTATAGGGCCGTCTTGTTCTAATAATGGTACATGCATACCATATGTTTTGAATGAAACTGAACATAAATTCAACTGTACGTGCCCTACTGGATATCATGGTCCCACTTGCGAATGGGTATGATTATCTACCTTTAATGAAATTTTTGTCGATATTCCAATCATTTATTCGAAAATATTTTTAGGTAACGACAATGTCACTAAATGGAGAATCTTACGTTGCAATGAATACAACCAGGGACGAAGGTTACGATATATCGTTTCGTTTTAAGACTACCCTACCTAGTGGTTTATTAGCCCTTGGTAAAGGGTCGACATTCTATATTCTGGAATTGATGAATGGTAGATTGAATTTGCACTCCAGTTTGCTGAATAAATGGGAAGGCGTTTTTACAGGATCAGAATTGAATAACAGTAATTGGCAGAAAGTAATTAATCAAAATTTTGTGTTTAGTACCGTTTTCTGTATATGCCCTTATTCAAATTAAATAATGTTTCAGGTTTTTGTTGCCATTAATTCTTCTCATGTAGTATTGGCTGCCAACGAAGAACAAACAATTTACCCAATCAGTTATAATGAAGGAGGTTCTAGCAACTGGACTAGTTTTCCAACTTCGTATGTTGGTGGAACGGTAAAAAATTTAGCTCATCTGGCTCATGGTCCGTCAGTATTCACAGGTTGCATTGAGAACGTTGTCATAAATGGACAGTGGGTATGTTCTGTACTTCTCATTATCCAAATTTACTGTAACAAGTTTAATTTCAGTGGAAATAATCTTCATTTATTTCTCTGTTTCAGGTTACCCCGCAAAAGAAGGACGATAAATCCATTAATTATGAAATGGTAAACATTGAGGTTGGCTGTCAGCGAAGAGATCAGTGTAGTAAAAATCCCTGCCATAGTGGAGGCCAGTGTACTGACTTATGGAAAACTTTTAGCTGTTCTTGTCAGAGACCTTACTTGGGAAATCAATGTCAATACAGTTAGTATAGCTCTATTTCCTCAGGAATATTAAGCTGATAAAAATTTGTTTCTTTATAAAAATATTTATTGTATTTCTTATAAGAATAACTTCTTATTCTACTTCCAAATTTATATTTACTGTCGTTATGATAGTTGTTTAAGCTCAGTTTATTCATTTTCTCACTTGATCATTTCTTGTCGTTCGGATCAAATATTGTTTGAGCTAATCATAAATTTCTAAATACAGTTTCATAAATGTGCTTTGAATTTTTTTTATTTTTCAGATTTGACCGCTGCAACTTTCGGTCACGAAAATATCACAAACAGTTTGGTAACCGTGTCTGTTACGAATCCAGCTAAAAAGGCAATACGTAATATTGTCGATATATCTATGTTCATTCGAACAAGACAATCAAAAGGAGCAATATTCTATCTTGGATCTCTTCCGGGTTCTGTTTCATTATCTGAAGAAACTCATATCGCTGCTGAATTGGAAGCTGGTGAACTGCTTGTGAGAATACAGTTTAATGGCACTCCTGAATCTTACACTGTTGGTGGAGTAAAACTGAATGATGGTTATAACCATCTTATTCAGGTGAAATGGATTTCGTATTTTATAAAGAAAATTTGGCGCAAAAATTATATGTTCAATTTTTTTATTAGGTGGTACGAAATGTCACTTTAGTGCAAGTTAAAATAAATGGCACAGAATATTTTCGTAAAACCATTGGTGCCAGTGGGCCATTAGATGCTCAAGTTTTGTATCTGGGTGGCTTTCCTGCTCAAGCAAATGACAATGATACATCAGAAACTGCCAATGATACTACTAATAGAAGTAATAGAGATGTTCTGTCCACTAGTGACCCTTTACCTGGAGAAGTTCACAACTCGCGAAATACACGTCAAACTACCGATAAATTTGAAAATATTCCTCATTTCAAAGGAATTATTCAAGATGTCCAAGTCAGTTTAATTTCATAAATACGTGTTCAGTTCTCTTTTCCTTTCATTAAGTAAATATTTTTTACCATTTAGCTCAGTAACGGTTCGTTGAAAATGAGCGTTGAATTCTTCCCCTTAAAAGTTGAAGATTTGACGCTATCAAAATTATTTGGAAATGTATCGTTTGATCCGAATACAGTTTTAGAAGGTGTGTTATCAGATGATTCATGCGGATCCAATCCATGCGCAAATTCAGCAGAATGCCAAGTAACGTGGAATGATTATGTGTAAGAACTTAATCTATGAATATTTCAAATATTTCATCATTCAGAAAAAACGTATTAATGTGATTAATTTTTTTTCCAGTTGCTTGTGCCCTCGAGGCTACAAAGGAAAACAATGCGGAGAAATGGAATTCTGTCAGTCACAAAAATGCCCTGAAAATAGTGAATGTCGTAATTTACCCTATGGATACGAATGTATTTCCAATATCACCATGAAAGGGGCTCAAACTAACACTTCATTGGAATATTCCTTCGCAACCAGTGATAAAGGGGCTTTGTTTTTCAACTCCATCGATATAATGTATAGAAGTCGTACTGGAGGTACATTATTGTACTTGTGTAATAAAGAAGAGTCGTCTCCCTTGAAGCATTTGTATTTCTTCGTTTTCATACTTTATGATGAAGTGAGTATTCTTCAACTAATTTTTCCATATTGGTGCAACCATAAAGATATTAAAAATTTCACATTTTTCGTAAAATTATATTCTTTAATGTCTTTTCTACAAGGTAACTGTGGTGTGGAAATTGGATGCTAGTATGCCAGAGCATTATCAAAGAATGAGGAAAGAACATTCAGATGGAGAATGGACCAGTATCAATATAAAAATATTGGATAATAAGATACAGGGAAGTTTTGGTGGTGGTACAGATGAACCAGGGCAAGATTTTTCGTCGAATAACTTTTCATCACCCGCGTGGTACAATTTAGTTACGAAAGGAAAAATTTATATAGGTATATATAGTTTTCATTATTTATTAACACAGCCGATTTTGTGCATCATATCAATAATTTTGTGTTTTAGGTGGAGGAGACGAGTTTCTCAAAGATACTTTACTGACGGACAAAAATAGTTATTTATTTGATAATGACACCGTTGGTTTTGGTGATTCATTTTCTGAAATTGTTTCGACCGAAGAAAATTCGATATTAAGATCATTGAGTAATCAATCTCAAAACGGAATTTTTTACAAAGTACGATTTTCATTCATTATCGAGGCTTTGAAAAACCATATAGAATTGTTAACATGAAAATTTTCAAAAACAAAAAAAATTCGGTTATTTGAATGATTGATACTCGAGTGCTTCATAATCTCAGAGTGTTGTCAATTTTAATTCAATAATCTCATGACATAAGTGAAGTTTTTCTAATAGAAAAAGTATTTTTGAATGTCTTTTTGTTTTATTTCTCAATTTCGGTATGTGTATTTTTATCTTCATCAGGGTTGTGTTGGCGAAGTTAGAATTGGTGGAATTTTGCTGCCATTTTTCACTCAAAATCAACTAAGTAACACCTTTTTCATCTTGCAAGAAAATACGGGTGAAGAGACCATCGCTCATACATGCCATCTATGTTTCCAATCTGACTGTAAAAATGGAGCAAAGTAAAGTGCCAAAAGAATTTCTAATAATACACTGTTGCTGAAATATTCTCCGAAAATTAACTAATATCGTATTTCTTGTTGCCAACAAGGTGTTTGAATGAAAGAGAAAGTTATAGTTGCAATTGTTTGCCTGGTTTTGATGGTGGAGATTGTTCCCACGACATCGATGAATGTTTTAATAACAAATGTGTTCATGGCGCTACATGTATTGATGGAATTGCAAACTACACATGTAGGTGTACAACTGGATGGAGTGGATGGCTGTAAGGGAACCTTTTCATTTCCTTCAGGAATTTTCCGAACAAATTAAATCCTAATCGATATTAACTTTTTAGATGTGATCAAAACATCGACGAATGCCTGTCCCAGCCGTGCCAAAATAATGGCACTTGTATCGACTATTTGGGTTTTTATAAATGTAACTGCACCGAAGACTATGATGGTAAACACTGCGAACGGCTTAAACAAGTGACTTGTGAAAACAAACCTTGTCATTATGGAGCTAATTGTATGGATATTCCAAGTAAGTTTCGTTATACGAGTATACAATATATTTTTGTTAAAACATAATTTTTAAAAAATTTTTCATGATTTTCTTTTTTTATATAGATAAAAATGGTGATAATTTCACTTGTAGTTGCCTGGATGGTTATGTCGGAGCATATTGTGACCGAATGTTCTGCTCTGAGAAACCATGCAGAAATAATGGACAGTGCGCTGTTCAGAATAAAGTAATTTAGTTGCTCATTAAATTTTGGGATAAGGAAGGATCTTTTTTATAGGTGACTCGATTATTTTATTTTCTTATTTAGAAACCTTTGTGTAACTGTAGCAGAGGATTTAAAGGAATGTATTGCGAAATAAATATCGACGACTGTAAAAATCTTGAAGACGGTTCTCCTCCATGCTTGAATGGTGGTAAATGTATCGATGGTGTTGAAGAGTATCGTTGTAATTGTACTGGAACAGGTAAAACCCACATTTCAGTAGCAATGTTAGCTGATTATTAAAACGTTCTGTCGGTAACAATTTTGATGGAAAAATTACAGTAGAATTTATGAAAAATACTTGGTGTTTTAGATAAAATCTTATCTTCAGTCAAGTTGGATAATAAAAGTTTATTCTCCATATATGTGAGTTTTGTATCCATAGCTTTTTGCGAAAGCATCAGTTCATTAACAGTCACCCCTGTTATATCGGTTAGGCCCATCTCGCAAGAACAGTGAATGTTGCGTAGTAAAATACTGGGCGACTCGAATTCCATTATCTTCGTTTTTTTATTTTGATTCCCGCAGTATGAGAAACGAGTTGTAGAATTACATACTCGGCAATCAAAATAATACAATAGAATATATCAAAATAATACAATAGAATATAATAAGGTGTGGGTTGCCAGTATTTTATTGCGCAACATTTACTGCTCGTGTGACATAGGACTTAAGGTTAAGAAGAATGAAGTGACAAACTCGATCAGGTGAATTTCAGTTGATGCTCGCAACATCATGCCTATGGAACTACGTTATATATCGTCGCAGTCCAACTTACTTCATAGTGTGATTTGAATTATATACAATTCATTATCACAGAATGACTGAAATGTGATTATTCGGAATGATAAAATTTCCTCATTTGTGTAAGATAAAGTTTCAGCTCATTTCATTGTTGGCATTCATCAGTTTGATTTTTAGTAAAACTTTTTCAAACTAATTCAGTGAAAACGCAGGGTAACGTTTTGATCAAAAGTCTGTTTCCATGGTATGATCGGATCGTTATTTTTTTGAAAAGATTATTCGTCGCAATTTCTGTTGTTAAATATCAGTTATTCCTTTCCTAAATAAATTTTTGAAAAAAAAAATGAAACTGACTGCGTTTAGGAACATAAAACATAGAACTAAAATGTTGAAAACAAGTTTTCTAGGTTTTGTAATAGTAATTTTTTATAAAATTGATTTAGAACTAACGCAGTCGCTGGCACAAATAGCTTTTGATATTAATATGAAGATCAATACTGGATTGAAATCAATAGGCGAGTGGAGAGTTTTCAACATATTAGGTATATAAGTAGTTTAAACATTTTTAAGGATTGGTTCTCCAATGTTTGAAATAGATGTAATAATGCTGTGTACTAGAATATTGTCAAATCTATGTTACATTTACCACAAATTGCATCAGAGAAATATGTAATAAAATGAAATCTAATTGCTTCATTTAAAAATTTTCCATTTTATATAAATACACACATATATATGTATGTATGTATGTATCTATGTATGTAACTTGAAAGATATTTGTGTCAGCGACTGCGTTAGTTGTAAATCAGTTTTATAAAAAATTACTATTACAAAACCTAGAAAACTTGTTTTCAACATTTTAGTTCTATGTTTTATGTTCCTAAACGCAGTCGGTTTCATTTTTTTTTCAAAAATTTAATTATTTTTCGATTTTTTTGCTGCAAATATTTTTTAGTGCGAATCTTTAATATCTGCCCATGTTTCTCTCGTCACTTCAATCTTCCACAATTCGTCTTTATCTTCATAGTTTCTGACAATGATGAAATACCTAATATAAAAAATTCAAGTGATAGGTGCTTGGTCATGTTGCAATATTTATGTAACAGCAAATTTCATTTCCAGCCTATTGTTTTTTTATTATTGCTCAATAGGGAACTTCGAATTTTTTTAAAATTTTGGAATTGGTCAATGAGTAAATTTCAATCTTTTAATCGAATATTAAGAAAACTAATTAAATCTTTAAAATTGATTTTAACTATAAAATAGAATGTAAAAAAGAGGTATATACATTTTTTTCCCAGTTATTTTCATACCTATCTGATATTCTCTAAATTAATGATTTTTGTTAAAAGCAAAAGTTAGACCTCGCCTCAGTTTTGCTTGTATTTTTGTGTATTTATTCAGGACTTTTGCATCAATTTGGTAAGTATAATACCTCCTCACACAGTCAGCCATAATATAGACCTTGGACACAGAAATAAAAAGCTAAATGATACCTATGTTGGGATATGAAATATAATTATATATAAGTGATCAATTAACAACCATAAGTGAGCCAATCACAGTTCATTTTTCAGTACACCTTCCTGATTGGTCAGTTTGACTGAATTCCGGAAATGGGGTATTTTTATTTTTCCTTATAAATATTAATTTGAAGCAGATATATCAACGGACTTTAAATGAGCCAATCACAGTTCATTTTTTGATACACCTTCCTGATTGGTTGGTTCAAGGGAATTCTAGAAACATGGTATTTTCATTTTTTTCTTATAATTATTATTTTGAAGGTGATATATCAACGGACTTTAAATGAGTCAATCACAGTTCATTTTTCAGTACACTTTTCTGATTGATTGGTTTAAGGGAATTCTGGAAACATTGTATTTTCATTTTTTTCTTATAATTATTATTTTAAAGGTGATATATCAACGGACATTAAATGAGTCATTCACAGTTTGTTTTCCAACATATGCCTTCCTGATATTATTTTTCATTATAACTATTATTAAGCAGTAATCAGCAGACTTTAAATGAGCCAATCCTACATAATACATATACTGGTGCTAATATATTACTGAGAGAAGTGGTGACACTTGAAATATTTATATAACTAAAAACTTTTGGGAGACCCAATCAGCATGCGTTATTTTCTTATATGTTAAATCTTGGATTGTGATTGGTTATGTTACTTTTTGTGTTGAAAAGATCCCCAAATTTTGAATGAAAATTGTGGGTCTGGTATGTAGAAGTTTTCAATCTTTTTTGGCCAGTGTTACTCACCTTGAAAATACAAATTTTTTAAGACTTATTTCATATTTGTACGATAAATATTGAATGCTGTAGAGTGGCACAAAATTTCGTTAGACTGCCAGGAACAGAGTCAAACACAATACCTCCTTCTGACGCAGTCGGTAAAAATACAATGGTATGAATCAGGCTTGTAGTTAAAATTGCTCACTTTCTTCTTAATTGTGTGTTCTGGATTATTTCACCATCTCAAATGTCAAATTATTTCTGACAGTCGATCAGTCTGTCTTTTTAACTGTACCTTAATCGTTCTTTTCTATTTAACTCGCCTGTTAAATGTTGTAGGATACAAAGGTAAAAGATGTGAAATTGATATAAACGAATGTGAAGAGCTTCTGGCCAATTGCGGAGACAGAGGAAAATGTATAAACCAGAATGGCACTTACAGATGTGAGTGTTCAGTCGATGTTTGCGGTTACCACTGTGACCTATATGATCCTTGTCGAGTAAGTTTAATTTTTTATAAAATTACTTTTGACCGGATATATTCAGTCTTGAAAAAAAGGACCGTCGTTTGGCGACTTTCTGTCGAGAAACTTTCAAGATCATTGAACCTTTATTGTAAAATAAGTGCACAAAAATTACAGCTGGAAATTACTGCAGCAGTCTTGAAGTCCGAATGAATGGATATTGAATATCTCTTAAGCCCCCTTTTTTATAATTAGAATATAACGAATTTTCTGCCAAAAATCAATGTAATATTTCAAAAAGTTTCCGAAAAAATTATAACCTTTATGCAATCTGTATGATTATAATATTTTCTCAACTTCCAGCGAATTCTCTTTCGGTTGCAATGGTATTGTTTGTGTTATTGTTACTAATGTATTTGACTGAAGAGCTTTCGTTTTCGGTAAACTTGGGAGAATCTCCATTATGTTTATGGGTATCATTTTCTTTTCCACTCTTACAGCCTTTATAATATTCTGAAATCAGCGTTCTGCGGTCAGTATTACCACACGTAATAATTTCAAGTTGTATATTCAACAAGTGTAATTCTGAAATTCAGTGGTTGAAAATTCAATTTTAGAGTTATTTACTATGTATTGTAACTTTTGCTACCAGTAATAAATTCTTTACTTAAAAGGAAAAAAAAGGCGAGAAAAAGATTTATGTTCCCAGCGGAATAAAAAGTGAATTATGTTGCCCAGTTTCGTTCATTAAACTTTGCTTCGTTCAAAATGAGAACCCGACTCACTTTTTTCTATTGTTTCCTAAAAATTAATCATTTTTAATGAAGGATAATCGTTTTTATCATCTTTGTATCAAAATTTTACAACTGCCGACATCATTCTAGAACATTTAAATTTAAAAAATTCCCAAATTCGTTTGATTTTTATATTCGTGTAGGTAATTGCTCCCGAGGCGGCAAATTTTTCTCACTTTTTAACTTGGTAAAAGAAATTCTACCGAGAAAACTGATTAAAAATCTTGAAATGAAAAAATACTACGATGAATTTTCATTAGAAAGATTGAATAACACTTTTTTGTTTTTCAAAACCCCCAAATTAAATGAAAAATGAACGCATTTAATTATATTTACTAAAAATCGAAGTTTTGATTAACTTCATTCAGAAAGAAATCAGTTAATTTAATATGACGAATATATTGCCAAGATCACGGTTACTTAAGTCGAGAAAACATGTATTGCTTTTGAATTATTCTCCTAGTTTCGTCGATGTAGGCATCGTACAATATAGAATTATATTATTTTTATAAAAACAACCTTATCACTTCAATTTTATACTGTGAATGTTAAACCGATACGATTGTCTGATTTTCCAAAGTGGTAGATCTTTTAAACTTGCCACATTTTTTTGAAGAAATCGGCGATGTTCTATTGCCGCTCGTGTCAACTCGTTTTCATTTTCGTGTCCTTTAATGAAGCAATATTTTAAGATTTATTTACTAATATCGTTATTGTTGATTACGTTTGAATGCTTAATTAAAAAAATGAAACAACCGATCTCGGTACCCTAGTTTTTAAACTGCTGTTGTCGGTTTATTTTATCGTCACTGGTGGAAAGTAATTTAGTGTTTACTTTAGATAAAGTATTTTCTACTTGAAATTCATCACCTTGTTGAATGGAATTAATATATAGTTCATATTTCTGTTAATCATGTCTGTGGTTAGTCATTGTGGTTTTTTTCATTCATTTTCCTTTGAATGCTAGTGTAAATTGGTTTAATTTGTTTGTCATGTATTTGTTTTCAATTTTTCAGGATAAACCATGCGAAAATGGTGGCATATGCCGAGAGGAATGTACAACAGAACCGAATTATAGTTGTAACTGTCCCCCGAATTACACTGGGAAAAACTGTTCGGAGGTAAGTTGCCATGCCCTTAATAATCTTTGTTATTTTCGCAATGTGACCATCAACTTTCTCTCATTTAGGTTCAGTTGATTACGGCGGATAACTTCGTTAATATCGCCAAAATCGTTGTGCCTATCGCACTTGTCCTTATTATCGGTCTCATTATCAGCGTTGTCATGTTTTTCATGATGGCAAGAAACAAACGAGCCACGCGAGGCACATACAGTCCAAGTTCGCAAGAATATTGTAATCCTAGAGTAGAGTTGGATAATGTTATGAAACCACCGCCCGAAGAGAGACTTATTTAGAGCTACTGAATGTGAAAATTGAGTTTTAACAATGACATTTAAATTGGCTTCTGATGAGGCTGACCAGTATTATGTTTTAAAAGTATAATCATGATCAAATGTGGACGTGTATTGTTGAGGTTTGGATACAATTTGTACAGTTTTTATTTCTTTTTTTGGCTGATGTATGTTTTATTTATTTATTTATTTTTTTTTTTTTTTGTATATTTAGAATTTTAATATTCGTGCATTACCAAATAATTGTGTAATCATATTCGTTTATTCTTGTGCCTTTTAATGTGATATTTTTTATACGATTTCATTTTGTTTCTGCGTGTACCTGTAAATTTGATTAATTACATCAGTGTAGATTGTAAACCAGTAATGCATACATTTTTCAGTCATCGTGTAGATCTTTAATGTGTGAATTCTCTTTTCATTCGTTCGACGATCTAATTATGATTGAAGAATGTTAACCAATTCGTATTTAAGAATCTAACTCATTGACTCATTGTATTTTTGAGGTTTTTTTTTTTTTTTTTTTTTTTTTTACAAATTATTTATATTTAGAATTATTAATATTTTAATGATGTTGACCAAAGTTATCTATTTATACTCTTTTAAGGGCTCACTTCGGCTTATTATGAAAATATTTTTAGTGAGAAATAATTCTTGTACCCTTATGATGTAGCGTTTGAGAGTTTCTCATTCAAAACAAGTTTTTTATTTGAAATTTTTATCATTATTAGCATTCTTTTTACCGAACTTGTTTCGAGTAGAATCAAACCAATAATAATAATTGTAATGTACTTTCAAGTGCCTTCAAATGTCAACATGAAAACCATTTTTGCTCAAAGTTAAAATAAATGAGCTTAGTAATATCGTATATTGTCTGCGTGTGCTATGTCCTTGTATATTTTCACTAAAAATTCATCTATTTTATAATTTTGTTTTTTTTTTCTTTAAGATTGTTTGGAATACGTATTTTATATTGGACGTAATGCCCACCTATTTATTTTGTCTCAAGTCGGCACCTGTTGCATCATAGTTTAATTTTCTTGTTTATTGATCTTTTCCTTTTTTTTGTTTTTTTTTTAGCTGTGCTTTATTTTATTCTATTTTTTTTTTCGTTTATTGTTAATGTATTGTGAGCAACCATTGTTAGTGAAATTATTTTCAAATTCGTCCCGAGATCAGTTAATTTTTCGTATCAGTCTTAAGTATTTCAAACAGTCATTTAAAAAAAAAAAAACTTGTAAAATGCTCATTTATGTTGCATTTATGCCTACATTAAGCGTCCTCTATTGAATTTTGTTGAATTCGTTATTGTAATTTGATCATTATATTTCTTTTTCTTATGATTGAATCCTTTATTTCGTTAAACATCAGTTGTTACAAATTAAGATTTAACTTGATTTGTGTTCAAGATTTCATCTTAAAATGTTCAGTAGAACCTATGAAAAATACTGTCCCTGTTATTCACGATTTATAAAACTGTCATCTTCACTTTATACTTGACCTTGCATGATGTTAGTCCGTCCTTTAACGCAACTGTGTAAGCCAGTAAACCTGTGTTATTTTGTTTTTTTCTTCATGAATATTCATTATTTCAATAAATGTGATCGATGAGACGATGATTGTTGAATGTTGGTCATCGGACATCTTTTGTGTTTGCTGTTAGGTGAAGTAATCTATTTTCGATACGTAAAATGAGTATCTTTAAACAATCCGAAGTTTTACAGCATAATTCAAGAGAATCTCTTTGGCTGATTATACACGACTCAGTGTACGATGTTACCAGATTTTTGAGAGAGGTAATTTTTACTGTCACCGTTTCAAGCTTTGAACATAAAATGTTTGTTTTTCCGAAATATTATTATCCTTATTATTCGTTAATTATGGTAATGGTTTGGTTGATTTCTCTGAAAATATTTTATTTACAATTATTACTATTTCATTATAAAATGCCAAATTTAAAATTTAACGCATTTATATTAATTTCATTCTTGGTTTTTGAGCGTATTGACTACGATTTGTTTGTATTGTGAAATTATCTAGTGAATGATCTTTTATAATTTTCCGTAGCATCCTGGAGGTGAAGAAGTATTTCTAGTTAATGCCGGTACTGATGTATCAGAATGCTTCGATGCAGTTGGCCATTCCGATGAAGCGAAATCGTTGATGAAATCTTTCAAGATTGGAACAGTTGCTAAAGTAATAACTCAGTCATATTTTTATTTTTTTGAACCACAATTCCGTCGCTTGAAATTACAAATTGCTTCCTTGCAATATATTATTTGTTCGAAATGGAGCTTCGGTGGAATTCTCAGTGTGTTTCCAATTTTCAAGACAGCAGAATCATGTGCTTCTACTGATTTATTCGGCCGTAAGAAATTAGCGGCTGGAAAAACAATTACTACCGTTTGTCATTATCCAAAATTTCAGTTTTTATTCTGCTTTATTCTAGCTGCAATTTTCGTGTGTTTCATCATTTTTGTGTTAAAATATCTTACATTTGTTAAATATTGACGAAACTGTCACATCATTTCAATCTATACGAAGAAATATATTTGCACCAACAATCACACAGATGTAAAATCGTAGAGAAAAATCTTTAAAAATGTTTTAAGTGATGAGATTACTTTGAAACGTTCCCCATTAATAAAATACGTAAATCGTAGAATCGTTTACGAACAAACTGGTTCATATTACATACCTGTATGTAATTCCCTGTTTTAAAGGAGAAGCTACCGCGTTTCGTCATGTATTTTTCCGTTCTTGTTGTTTGTTCTATGATTCTAAGCTTCTCAATCCTAATTTATTCAACGTTATTTCCTATGTTGTTTTCACTGTTGTAAGTTTCGGTTGTTCAAATGCTACTGATGATTCATAATTTTTAATACGCCATAGTTTAATCAAAATATCAGTTAAATGAAAAATAATATTGACTGTTAATTTGTTTCAACATAAACTTATCCAAAATTTGTGCAAAATAATTGTTGAAAGTTTTAACGAGTTTTTCTGGAAAGTCTCGTTGTAACCCCTTAAAAAAATGAGGCACAGAAGAGTGCGTACGTAGGACAGGCATAACTTCACTAAGTTGACAATTTTGATGTTCGACAAATAAAATTTCCGAAATTGTGCCACATATAAGCTGTAAACCTATGAGCTCTGTTTTGTAGAGTTTATTCCACTAAATTTTACGAACTCTCAATAACTATTATAGTTCGAAAATGGTGGTCATTTGTACTTAGTGGTCCTAAATTTTTGTGAGGCAGGTATTTTTGTACAGAAACCGCAATAAATGACCCATCCTCGGAACAATTACCAATTAAAATTCAGTTATTTTGTCGAGAAGTGCGATTAATTTTTTTTTTCGTTTAAAAAAATGGGTACTCGATATTATTGACAGGATGACAAATTAATGAAGAAAATCGATAAAATATTATTATGATTAATGATAGAATATCTTAATTTCGACGGAAACCGACCAGTAAAGAAATTAAACTATACCTATTGATATTAACTGTTTTTCGGAACTACATGAAGTTAGGAAAGTTATTTAAAACCTAACGAAAAAACTGGGAATGTGAAAATTTGTTATGTAAATTTGTATGTATATTGGGGCTATATGCTGCCTATTGTTCTGACTTGGGTACGTTAATTATATAACGTTATTAATTTCTTCGAAGCTAATAGGACAGTTAATTTCAGTTAATCATTGACAAAAAAAGAGCTTTTTTCTACAAAATATACGTAGAATATCTTGCAATTATCTTTAATTTTAATACAAAATATTTAAGAAATTGACGAATTATTGAAACAAGCTCCGTCTTATTCCGTGTCATTTTTAGCTGCTTGTTAATATTAAGTTTTCCCTTAATTGGAGAAAAGGGAGATACTTTGAAACTAAAAGAAAAAGCTGTGATGTATGACATATTTTCGTAGTTAGGTAACTTACCTAACCGTAATTAGGAATTCTGAGGATATTCACAGCATTTCTAAAAAGTTCATTCCACCTTTAATAAATAGAAAAAGCCAATTGAGCTAAAAAAAAATGAATTCACCTACATATAATTAAACTCCTTGTCAGAAAATATTCGATTTCATCAATACATTCCTTTTAAAATCTTGGAAAACAAAAATAGCTGAAATATACGCTAGATCTTTATTAAAATTAATTTTTTGTCTGCGTACACGTTGTAATTTTTGTCAATAAATTAATACCATTTCGAAAATTTAGCTTATCAGTAATTTGTACACTGTTTAATTCGATTCAAGAAACTAAAATGTTTTTTTTTGCATTGCTGATACTGAAGTACGAGCGTACAGCCGACCGCCAACATTCTTCAAAATTTTAAATCCTAAAATGTTACGTGGTAATAATTTGAAAGAAAAAAAAATCAACATTTTACTAGTCTAGTACAAAATTTTAAGAAGTAATCATCATACGGCATTAATAGGCAAGTTGTGAGGATGATGCATGGGCTAACCTAGGGAAAATACGTTGTCTTCCTGCGTTAGATTAAATTTTAGTCGCCATGAACTTGTACTAGCACTAGTAGAAAGCAAAATCGAAAATATTGCGAGAGGATTAGAAAGGAGTTCAAGACATTTTTCTTTCTTTCGGTCAATCAACATATGCGCCATTGAAGGTGCGCACTAAATTACCGGTAAAATTCTTACAGGTACATCTTGATAATTTGAAAGCTTGTGCAAATGAGAATGGAATGGATGAACGGTCCTGAGCGACGAATCACGAAAGACAGTGTAGGTAACGCGAAGGAGTATAGTGCGGGGGATATAGTACACGTTGCGCAAGTGTTTTTATACGTTTTTAGTTTTCATTTTCACATTCACAGTGAACTGATAACCACGGAGTAAAGTGTGTGAGTGTAAAATTGCGTTTCTGTTATTTTTTTTTATTTTTTATTAAATCCGTTTCATTTTTTCCGGTTCTTTGTACGCAGTAGGGCAGAACAGAACCGTACCGTACTCGTATGTTCGTAATTTTAAATTGTTTAAGAACGTATCTCATTTTAATATCTTAATAAATTAATAAAATAAAATAATCTTCAACCATTCGATTCTTCAAGTTGGGATACGTCAGTACTCGTTGTTGATTCGCGTTCAGTTTTTCTTCAGTTATATTCTCTGTTATCACTTTAAAAAAATGGCTGAAACGAAAACGTTCACATTAAAAGAAGTTGAAGAGAATAGCAGTACCAGTAAACCATTACTTGTAATTAACAATGCAGTATATGATGTCACATCATTCCTGAATGAGGTAAGGTATAGAATTAGCAATTATGATCGAATACCTGGGTGAACTGCGGAGGTGTAATGTTAATTTTGTCAGTCTTGTAAAACTGTAAGACAGGGGATAGTGAGATCAGAAATATAGTTGATAGTAGCTACGTTGAAGTATAGCTGCAGACAAATGGTGGTATGTTTCCTGGCTCAGTAATGTGAGGGTAAATACCTACTGGTATTATTCTGACTCACTCGGATACTCGCATCGTGATGTTATTTGTAGAGAACCGATCATTTTATACTGGACGTAGAAATAGATTGGATAAAAAATGCGTCTCGCTCAAACGAAACTTGTAGTTTAAATTTGATCTTTGATCTTTGTTATTTATCATGATCTGATGTTACTCCCTTTTCGTTTCCACTAACGGCGGCCGTTTCGATTAAATTTGTATTATTTTATCTTATATTCGTTGAATGAAATAGAGTAGGGTTCAAAGAATGTTCGTGCGTATTTTGGACGTGATTGCATTTGAGATGTTCTTGTGTTCGTTGTTCGGAAAAAAAAAAAAAAAAAGCTGACATTTTGTTTATCTACATAGGTATGATTTTGTGGTTGTGACTATTTTTTGAAGAAAGTAGGTGTATATGCCAACTAGCCTTCACGAATGAGTTCTATTTCTCGTTTGCCATCGATAAATAACAATGAAAATCAGTGAATTTTTAATCAAGTATGTAAGTCACTTGTTGCTCTTGGTTCTTGAAAAATCATTCTTAACTTATTTTGCGTTATTGTAAAATATAACCGCTTTAATTTGTCATTCATGATACTCATGATGAAAACAGAGCTCTCGGTTTGTATATTTTGTACTCGGTTTTTAGTTTTTGATGAGTATCATGATCTTGTTGGCTGTTCGTTTCAAGCTACGCTCCGACTTTTGTACCAAAGAATTCTTATTAGGTATATAAACTCTGAAATTGAAAACACCCTAAAATTGCGAAGAACCAGCGGTTCGTCAATAATAACTTGTTATTAAGTGACAATTTTACAAACCAGTATAATAATTACCATTGATAAATAAGCATACATATAATATACTTCTTGAGTACCAACATCATTATGTGTTTTCGGTTTTCAGCTCATCGAACCACATTCTGTTAACTTAATCAACTTAAACTGGTATAAGTCGGTCTTACGCCGTCATTGTTGGATTTCGTTTCTCAGTTTTGAGCTTTCAACTTACTTTCAACCCCAACCTCTATCAGAGTACATTGTTTTTAGCTGCACTGCCACGTGTATGTCGGTTATACTCAGTCATCGTTAGTTTTTTCTCTACGCTTTGACCTTTCGGCTTACTCCCAATCCCAGTTCCTCATCAGGGTGTACTGTTTTTGTAAATGCTTCGATGAATTTCAGCTGCCTGACGTACCAAACCAACACGATGAAAAATTAAATGTAGAATTTTAATTTTCACCCGATGTAGAAGTGAGTATCCATGTGGAATGCTCGCCAGTTGTATCAACTCATTTTCTGAAAAAAATATTTACAAATATCAACGATTTTAAAATTTGTCAATTTGTTATTATCAAAATTTCCAGTACACCCACGCCAATATTCAAATGATTGATGTTGATGGAAATCTTGAAAAATGTTTTTAAATGGAAAATACAGTATTATAGGTTCAGCAAATCGTCGATATATGTATTATACCGTGTGTGTAACTTGAAAATATTTGCTTTCTAATTGCTTGTTATTGGTACTCACTCTATTATTGGTTTTTAAAAACACATAGTTTCAAAATTTTTATTTGCTTAATACGTTGACCTGAAATACGTAGCTTCTAGATAATTGTTGCGAACTTACCTGAAGCATTTGAAATTATTTTTTCCAATCTCTTACTCCTCGCTGAGGAAATTAGTTTTTTTTTTTTTAAATTAAAAAAGTCCTTTGTCCCACTTACAGGTGATCCACCCTGAATAGTATTCATGACTCTGAATTCGTATTATTTGATTGAATTTTTCCTGTTAATTGTTTAAATCTTAGTTCGAAAAGGTTTGCTAGAGTAAGATTTTTTTTTATCTTGGAAACAATTCCATTATTTACCCATTTTAAACCTAACCGAAAATTAATTGTCGAATGTAGATGTTATAGGTAATGTTGAAATTTATTGATGCTGCTGTCACTGTTGGTTATTTGTTCACACCCTGCTTTCATCACGAATACATCGCAAATTTATTATAAATTTTGCTATAATATTGTGATGAACCCCTGGGGCCAGTTTCAATCTCCAATCTCCATTTCTCTCTGGAAAGCTGTGAAAAATGAAAAACATTACTGACAAGACCAGGAAAAGATAAAGTATAATTGATTTTTACCTCGATTGGTACTATTTTACCACTTTGACCTTTTTTTTTAAAAATGTATATGTATATAATATGTATAGCCCAAAATTTTGTGTTCACAGTTTTAAGAAAACTATAAGATGGATAGAGCTGAAATTTTCACGAGAGATAGTCCTCATATTTGAGCAGGTCTGAAAAAAGTTTGGTGCTTACGGTTGATTGTTTTCTGAGAAAACTGAAAAAAAAAATTCCTGGGAAAGTTGTTTTTCTAGAATTCTGAAAAAAAAGACAACAGGGATTAGGCTGAAATTTTCAAAATTGATTATCCTTATGTTGGTGCGAGTCTTATAGAAGTTTGGTCCCTATTAGTTCAGTAGCTTTCAAGAAAACTGGAGAAGAAAAATTGCTGAAAAACATTTTATGTTCATGGTTTTGAGAAAACTACTAAACAGATATAACTGAAATTTTCGTGAAAGGTATTCCTCATATGGGACAAACTCTGATGAGTAAGTAGTACCTATTGATTCAGTAGTTTTCGAGAAAACTATTAAATAAAAAAGTCCTGTAAAATTGGTTTTTAGCAATAAAACATCGATAGATCAATATTTTTGTTAAAGATATCGATAACTATCCATAATTTTTTGTAAAAGCCTTGAAGTTTATTTCAAGGTATATGGATTTCTTCGTTACTATGCTCTGTCCACACTAAGAAGTGTGTGATGTTAGAATCACAGTAGATATGGTTTTTGGTTGGGGAGAGAGGAAGAGGTATGGATGCACGTTGTTATACATTGATAAGCGTTATTTTGTGGAGCAAACAAACATCGTATTTCAACTAGAAAATTGTGGATATAGTTTATGACATCACACACTTCTTAGCATGAAGAGAGTATGGGTACACTCAATTAGTTCATTAGTGTATTAGTGTGAGTAAAATGATGTCACATGTTGGAAGCCAAATACACAAAATATTCTAATTCATGCTCAATCCATTTTATCTGTGCTAGTGTATGTGATATAAGTCACCCTTAGGAAAAGAGTATTTTCGTAATACATACAATCGAGGCTACCTAGTAAAAATATATATATCTCGGCTTATTTACCACATTTTTCCATTTAGTTACGGATGACTCGGTTTTGTAAATTTATTAACGTACCAAATATTCTTAATAGCTTATATTTTTTCATTTTAATTAGAATTTAATCAAGTGTATTAAAATAGAAAACCAAATAATTCTAGTCCCTAGACCTAAATCTAGCTGGAGAAATTTTAAAAGAATTATTTTTTCCTTCTTAGTGCATTTTTTATTGTATTTGTTCTTGAAGTCGGTTCTATTTTCTAAAAAAATCTTCTATTTACCATAATGCTTTTTTGTTCATGAAGAAATTTTATAAGCATTGTTTTTCCCATTTTAGAGAATTTTTATTCTTTTGTTTTGTTTTTCTTAATTAATTAGATTTTTTGATAATAAAATTTTTTTCGATGATTTTTCGTTTCCAGCGTTAATGGCAATATTACTTTAAAACTAACACTTTTAATTTGTAGATAACTCAGAAATTTAATCGGATCACCATGAAATTTTTCTCTATTGTTAAAAAAAAGTTCATTAAAATCAGTGCCCAAGTTGAGAAGTTATGCTGGAGCAAACATGGAAAAAACAAAAACAACATACATATAGTTACGGATCGAATTCGTCCCTTTTTTTAAAGTCGGTTAAAAAGTGAAGGAAATTAGGAAAAGTTTTCAATTCTGAAATTTTCGTGTCTGTTGTCATGAATTCTCTTTCTACCTTTGTTATTTTACAGCGTTGAGCACATAAATAAATGAAACATCATAAACAGAAAATGAGTGGTGGTTTATGTGCGAAGAAAAATAAGCTGACTGAGATGAACATACGTTAAAATTTTCAAATGGAGATGTACATAGCTTAAAAGGGGAGAAGGAGATGCATCAGAATTTTCTGGTGTGCACCGAGGAAAATAGGTTGATGCTGAAAACTTATGAAAAAAAAAAAAAAAGATTCGAACCCTCGAGAAATTTCTACGCTGATAATTCAGGCCTGATGCTTCTCAAACGCTGCGTCACGTCAAGAAAGAAAATCGATTGTACCATTAAAAGCCGTCCTTCAATTCATAATGTATTTATTGTCAGAGGTGCTCAACCCAGTGATACCCCTCTCACCCCTTCCCACCACAATTCTCATCAAATGATGATTCCTTCTGATAGGTACATACGACTCGAAATGTTAGTTTGCTGTGTCAACGACCTGTTATTTTGTCATTCCGAAAGAAAATGTATTTTGACAGCCCTGTTTGTCAACTGAGAATATTCACTATCGAAATAAGCATCAAATATCGTAAATAAATTGAATCTGTAATATTTATGTATTAAAAAATTTTATGGAGGTGAACGAAAAAAATTTAAATGGGTTAATATAATGCTAACCGTACCAGCTTATAGAAAATCTGATAAATTGAAGTGATTGAGGATCGTTGAACTTTCTACAATATCGGAACACCTAATTTCTCCAACGTCATCGAAAATGTACGTAAGATTATTCGTGAAAAGAAATTTTCGAGTTTTTTTTTTTTCTTTTCTCGAAATTAAAACATTTGTCGTGGGTGTATTATTTTGTTTTACCTATTTTAGATACTTAGTTAAATTTCTGTATGTCCTCCGCAAAACGCTGCATAGCTGTCAAAATGTAAAAAATTCGTGACATGGAATGAAAACGCTTAAATTTTCGCTGCCGCTGAATGATCAGCCAGAATTTTAAATGAAGTACAATTTAACAATTCTCAAAAATGTAGCGAGCGTCTAATGAAAAATTAATCGTTTATCTAATAATTTCCGTACGAATACCATTTGATGTCAATTGTTAAATAAAATAATATCTATTTATGAAAGTGGCGGCGTGGATTAATCCATTATTGTACTGTACTTCTTAAATTAAATTTTATAAAATGAAAAAAGAACTAACGAAGCGATGATTACAGACGGTTTTTTTAACTAGAGTATTATACTAAATTCATTGTAAAATTTTGCAAAGTAAAATGAAAATTATAAAATTAAATTTTCTCTCAGATTTTTTTTTTCCAGGTTGAGGGATTTTTGATTTACTATATTTATAGTCATTGTGGAAAGCTCATCTGATCCAATATTAATTTTTCAATAAAGTTACAAATTTCCGATGGATCGATCTTCGCAAATCCTTTTCATTTTTCAGAATAGGATTCTTGTTATTGAGAAAACTTTTTGTGTGATTCGTTAAATTTCATTCGTTTGAATATTTGGAAGATTTGCCTCAACTGTCGATATTCACCTGTTGTGGGAAAATTCAGGAGACCAATGTAACGTTGCAAGAGACGTCTGCTTCTTGTAGAGGAATTTGAAAAGTGCTCATAGAGCATATAACTTAATGTGAGCAATGTGCGATTGTAATGCGAATTTTTGGTTTGTGAATTCAGTAACTTCTGCGAAAAATGATTGGAACTCAACGTTTTTTTAATATAATTTCTGGACAACGTAAAATTTTTGTTCTGCAGGATTTTTTTTTTTTTTTTTTAAACATTAATTTTATTTTATGTCAAATCACGTTACCAAAGCTGCGTACGCGACATTAGCTTGAGCATGAACAACAACGTCACCAGTACCTACCAAGGAATATGGAATTTTACTAGGTAGCCTGATTGCGCGTATTACAAGGATTTTCCTTTTCCTACATGTGACGTATTTCACGCACACTAGCACACATAAAACCGACTGAGCGTGAAGTAGAATAATATTTTATGTATTTAGCTTAGCTTCCTACGTGTGACGTCATTTTACTCACTCTAGCACACTAAAAAAATGATCGAGCGTATCTAATAACGAAATAGTATAATTGTATACCTTGGTACCTACGTACAATTTGTATGGAATCAAGCTGTAATTGCAGTGATGGACAGGTAGCGTACTTGCGGAGAACCCTTACCAAGAATTTTTTACCATGTAAAGCTGTACAACAACTTCCGAGAGCAAGTTTAAAATCGAAATCTGCATCGATTTATTTCTACTCGATAACTCTCATATGTATATCGTCAAGCCTTTAAATTGTTATCCACCATGTGAAATAATTACCAAAGATTTGTGCGAACATAACTCAGGAGCCACCCAAGAATTTTCTCACATTTCATACTATCACTGTCTTTCTTACCCGCATATTCCTACATGCGCCATTCTTATCAATAACCTTTGAAGATGCGCACCCGAATCAACACAGCTGATGCTGCTAATTACTCATAATTCAATTATCATCTAAAAGAACTACTTTGTACGAATTATGTTGTTATCTTAGTGTTCTCATTCACGCCAATGGTTAATAATGACATCATCTATCATTTCATCCTCACACATTATAAATCACCTCTCATATACATCCACCACCAGTTTAATTGTTAACTTCGTTAATTGAAAATCAGTGGATCTTCACTTCCATTTTAAACCTAAAATTTATGGGACTCAACCCTCCGAGTATGAAATGTTGAACTAGAAATAGTAATTTGTATTGTACAAATGTTACTTTAAAGTCACATTAAAGTGTACTGTAATTTTCTCAGTATTTTGAATTTATCAGTCATTTAAATAAAAATTGCCGTAATAGAATCATAGTCAGATTCCACTTTATTGTTGCCAAATTCAGTTTCAAGCATACACTCAAACAAATCTACAAATTCAGGATTATTCATCTCTGGTCTAAAATAGTCAAGAGCTAAAGATGGGAAGCTCTCCCCTGCCTTTATTTTATTATCAATACAAGTTACATTTATGTTTGAATTTATATTTATAATTGACATTTCCTGTTTATGAAAATCCTTACTTTTGTTATAGATTCACAACTTGAATTTAATTTTTCATTTTCTTACTCTCCCCTTTTCCTTTATAAATAATTATTAATTTCGATCTCATGAAATGACCCAGTATGGTAGGGATGGGTACGTTTTAGTAGATTTCATATAATATCTATTGCGGAGGGTGATTTTTCGGATTATGGTGATCCCCAGACCGCAAAAGCACCCTCCTTTCAAAGGTTAATATATAGGGGATGTAACGAAATTTGTCAAGCAATTAGACGGACCTGTAACACCAACGTGGGTAACGCAGGCATTGCCTGTGCTAGCTGGACCATTTGCCCGCACTGAAAAAATTTGTGAATTTTACTTTTTTTTCAGGACCCACAGGTGTGAAAGAAAATCGGGAATTTTTCCCAAAAAAATACAAAAAAATTTTCGTCACTGTAGTGATGTCCTCCCTGAAACTTAAGTTGCCTGTGTTGGAAAAGGAGTTGTGCTGTAGACCTGCAACGTAGGGATGTATTTCTCTTCTGATAGAGGTGAAATTTGGCATTGTGTGTGCTCTGCGTCCATATCTCGGTCAAGTTTAGTTTAAAAATGGTGGTTGTTTGAATTTAAAATTTTTAGACATGAGAATCAGGGTTTAATTTTTTACAGATCGGGAGAAAATTCGACATGTGCATACTTTGAGTGTATATTTCGGTCAAGTTCAAAGATAAGCCAAATCCGCCCATTGGTTTTCAAATATCGATATTTTTCTGCAGTTTTTTCAAGTTTTTGGAATTTCGATTTTTTCTTTTTCAATTATGGATGAAAATTGGTAAACTGGGTTTTCTAGCAAAGTATTGCTGCGCTATAGTTTTTTTTACTTTTATTTTTTACTTTCTCACATCTACACTTCTTTCTGCCTGATTACAAATATAAGAATGTTTTGCATTGTGCCACCTCTCTCCACAGAGGAACTGTCCCTGGAAGTCTCCCAAGATCGCATCTCCCTTCCCTCTTTCAGTGATATACTAATGAATTATGTTATAATGTTACGGCTTCCCTCATTCACCCTCTGCAAACTCGTCTGCTAGTGGCTGTAAACTTTGACGCTCACCCTTTCACTCAGAATTAACAACGTTTGATATTATGCCTCAGACTCGAGCATTTTCCGTGCATGTCAAGGAATTTCACAAAAAAATTATTTTTTCAAGAAAAACCAATAAATATGGATATAGTAATTTCAATCTTTCCTTTTAGAAGAAAATGTTCTTCTTGGCGGTGTTATAAAATGTTCAATTTCCAGGATTTATATTCTATGGCTATAACTGTCACTCTGCAGAATTTGCTCACCGTGACGTGCAAAGCTTTACGCCGAAGGCTCATGTCCAGTCTACAGCATAATTTTCTTCCTTTATTTAAAAGTAGAACACATCCTTATTTCATATCGCCTAACTTACTCGATATAAGCACATGGTTTTTGTGTGTAAATGAGTAACATTTTCGTTTAAAAACTTGAAAATGTCGATTCGCTTCTTCGCTTCGTATTTTTTATTTGATGGTTTTTCTTAAAACTCAGTTTTTTAACCGTATATTCTTCGCTTTACTAATCATATTCTTTTTTTTTACAGCACCCCGGTGGTGAAGAAGTTCTTTTAGAACAGGTTGGAAAAGATGCAAGCGAACAATTCGAAGACGTTGGACATTCTAGTGACGCGCGTGAGATGATGAATAAATACAAAATTGGTGAACTAGCCGAGGTAATTGAAATTTCCTGTATTTTTGAAAAACAGTATTATTGAAAACACTTCGAAATCGAAGAGAAATGTAAACATTATTGGAGTACTTTTATTTTTTGAATAACGCTTTGAATTTTAAGAATTCTTGTAACTTATTCTCGACTAAAATAGTTGTAAAATTTTTTTTAAATATTCGTCGACCTTGAAATTTTTATATCTCATATATGAAATATATAAATATGAATTTTGCGAAATAAAGATGGTCAATTTGAATTTTCTGCAGAGCGTAAAATTAGTTGATGGATGCGGCGAAATTCTTTTGAATTCTGAGCTAATATTAAAAACATTTTAAGAGTCTATACTTTGGTGATAAAGAGGATTATTTTTTAAATTTCTTTATCTATCAGCCAGTCAAGAATGAGAAATTGGAATTTTATTTGCAAAGATTTTTTTTCGAAATTAGATATGTACATACTTTTTATTTTTCCACGCACTACTTTTTGTAACGACAGACGGACTTCTTCAGGCAAATGATAATTTCAAGCTCATTTTGTATTCTTCTGTCAGTCGAATGGAAAGTTTAACATTGCATATTATGATATTATTTCACGGTATTTCTGTATTCTAATTTTCTCTTTCACTTGGTCATTATTTCTAAAATTTAATTATTCTAAGTTGCAATTATTTTTTTATGAATTAATTCGCTGAATTTTTCAGATTTGGGAAAAACGTGCGTGCTCAAATTTTAAAATTTTAAAAATTTGTTGTATTTTTTTTTAATGAAGATATAATTACAACCCATGCATTCTTGGGAAGTGATTTCTAGTTAGATTTACTTAATTTAAACAGAACTTTTCGATTATTCAACTTGATTAAGTATTAGTATAATAGGCATTGGTGGATCCAGAAGAGGACGCACCCTCTCATACACTAGATGAAAATTATTTTAATTTAAAATAATTTATTTAAAAATGAATTTTTAAAATCTACGGTTTTGTAGTGCACTACAGTTTGTTATCACCCATTATAAGATTAAATCAAAGCATTCGTCTAAAATTATTTAAAAAAAAAAAAATTAAAAACTGAAAAAAGTAGTGTTAGGGATTTGGACACGCGTTTCTGAGCATGAAATTCAGTAAGTTAGCTATGCGCCGCAACTCTCTGCATAGAATGAGTAAGAATTAAATTGACCTCAGCAACAGCTATTTGTGTATCAAACGGTTGGACAACTGCTGTGCTTACAGATGTTTGAAATCAAACTTCAGCATATGACCGTGAAACTAAGTATGCAGTATTTCTCTGTAAAAAATTAAGTAAATAATATTTTAATTCTGGCTGGTCTACAGCTCCCTCATGAAAATTCTGGATCCACCATCGATGTTTGGTAAAACATTTTTGTTGTTCCTAAATGGACTTAATTTTTTGCGAAAGTCTGCCCGACAAATTACCGAAGCTATCGATCTGATTTCAAAAATTGAAATTCTGTTCTATATTTCGACGATAATTGTTCATTTTGTTGATTTTTTCTCATTTAATCATGAAAACTAACTCCACGTTTGAAAGAATAAACACAACGAAAATACATGAAATACCAATGTTTGGTGTAGGTAGATGCTACCTACACAGGGTTCATGGAACCTAAGGAGGAAGACAGTGGTTTACGTGCGGGGTGACCAAATTATTTCTCGGTACCAGTAGCCAGCTGGTTTAAGTTGCCTTACCGTACACTAAGCGTACTTCCTAACTGGGTCAATCTTCCAAAGGCGATGCGGTACCATATACGGACCACAGCACGTATACTGTCAGTGAGTATGTAAGTATTACATACTCACTTGCCTCAGTTTACCGCCTCAATGGTAAACACAGAAACGCATCGTCTGTATGAGTGTATACAGACAATATACTCCGTTTAATGTGCAATGTACAATTAGTATGGGTCGCGGACTTTGGTCTGTCGACGCAGGGCCAAGCCCTGAGGGAGGCAAAGAGGGAAACGTTTCCACAACCAATTAAAAGTTTGATTTTTGAACTTTCATTAGTTTATAGCTGTTTCAATGTTGAAAATTGATCACTTTTCAATGTCATTTTTTCTCTACTTCGATTTGGTTTGGTAAACATCTCCCTGGTGTATTTCTCAGTTTATAAATGGTTGAGAGAAAATTAAAATAAAATTCTCTTCTTGAAAAAGTTGATTTTTATTTCACGGAGAAGAATTGCCGGTCTACCACTCATAATTTACGTTATGCATTTTTTGTTCTGCATTTTTATAAGTCACAGTTGAACAGTTACAAAGTAGTGAGGTTCTCATATTCTCGGCCATCTATCCTAACTTTCCCGCAACGCAACAATCACCTTCACCGAAAAACAATTTTTTCTTGACAAGCTGTTTTTTGAAGCGTAGAGGTGATCTAGGACACCCATCTCCTTTTATACGAGCTTAAACTATTAGATTCTCTCATTTCTCTGTCAAGGTTTTTTATTTTTTCGATATTTCCAGTTTGAATTTAATGTATTGTCTACAGACCATATATCACATTATTAGATTCAACTATTTACTTACCTCCAATCATTCGAAGATTAATGTTTTATTTTTTGTCATTTTTCAGTCTGATAGAAAAGAGCAGCCTAAAGAAAAACCAAAATGGGAAGCAGCCGAAACTGACACATCAAGGTAACTTTTTCTCCATGGCAAACGACGTTTAATTTTTTGTTTTAGTTTTTCCGTTTGCTTTTGCTGATTTTCATTTCATAGAATACTGCATAATGAAACATCGGCTGTTGCATACCAGCGCCTATTAGTGTGCTTTCATTACCTAACTAACCCAATGCACTTTCCGTTTCTATATTTTTGTTATCTTCGTTTTCTCCTAGCCCCTCCGAACTATTTCTACGTTACGATTTCCCTGAAAAATCGTATGAATTTTTTTTCTCTTCTTTTTTTCATTGGGAAAATTAATAATTTTTTATTTTTTATTTATTTATTTATTTATTTATTTATTTATTCATTCATTCGTTCATTCATTTTCTTTTTTTTTTAGCTCATGTTGTTGTATTTTGTAATCTTGCGGGGAAGTCAAAATTGTTATTGTTACTGGGTAGGTGCTTTTGTCCGTATTTTTAAGTATACACTTGATATGTCTTCTTTTCTTCTTTTTTTGCTAATTTCTTGGCAAAGTCCCTTCTTTCATTTTTTTTCTTTTATTGACGCCTTGTTTGAAAGCTAACATGCTCCCTCGTATAATTTAATCAATTTTTAATTTATACGGTACCATCGCCGTCGTATTTTGTGTATACCCTATACCATGTGTGTGTTTGAATTTTTTAAATGCGCTTGTGTGAAACGAATAATATTATTTTTAGCGTAAAATATGATCAAAACGATTAATTATGCTGTGGGTTGATTATGTCGTGTCGTAAATAATGAATAAGAACTATTTTATTTGTGTTTTACAAAATTGAGATCTTTCTTTACCTCGTCAATCAAGTTGAATTGGTTGCTCTCCAATGCCATTGAAGTGGTTTATGGTCTATGTTGGGAGATAATCATTATTATTCGTTCATTTGGAAACTGAGAACTGTGAATGAGGGACAAAGTTGTTAATTTCTTCGATTTCTTTTATCTAATGGCTTGACATCAAAGTCGTTGATTTTTGTTTAAGAAGCGAAGCAATGAAGTACCAAATATCTCAGGATTTAAGCGGAGTTGCAGTTTCAGCCATTTTTGCAACTATTTGAAATATTTAAGTCATCATATCCTAAACTAGCCGTTGTGCATATGAGTATGTAAAGTGAAAGCTCAAATTTGAATTAAAAAGCTCTGCAAAACAAAGAAGAGGGGTACTTTTAAAAAAATGGAAACCTGGAATTTTATCGCCTACAACAAATTTCATGTCTTTTTGAACTTTTTTCAAACATGACATTTTTTTCCCAAATTCAAGATGAATATTTATGTGGACATTTAATACTTTCGGCATTTAAAAAAAAAACTGATTCTTTAATCTTTTTACTCGTGTGTAGTTTTTCAAAATGATGTAAGCGGGTTTATGTGGCATAGTCGCAAATATTTATGAGAATTTTCGTGCAACTGAATAACCTAGTTCAGTTGTTCTCTTTCACCTGATTAAACTTATTTAATCTGATCATCTGATCCAAGTCCTAAAGTTTTTTAGAATGGTCCTAAATTTGTTTCCTTCAATGCTAAGCACATTTGAACCAGTATATTACCATTTCGACATTGCCAACATATGGATATACTCTCCTATTTGTCTCATTCATTGAAACAACTCATACAAATGAAGTTCACAAACAACCGACGCATCACTTTTCCCCGTTCGAGATGAAGTTGTTGGTTCTATTGTTGCTCTCAAGTGTAATAGGAAAATACGTACAATAATCGTTTGGACGGTCATTGGACCATGGATTTCAACCACACACTTCTCCTCAAATCGATATCATTTCTCCAGTCTCTGGGTAAAATGGCTGTAATTCTAAAACCTGTTTACCAAAAGAAATAGATAAATAAATTATTACAGCATTATGGACTAAGCTTAATACAGGTGGCAGTACAGTGCGGGTGAAGGGAACATAATAAGTATAATTGGCGATTGAATTTTCCTCCTACCAATTTCAAAAGATTAGAAAAAAAACCGGTTTGAAATGGAAAAAGAAAAGATTCGATTGAAATCCAGATTATTTGCAATTGAAATCTTATTATTATTATTTTTTTTAAATTCTTTCCATTTCTGAAATAGAGACACTTGACCTGCAGAAATTCATTCCTCTTCTCTCCTTGATAATTTTTTTTTTTTTTTAATATTCTTTTTTGGGAATTTGTTAAGAGCTAAGGGAACGAGAAATGAGCAAATGAGCTATCTTTTTGTTTCATATCCAAAAATTTAGTACATTCATGTGGCTGTGACTTTGAAATTGAAGAATTAACATATTCGTGCTTCGAACTATTTTTCTATTATTGGGTCATATTCGACTGATCTCTTCGTTTTTTGCAAATTCTTGGTTTTTTCATTATCACACGTTTTCTCGTACCCAAAAACAAGACAATCTTCCATTGTAGCTACGAAGTTAGGCGATGTCTTATTCGATCTGTTGTTGGAGAATTTGCTCGAAACATGCCAAACCTGATTTTCAAGAAATTCCATTGCGGTGTTGAGACTTTACGTGTTAGTGGGTCGTAATTTCGTCTTGTTACATATTATTCCATTCAGAGAAGCTATCAAATGGTATTTATTAAGACCTATTTTTCGTAATGATGAATGCAGGAATTATTACAGGAAATTTTGTGGGTGAACTGTTTCAAGTTTTGCACATCAAACTTCTCACAGACTAATCGGTCTCTTTTTCTTTTTTTTTTCCTCTCATATTCCTATTATTTTCGTGTATCATTCGTTTTCATCTTATTTTTATATACATTTTTTAGTGTAGAGAAAGAACACGAGATATTATTACTGATGCATTCTATTAACGTACCTAATGATTATTTTACACTCCATAAATGAACACCAAAATCCGTTATTATTTGAACAACAGTTGTAAAATGTTGCTAATGGTGCCGAAAAATACGTACAGACAACAGAGTATTCTCAGATATTTCCCCTAATGTTAAGTCGTAAAATCCAAAAGAAAGAAAAAAAAACTAGCGCATTAAGCCCTGCTAGAAAAAGTGGGTTTTCGAGAAAAAGAATTATGAATTTTGATGGTTACATAAATTGTCGGTTAGTTTATATGCGTTAGTGGTATGTTATGATTGTATGGAATTTGTTAGCTGTTGATAAAATATTAGATAATATGAAATTTAAAAACATTATTTCTTGAAATCAAAAATTAATTAAGATGATAAAGTTTGGTAAATAATCATATAATTTTAAATAAAACTAAAGAAATATAGTAAAGTTATGAAATAAAAAACAGAAAACATGAACATGTGGTTAATTTTTATAAAAAGAAAAGTTTACGCAAATTAGAAAAAAAAAAGAGGAAAAAAAGCTTTATTGGAAGTACCGTCCCAAAAGTGGTAGCATGCTACAATAAATTATAATAAATATTTGTTTCAAATTTCGTACATATAGTTCCAAAATACCGTATTTTATGGCCAATATAAAAACCAAAATAGCGGTACCGGAAGTACCGTCCGGCCGATCCGCGCCAAAATTTTTAGCGTACCACAACGAATTAAAATAAGTGGCTATGGATGCAAAATTAAGCATTTTATAGCCAAAATTAAAACAAAAATGATGGTGCTAGAAGTATAGTCCGGCCGATCCGTACCAAAATCAATAGGTCTGGTTCTTGGCTTAGTACAAATAGTCGTACCAAATTTCGTGGTTACCGGACTAAAATTTCGACCTGTACCGTAGGAATAAGAAATTGACATATATATATATATATGTATACATACATATATGGATTTGAGTTATTGGTCCCAAAATTTTATTGAGGTGATGAAACGAAAAACGTACCCACCCCAACCCTGGGGCCTAATATCGCACCATGTGAAATTTAAATTTTCTAAAGAAACTTACTTAGAAATTTCAAGCTTACGTTATGGGTTATAATTAGAAACGTATTAAATAGAAATGTATTTATGACCTTCTCTGAAGGAAAAATTAAATTATGGTTGCTAAAAACGTGTTTTACGAAATGAAAAAAACCGAATTTAAATTGGTTTAATTGTTCGTTTGTTTTTTTGTCACTATGCTGCGATATGGAATTATGCGCGTTGCTCATCTAAAAAATTCGGTAACAGGATTTAGTATATATCTTTATATAGGAAACGGGGGAAGGAAGAATTATGTCGGGTAATGTTTTGGTTTTTGTGATTTTTTTTTAAATTGAAGAAATGTGTAAAACTTCCTCGTAGAGATGGGGGTTGGATCAGTTAAAGTGATCGAAGTCAGATTTATGGTTTACGTTTCAATTAAGTAGTATGATGACGTTTAAAATACATTTTCGATGGTAATTTAGATTATTGTGTGGGTTATTTAAATTTTGTTTGACGATGCGACGTTTGGGCGGTCCAGAATGGCTTGAATCGTTTCAACGAAATCTGATATTGGTTACTAAGTCGTGCTGCAATATTTGCTTGAAGATTTTTAAGTAGGTTTTCTATAAAAAAATCGACTTATTAATCTTGGTGTCATGGAACAACCTCTGGTAGGGGTAGGTACGATTTTCGTTTGATAATTCAAGGAAAATTTTGGCACTAATAACTCAAATTTATATATATATATATTGTGGGTGTGTGCGTAAATGTACACGCGACACCACACAATACCAGAAAGGCGGAGGGTGTTCTTTGTTTGCAGATGTGTATGTAAGCCGAGCTCAGTATACAAGTTAAGCTACGTAGATGAAATACATAGCCGTGAGCGCAAAAAGTAGTTTGTGGACTAAAAGTCCACTGGCCCGCTTGTTTGTCAACAATCACCCGTCACCACATATATATATATATATATGTAAGCTCTTTAGAAAATAATGAAGAATCATGTAGACACATCTTTCATCTTTCCATACTTAAAATCCATCAATAGATGAATATAATACAAATCTAATATATATATATGAGATCTCTGCAACTCACTATGTCAGCGAGTGCGAAACACAGACAGAAACTGTGGTTATTTTAAGAATGTGAATACATATTCTTACATCCCCATTCTTTGAGGGGGAGCCGCACTAGGGAAAGAACTGAGCTGATCGTTTACTAATTAGCATTCTGTCTTCCTCAAGATCATCCCACTAGCTTGGCATGTATTGGTGGATTTGTAAGCTCTTTAGAAAATAATGAAGAATCATGTAGACACATCTTTCATCTTTCCATACTTAAAATCCATCAATAGATGAATATAATACAAATCTAATATATATATATGAGAGATCTCTGCAACTCACTATGTCAGCGAGTGCGAAACACAGACAGAAACTGTGGTTATTTTAAGAATGTGAATACATATTCTTACATATATATATATATATATATTTATATTTATATAAAAGCCAATTTCTTGTTACCCCAGTACAGGTGGTAATTTTTATTCGATAGACATGAAATTTGTAAAAAATATTAGTACTGTACCAAAGACCTGACCTATTGATTTTGTTGTGGATCGGCCATATGGCACTTCTGGTATAGCTATTTTTGTTTTTGTTTTGGCTATAAAATTTCTAATTTTCGACCAATAGCTACAAAATTTGAAACAAATATTCACTATGATACGTTATAATTTTCTATAAATTGTATGGATATTTTTGTTTTTGTTTTGGCTATAAAATTGTCAATTTTCGATCAATAGCTACGAAATTTGTAACAAATATTATAACTTGCTGTAAATTTTGGTGCGGATCGGGGTACTGGTAACACTATTTTTGTTTTTATTTCGCCTATAAAATGCCTAATTTTGAACCAACAGGAATGTAATTAGGAAGAAATATTTATTACAGTCTGTTAATAAGTTTTTAGTGGCTACCTGATTTTACATTTTTCAAAGACCTACTTTTTCTAATGGAGCTGCAGCTGCCTTAGAGTTTTTTTTTTTAAATGGGTTTTGTCTACTTGACCATTCTACGTGGCGGCCGATGTACTTTGATATCGGCAGTGGGGTGAGGGAGATGATCGGTATCTGGTGGGTAGTGAGCCACATAGCATGAATTTTCCAATCACACCCTGGCGCACGGTGCTGGCGGACGGTCTCAAACTTGACAACTTTTGTTTGCGAAGCAAGCATCTGACTATTACGCTACGCAAACTCCTGCTTGTAGCTAGATGGAATTATTTTGCTGCAATGATTCCCATGATAGGACCGAGATCTTGATTTATAAGAGATTAAGAACAGTTTCCGAAGATTTCCTAATCGTATGACTGGGTTTTGCCGACATGCATGATTTACAGTGTTACTTGCTCGTGTGAAGTGACGTCTTAAAATGTTATTCCACGTAGCCGCATTCATGATCACCCTTAATATGTCGGTCGAATTGTTATATTTAAAATCAAATTTGCTGAATTTTCTGCGTTGCAGAACTCATTTAGTTTTATTGATGTGGAGGAGGAGCAGAATATGAGTCGAAGCGTCTTTTTCCAAAACGCATTAAGTTAATTTTCGTCAAAATTGAGTGAGTGATTCCAACTGTTAGGTGTAATTGTCACACACTATCAGTTGGTCTATAGAAGCCACTGAAAAATAAATTTTCACCTAAACTTTTTCCAAGATGCATTAATTCTTAGTTCAATACAGCAAAATAAAATCGTACTATGGTTTTGGTTTTCAAAAAGCGAATCTTTTGAATTGGCATGTAATATCGAATAAATTTGAAATTGGTACCGAGTCCAAGTCATGTTTCTGAAAGTAAAAATGCTGATTAGACAACTTTTACAGTTTGTAGGAGTATGATCCGTGGAAGACGCATTTTATACGGTTTGTGTTAAATCAGTGGTACCTATCCAACGGGTGGTCCGTGAGAGGGGGGTTTTGGGTGGCCCGTGCAGTTTTGGAACCCTATGAACACAGTGTAAAGAGAGTGCAGTCTGAAAAATTGATTTTAAGTTTGGTTTTTCGTAGAATAATTTTATCAGCGATTTTCCTCGAGTACGATCAAAATTGAAGAATTTTACGATTAGGTACCCAGATATAATTTAGTGATTTTCGCTAATTAATGGCCTGCGATTATCATAATCGAACAATGAGAGACTAAAAAAATGGGTTACGTTTACCCTTATTTATAACATTTGGCACAGTGTGAATAATATAGTGCCCTAATCGCTTATCGTCGAACTCATGGACCTGAAAAAGCTCTGAAAGTTTTTACGTTGAATTGAAATCATTTTACGTGTTATATCGTGTTCTAAAATTTTTTTTTTGGTATAATCAAAGGTACCTACAATATTTTATACGTCGAACTGATGCCGATATTGTGCTCGAATACTGTCCTTATTTATTGTCAACCGCTTTAACGCACGCCTCCGTACACCATAAATGGAACTTAAGGTCGATTCTAGATATATTTGCATAAATTTTCTATTTACGAGTTAGAAAATATTAGGTTGAATTGCATAGTAAGGTTGAAGGGGTCAGTTTTTGAAGTGGAGTTTTTTTCTTATGAATATAAAATGTGAAATCAATTTTACGTTCCTGAGCAAATACTGGAAATTTTGTGTGGTTTTCTCTTTCTTCCTGCGCATTTCAAAATTAACCGACCAAAATGATTTTCTGCTTTTGCCCTGTTGATTATTCCTTTCGTCCAAATTTTCGGTCGCTGGACGTCATCAGAAATGAAAGAGAAAAAAATCAAAATTTTCTACCTAGATTTCATATTTAAGATATGGCGAAATTTGCGGAGTAAAATACCAGCTTTTAATGTCAATCTCATATACGTGAATAGCCTATACGAACCTCAGAGCATGTCTGTGTAAACTTTACCCAGTTTTAAAGCTTTTAATTGGCTGTGTAAACCATAGTGAGCGTTCACTTTGAGAATTCATAAAAAATAGGAAAAATAATAATAAACTTGAAATCGGCATTGTGAATTTCAGTTCATCATCCTTCCATTTTATATACCCCCTAAGATATCTATCGAACACCCAGAACGTTACTAGATGAAAATCTTTCAGATGGACAACATTTTTTTGTTGAACAACTCAAATTAGCTTAAGATTTTTTTAAATTACTAGAAATAGCATGCAAATTTAGACTTTTTTTGTGATGTATCCAGGCAAATGTTCACAGATATCGAATATGGCCATATTTTTACCAAATTTATTTTATTATAACCACATCTGACCGCTTGCTTTGTGCTACCGGATATGCTGAAAAGCCTTGTGATCTTTGCATCATAAATTTAGGGATTGTATTAAACTCAGCTATACTTTTATAAGTACAAGGACTATCCCCAGGGTCGTAGAGAGGAAATCCAAGGTGATGGAAAAATGTATGTGTCCCCTAAAAATTAAAAATTGTATCTTTGTGCAGATCTAGTATGAAGAATTCATCTTGGAAAGTGGTTTTATAGTACTGAAAAAAATTTTTTAACGATTTTTCAGTAGATTTTCCAAAAAAATCACTTTCTCTTATATCATTCCTGGTCCCTAAAAATCCCGGGCTCGAGGGAATCCCTCTTCTACTCCCTCTCGTCAGGCCTGGCTGTCCCAAAAGTAAGTTTAATTATTGTTTTTTTAAGCCCTGGCAGTACTGAAAAAAGAAAAAATAAAAAGGCGAGATTCTCTCGGGATTTTTTATTTTTTTACGTTAATTGCCTGGTTGGTCGATGAACTTATTGCGACATGTGTCAAATTTTTTTGGCTGGTAATCATATTACAGTGCTAAATGACATAAAAATTTAATTTTCATATTATTATAGTCCTCGGCTTGATTTTTTCAATTTTTGGGACAACAAATCAAAAAAAAAAAGAAATCGTACCCCTTCTTTAACAATAATAAGGCTCCAAGTTCAAAATTTTCTGTAAAAAACTTATTATTCCTTCGAATCAAAGGAGAACACCTATTGCTGAAGATTCGCTCAAATTTGGGCAAATTTAATTTTCATTTACATAAATTATAACTACCATTAAACTTATTTTCAATTCAATTTTGTGGTATTAATCAGAATTTATTTCCCTGGCAGGTTGTTGCACTTATCTTCGTCCACTTAAGTGAAAAGTGTATCACACGGTGGTGTCAATTTTGACATTTATCATTTACGATGCAATGAAAGTTTGAAAGAATAACTAACTGGGCCAAGGTGCTTGAAAAAAGATCTGTTCTGCGTTGAACCTGTTTATGCGTTTTTAATTTGACATCGTTCAAGTTAAATGAGGTGATACGAATAATTAACAATTGTTAAGCGAGTGTAAATGCTTGACTTAATGCAGCTTTGTCCGCTAAATGAAGTCTTTTTAACAACTAAATGTTTGAGGCGAGATGAGTAATTTTCCCTACTCGCATTACCAATGCTCCCTGTGAGAAAAGTAAAAAAATGAATTTTCCAACAGATTCGTGGTCATTTTTATCTTCAAAACAATTCGTGTGTTGGATTTTCTTTATGTTCTTTCGTGGCACTTTTTATTTTACTTTATTTACAGCGGAGACTGTAAGCCTGCTTTCGTGTCTCTATGTGACAAAATTATTAATTTTTATTTTTCTTCATCTCTTTTCTGAATGTTCTAGTCGGTTAACTTCATTTGTGAAAATTTTTTACCAGAAGCTGAGCGTCTGTGTGTGTGCCCGTCTTTTTCTTCATATGTACATACATACATATCTGCATAAAGTAACAGAATAAAATTCAGAACATATTTTGATGGAATTTTCGTCCAAAAATTTCGTGTGGATCCACAAGAGCGAGCTATGCATATACAATTAGTAATTACCATAGATGAAAAGAGTCGATGTTGGAGTTGAAAATGCGAAAACTAATCATCAGTATTTTGTTTTGATAAATTTTGTTCAAACCACTTTCTGCATCTGGTAAATTTTGTGCCAGCCCCCATATCTTGATAGACCACAAGAAAACTAGGATAGATATCTGCTTGCCTTCCTTCGCCTCTCTATTACACCACCCTCAAAATCAACTGCGGTTGATTACATCTTCCTCAACCGGGAAACACTATGAAAATGAAAATCACGCGTCCACTGATTCTTTAGTCGTTGAGTAAAATTAAATCAGTTAATACGAAGACTAAACATTAATGGGAATTGGATCTAAAGTTAAAGTAGTCGCCCTCTGGTGGCCTAAAAGAGAAACACGTTGATTTCGGGATTGTGAGCTATTTTTTTTAATTTTTTAGCGTTGAAAACATATAAAATCAAAGTAATCGAAAGCAGTTGCACAAAAACCGTAAGTGGCGGAAAGCTAAAATTTTTAGCTAACATCTTCATAAGTTGGCTGAAGATTATCTGAAAATTTGACTGAAATCGCACATTTTATTTCTGGAGATATTGTTGAAATTTTGTTCAGATCATGTGATTTAAGTGATGAAAGAATTCAATCAAGTTGAGGAATATGAACAGAATTTCGCGGATATCTCGAGAAATAAAGGTGCGATTTCAGCTAAATTCTCAAGAAATCTTCAACAAATCCACGTAGATGTCTTCTAAAAATTTCAGCTTATCATCACTTGAGATTTTTGTGCAATGGCTTTCGATAACTTCAAGTTTATATATGTTTTCAATGCTAAAAAATAGTTCGTAATCCCGAAAACAACAATTCTAGTAGCGCAGTCTACCGGAGGCTTTACATTTCAATAAACAACACGACTCATTAGCAAAACCGCCTTTTGACTGTGTACCATGTGACCGTCATCAGTCACGTGGGTACCCGTATTACCACTAACATTATGGTTACAAAGATTCTTATAAGTTAGACATGTGTGTAATTATTCTAATTGGTCTTAGTATTAGTCAATGAGAGAGCAGTTAGCTTATGGTTGATTCTAAACAGGAACCTCCAATAAAATGGAAAAAATTCAATAATTTATTCACTACAATTGACGATTATGAATGATGATTGGGAGTAGCAGTTATTTTCTGTGAGTGATAATTAATGATTACCTAATCTTTAATTCGCGATTGGTGATCGATACGGAAATTTCAGTTGTATTAATCCGATTAAAAAGTCAATCAATACTCATTAATCATTACTTTTGAATTAATGATGTTTGATAATCGAGTAACATTTCACCGAAGTAACGCCCAACTCTAACAGTAGGCATATATGTCGATAGGGTGCAGTAGATCAGTGATTTTAACATTTAGTTGAACTCAAAATGAGGAATTTAAAACTGAAACGGCGTACAATTTTCGCCATTAGGAACGTAGAAAACTTGAAAAACGTAATATTTTGGCCTTGATTGTTAAATTTTGTACCTAACAATGCTTGCAGGTGTATCTGTTTTTCGCATAATGTTCATATCTCTTCTCTCAACCTAGCCAATCGGACTTAAGCCCTGTTTCTAGGCTTTTTAGTTGGGTAAAATATCCAATTATGAAATTTAAATATGAAATTTAATGCTCAAAATTGTTTTGCAAACAAAATTTCGAATAAGAAAAACGCGAAAATTTCACCTCTTCAGACGTGTTAAATTAGATATGATAAAAATATATTTCATTTTTTCTGTTTGGTTAGTTTTATTTCACCACTTAATCTCATGATAAAATATAGAGAGTATACCTATATAATTGAGGCAGTTTTATTAATTTTTTGAAATTTTTTCTGTTCGCATGTTTTACAGTTAGTTGTTGGAACTACTCTGTTGAGGGGTATTAGTTGGAAAAGTACGCAGTTCGCTTATCATTGCATATTGCTATTTTTAACCACATATTATATTTGCTGTTGATTTATCTATGAGTAGGTTCAAACATCTGATTGAGCTGTGAATTTTAAATTAACGAATTGCTCGTAATTGTTTTTAAACCTGAAGTGAATACTTCATCTTTCATCATTCACTTGTTGAATTTCATTATTGTAGATTTTTTTTTTTTTTAATGTGTGCTAGAGTATGAAGGGATATTCATTTAAAAGAGCTGTATAAACGATATTTTTATCTCTTAAAAGTGGCTTAGCTGAATTTTTCCTCGCAAACAATCAAAGTCTTTAAAATTACTATAGGTCGGTTAGGTTACTAGGCGCAGTCAGTTTTAGATGACATCAACGATTCCATGAATTGGAATGAGCCCATCACAAAGCAACGTCGGACACAGGATCTCGCCATCTTTAGAATGAATGAAAACTTGTCCAAATGTAGTCTAGTCTAAATTGGTGAAAGCAACAACCAATTGAGAATAAGATAGAGGCAGTGGAATCGTTGACGTCATTTGTCACGCAGGTTGTATTTTTCAATTTTTGCTTATATCGAACTTGGCTGACCTGTAGTAATTTTAGAGACATTGCCAAACAGTTAAGGTACAGTTCACCTTAATGATTCCCAGCATGAAATTCACTTACCCTTGGTAATTTACAAAGCGTGGAAAAGTGTTCAGTGAATCTATTGAAGGTAGAAAATGGTTATTTGTGACACTTGTTTGAAAATTAGGTGATTTATAGTTGTGTAATTTGTGCAGAACGAGCCCCTTTCACACGTGCAGGGATGGGAAAAATCACAAATTTTTTGATTCGAATCATGGATCAGAAATAAAATATAGAATCTGATTCGAATCACTTTTCAGATCATTTTTAAAACATAGTACAGCGTATCGTACGTATGGTATGAGGTGTCTTGGAATATCAGTTTATGCTTGTATGACTAAATGAGAAATTTTTGTGGGCAAAAGTGAAAAGTAAACTAAGAATACAAATCCAAACTGAAAAAGGCCCATTGAAATAGCATAAATTATAACTACTATCACTTACAGAATCATTCACAAATTGATTCGAACCACGGATCATGGATCCTGAGTATAAAAAGGGTTTGAAGCAGGGATACGGATCATTTAGTTTAAATATGGATTATGCCCATCCCTGCACATGTGTCAGTCATTATTTTTTCCAACAGTCACCCTAAAATGTAGCATCAAGACTGAAAAATTAAAATCTAAAATTGTCAGTATTTATTCCGATCGAGGATATAAATATGTGATGAAGACGACATAATGAGAGTTTTGATTTCACACTTATGGATATCGTTGCCAACGCCACATGTTTTGCTTTCTAAAGATTTGATTGGAGGAAAAAATCACCACGTGCATTTGTTTATAAACACTGACATACAAATTACCCCATTTTGGAGAATCTGATTATTCTGATTGGTCCATGTTGACTGATGTAGGGTAATTTTTACACCAGTGTATATGTGTTTGGTGTAGATGTTAACGACAGTTGGCAGCATGTCTTCTCTATCATATATATATATCTCCATATATGTATCCTCGAAGATTCCGATTGAAAAACATGAGTAGGCAAAATCAAAAGTACTCATGTGCAAGTTCTCATTTTTTGCGCACTTTAAGATCAGTCCAGATTACCGCAACAAAATGTTCGCAATCATTTTCAACATGGAAAACAGAGAAACTTACGCACGTAATTGCGAAATTTGTTTTATTATTACACCTCCATCTTGGCCACGCATTCGTACCTCTGATCAACAAGCATATGAATTAATACTAGAGGCACAACTCGCTCGTTTTCATGATGTCGCTATCTCCACTCCATTAAACCTATAAGTCCCATTGAAAATACATAGGAAATATGCGTTTTTTTACCCATATTTTTAGCCATAATTCTCTTATTTAATGAGATATAGCTACTTTATCTATTAATGAAATTTTAGAGGAGGTCCCAAAAAGTAAAATTAGCCCAAAAACAAGAAGTTTAAGCCCTTAGAAGCCGAGAAAATTTTAAAAGAAGATGAAATTGTGCATCAAATTGACTTAATTGTAAGCTTTTATTCTGCTCATTACTGCGATTTTAAAATATACCAATACTGCAGCCAACAACCTTCCATAACAAAATAATGTTTATTTAGTATGAATCTAAAGCCAAAAGAAAAAAAATAAAAATAAAAGCTCATCTTTTAAAAACTGGTTTTTAACCTAAACTTATTTACTGTTATCAGTAAACTTCACCCTGAAGAAAACTAATTATAACTACCTTCGTGGATATATATATGATGGAGACGATACATGGGCAGTTTTGGTGTCCTACCTATGGAAAGTGCGTCTATAAACACGTGTACTTCCAACTAAATATCTGATTGGAGAAAAATCTTGCAAGGTACATTTGTTTATGAACACTGACGTACAAAGTACCTCACTTTTACACCAATTTTTGATTCTGATTGGTCGGGGTATTAAGTCTGGGGTACTTCATACGCCAGCACGCGGCATCTGGACACTCAACCCTATGTTAAAACTGTTCCGTGTCCTCTCCATCATATATATATCCTCGAAGATAACTACCATTTTCATAAATTTGCTGTTTTTGAGCTTTATTCTCAGTTATCTTTAGGGTTAAGTTTACTGATAACTTTAAATTAGTCAATTTGATGCACAATTTCATCTTATTTTTTAATTTTTTCGGTTTCTAAGGGCTTAAACTTCTTGTTTTTGGGCTCATTTTATTTTTTGGAACTCCTCTAAAATTTCATTAATAAATAAAGTAGCTATATCTCATTAAATAAGAGAATTATGGCTGAAAATACGGGTAAAAAACACATATTTTCTATGTATTTTAAATGGGACTTATAGGTTTAGGGATAGCGACCTCAGTGAAAACGAGTGAGTGGTGCCTCTAGTATTAATTTATATGCTTGTTGATCAAAGGTACGGATGCGTGGCCAAGATAAAGGTGTAATAATAAAACAAGTTTTGCGATTACGCATGCGCAAATTTTTACTTATTACTTTTTGTTGAAATTCACTGCACTTGGCACAGTTTAGATGCATGAAAACTTCTACTTTTCGGCTGGGTATCATTAATTATACTTTGCTTAAATATATTCTTTGACAACCTCTACCCGCTAATGGCTCCTGTTCCTTTCAGACAACTCAAAAATTGATCAGAAATTGCTGAATTTCTCGAATTGAAAAATACTATTCTTTGGTCTCGCGCAGTAACACGCTCATCGCAAGACTGTGTTTTTATGTTTCGATTTATTTTACTTTCCTTTTGATTGAAAAATTTCCGGGTGCAAATTGGTAGATTCGAGGCCAAACATATTTTCTCATCGCGGCAACCTAGAGGACGACCGTGGGCTGATAGGAAGAACTAAACTATTGACCAGTTAAATATAATTTGAAAAAACTTCGTCAATTCATATCATTTTAAACAACTAGTATTGGTGCAAGGAGGTTGACTTCACTAAATCGAATTTTGTATGATTT